>CM060951.1:87845250-88365250 GCA_030765055.1 Mantis religiosa
TCTCTCTCTCTCTCTCTCTCTCTCTCTCTCTCTCTCTCTCCTCTCTCTCTCTCTCTCTCCTCTCTCTCTCTCTCTCTCTTGAGAGCCTTCTTGGCACTTAACGTAAGGGAATGCAAACTGAATTTTCCATTTTATAACAACGCAGTTGTTGAAATCACAATTATAACATGGATATTTGTATATTATGCACATGTTTTAAGGACATAGTTTAAAAATAATTATAGTTTATGAATTATTTATTTTTCTAATCCAACAAAAATGCCAATGGTGCATCCATATAGCTGTGGATGTTACTTGGGTTAACAGATAATTCGTCATTGTCATTGTCTTCATCGTCTGAGTATTGCAAATTTATGATGATAGGTTCCAAAATCCCGTCACGTGCTGTTTCTTTTCAAAAGTCGTCTTCTTGTAGTTTATCTGTTGTTTCATGCAGTTTTCCAGCCTAGTTGTATTCCTTGTCAATTTCTTCGTGAATAAGTCATTCAACTTCAGTCAGTTTAAAAGTATTATTTCTGTTTGCAACATAATTTGAGCCCACATTAACTCAATTGGATTGTTCTGGCAGTGGTAAGGGGGAAGGGTGGTTTATAATACCTCGTGTTTCATTTCAATTGCAAGCTGATCCAGCTGATACACTTTCCCTAATTTTTAAACGGAAGAACTGAATAATGCTGCTTTGAACTCTCTAGAGTAAATGGAGATTACGAAACCATTCATAAACAAAGATATAATGTGACCAGACACGTTCTGCTAGTCCAGTAGGAAGTGTATTGTTTCCTCTCATAAAATTTAACAAACACTTTGGCTTATTCAAAGTAATTATTTAATTACATGATGTAAAACGTTTACATTTCAGTTCTGAGTAATTACAAATATATGTAAACACATACATGCCTACCAATGATATTCATTACATTGCTTACGACGTGATGCATTGTTATAATAGTACTTTATTTGTATTACGAAAACTATATGAGCTAAAACTATGGGGTTTTTACAGTTATGTTAAATACATTACTCCTACCTTCCTCATGGATCAGTTTTTGCAAAATCTGAATTTTTGTCTTAGCGCGGATAGTAATTATTAGAGATTGATTAGGTTGGCACTCGTCACACACCACTTACAGGGAATGCAACACGACAACACCACAGGACTTCGACTGGTTGCTCAATAGTGCTCAAGGACAATCATCATCCCATTTAAAACAGATAGTCTTATACTCTACTAGCAGCCCTCCTGGACTTCATGATTTCTTAAAACTAACATTATCAATACTACCCTTTAATTTTAATTTAAGTGTTAACCATTTTATGTTCATTTCAAACATTCATAAAATAATGCATTTTTCTGATCTCACTTTTTCTTACAGTGAGAATCTTCTATTTTATTCATGGCAGTACCAAATTAAACATGAAACAATGTAACAAAATATAAAAATGGCCAACGTGTCATTGACTATATATTATATTTAATAGGTCTATATAGATATATAGAAGATTTTGAAATTATGAATATAATATGTACAAGCACTCATTTACCATTAAAAAAGGAGTTCAGAATATTAGAAGATAATATTAGGGATGATGATTTTAGTTTAGGTATAAAATTAGATCTTTACAAATGGAAAAATGATCAAGCTGAACAATTTTATACTAAATTGAATCAAGAAATGGAATGGTTGGAGGAAAATAAGCTAAAGAGTTTATTGGAGGATAAAAATATAGAGGAAGTAGTTAAAAGAGCTGGAAATGAAATGAAAGTGATAGAGAGCAGGCATAAAAGCAATTATAGTTGGTTTGACAATGAATGTTTAGAAGATAAAAGAAGGGTACAGAGAGAAAGTGTTGGAGGCAAACGTAACAAAAAGATAGGGAAAATTAACTAGTAGAAAGGCTCGAATATAGGTCATTATTAGAAGTGAAAAGAAATGAGTGGGGGAAAATCTGAGCCAAAAATTATTTGAGGCAGCAAAAAAGAATAACAAAACCATTTGGGCAATGATAAGTAAATTAAACAAAAGTAGGGGAGGAACTAATATTATATCAGTAGCAATGTGGTGCAATTTCTTTCAAGGACTTCTGGGAATTAAAACTTTGATTATACACGATAATTTGATAAGTATAAATCTATTAATTTTTAGAGGAGTCGTATTTATTACACATCTGCTTTACTTTCGTATTTATTTTGAGGACATGTTTCGCAAATCATCGTTTGCATCTTTGGCTCTTATGCGACTAAAGCTTGATCCAGCGGTGTGGGTAATTCTGGGGTTGCTGCTGCCATCTGTTGATTTAGTGATGAACTTAAATGTGGTATTCTCTTCTGGTTAAATCTCAATATCTAAGTATAAATCTATTGAAAATAGACATGTTGGATAGTAAATTCACCGTGAATGAAATTCTAGAGCAAATTAAGAATTTAAAAGCTAATAAGGCATGTGGTATAGACGGAATACCAGGGGAATTTTGGAGAGCTTGGGCAGAGGACCTGAACAGATCCAGAATACTAGTGCAGATATTGAACTTAATCTTAGAGGAGGGTAAAGTAACCAAAAATTGGAGAATGGGAATAGTAACCTCAATATACAAAGGTAAAGGAGACATGCAAAATCTGGCAAACTATAGAAGAATAAGTTTACTTTCAATACTTGGGAAAGTCTTCACAGGAGGTTAGCAAAAAGATTACAAAATTGGGCAGATAAAGAAGAAAAAGTCTCACCATTTCAACTAGGTTTTAGAAAAGGTAAAAGAACGGCAGACAACAATTTTATAATTACAACATTGGTAGATAAGTATCTTAGCATCAAAAGAGGATATTATATTTACTGTTCCTATACTTATAAAAAGCCTTTGATACAATTTCCACAGAAGCACTTTGGATTAAATTGAGGAAAAAAGGAGTAAGCTAGAACTTTATAAGAGTAATCCAAAATATTTACAAAGAAAATGACTTTAGTATAAAATTGATCAGGGAGTGATAACAGACAAAATACCAAACAATGTAGGACTTAGACAAGGTTGCAAATTAAATCCAGTGCTATTTATTTATTGATGTTACTCTAGAATAGGTAAAAATGTTATGCATTTACCAATTTTAAATAAGAGAGATACCAGGTCTGCTCTTTGCAGATGATTTGTAACAGGTTCCATAACAAGTACAGGCTTAAAACAATCCTTGGAAGCAATAGGCAAGTTTTGTAAAGATTGGTGTTTGAAGATACATAAAACTAAATCTAAGATCATGGTGGTAAAAACAGGTTTCAAACTAAAGAGAAGAAAAAAGGTGGTGGGAAGGTTCAGAACTTGAGGTGATTGCGAATATTGATTACCTAGGAGTAAGATTATCTAGTAATGGTGAATGGAGTGACCAAAAACGTAAAGCACTGGCAGGTGGAAAAATGGCTATGAGTGTTATTAGATCATGTATTAACAAAATACCAAATATGCAAGTAAAATGGTTAGAAAGGGTGTTTGGTTAAATTGTAGAAAGCAGAATGTTATATGGAATAGAAATATGGGGGACAGATGAAGGATGGAAAGCGATAAATGTTATAAATAGACTATTTTGTAGACTTGTTTTAGAATTACCTAGATCTTCACCGAATGAGGCGGCTTTAATGGAATTAGGAAGATTAGATTACAAAAGCAAGGTGATGGAAAAAATTCTGAAATATTGGCTCAGAATATGGAATTTAGATGAGGAAAATATTGTTAAACAGGGTTTGGTAGCACAAACAAGAATAAAGGGGAGAGAGACTTGGATATATAAAATTCAAAATATTTTACAGGAAATAGTTGTTGTTGTTGACTAATGGCACTGGGGATTAGTTGATTTGCATCATTTTCCCCCTAGCTTCCCAATATAAAGCAAGCCTGTAGGTTCCAACTTTTGAGACCATTATATTTGTCCAAATGGTGTTTGTTCATGATGACATCCTCTTTACAGATAGCACATTTGGGTGTAGGTTTGCAGTGTATTTTATAAAGGTGTTCTGCAAGACAATCATGGCCAGTTTCCATTCTAAATAGGGCCACTCCAGTTTTTCTTGGTAGTTTTTGTATGTCAGTTTTGTCTCCAATGTTCTTATAATCCTTGTCTTTTAGTTTATCTTCTTCGTCAAGTCTCTGCTGTCTTTTGAAATGTAGCTTAATGCTAATAAAACTATAAATAGAAGTATTTATAAACAGTGGAGCTTCATCAATCAAAAGTGTTTTTACAGTTCCAGAATTGGTTTAAAAAGTGTTTTTGATAGCTTAATGCTGTTTAATTGTTTATTAATTTCAGTTTGTCTTGAGTTTTATATTTTGAATTGCACCATTTTTTGCTAGTTGGTCAACATGTTCATTACCTAAAAGTTCAATGTGGGATGGAATCCATTGCAAGGTGACTTGGTTTCTTGATTCGACAGCTTTAATTAAACTTCTTATTTCTTTGATGTTTCTTGTTGTTTCGTTTTTATAATTTACAATCCCATCTATGGCTGATTTTGAATCGGTTAAGATAACTATGTTTTGCAACAGGAAATAGATATGGGTTCATTATGATTAGATCGTGGAAGAACAGAAAAGGGATTCTGGAAAGAAGTAAAAATAAGAATTGAAGATATTGAAAAACAAGATTTATGGGCTAATCTTAATAACAAAAGATCTCTGAAATTATATAAAACATTGAAAAATGATTGGGGCACAGAAAAATATATTGACATCTGTGATAAAGTAGAAAGAGAAGGGATGGCATGGTTTAGAACAGGAGTAATATACTTAAGGGGTATAAGGAATGGATGTATTAAGGGAAAATGTCCAACGTGCGAAAAGTACTTGGCATTATATTTTTTAGTCAAAAAACAAAATATTGGAGAGACAAATTTCTTTTGCATAAGTGGGAAAACATACCAAATGAAATAAGAGGCAAAAGAATCTTGAATCTAAGATAAGAAGAAAACATAATAAAACTGAGAAAATTTATTGGCAAGGTAAGACAAAAATGGCTTTAGAAAACAGGGAAGATTAATGAGAACAACTAGGAAAAATAGCAGCAGGTATAAAGGGAAACAAAAATATAGATCCCAAATTTAAAATGCTCCATTATATACACAACCTGGGTTAATTATAATGGGGCATGGGAATATGCAACTCCAAAATGAGGAGTATGTAGGATGTTGTATTTATGGTATATTATGTTATATATGTATGAAGTTGTATATGCTAGATATTGTAATAAGAAATACGATATAAACTCACTAGGTAACAAAATATAGACGCTTATTCAAGCAAAAGAACTAATACCTATGAAAACTTATTGTGCAATACAAATGACACAGTTAATGAGTTTAAAATGAAATTTATACTGCTAGAAAGCTTACATGCTTTAGGATATTGATGAGAAGACTACAGATATTCTTCTTGACAGCAATGAAGATACAAAATATAAATATAACAATCTGAATCATGACAGGTTTGACAAAACTACGAAGTACGAGAAGCATTATTTATATTTTGAGCCTTGACAATCCTGAATGCTGTAGGTGCTACCTGACATTTCCAATGGAAAGTTTGACATTATTGACCATAACCTACTTCCGACATTTTGTCAATAGATGAAAATTGATCTCAACAAAAACATGGAAAAATGTTTGTGCAACGAGTTATTACAACTTTCGACGTGGCTTAACAAGACAAGAGTGCATCGATCAACTAACTTCCACATTTGGACAAAGCTCCATCCTTTGCCACTGTGAAATGTTGGTATAACAAATTTAATCATGGCTACCATTCGCTCAATGATGAAGTTCATGAGGTTGTCCAAAACATGTTGTTGAGCCAGAAAACATTGATGCTGTGCAAACACTAATAATGCAAGATCGTCATCAGACATACTGTGAGATTAAGGCAAACCAAGGCATTAGTTTCACCAGCATATATAAAATATTACATGATTATTTAGCCATGGAAAAGGTTTGCTCTCGTTGGATCCCACATAATTTGACACAATCTTAAAAAGATGCTTGTGTTGATTGGTGTACAAAAATGTTCAAGAAATACAATGGCAGTGCCTCAAAGACATATATATATATATATATAAGATTGTAATCATGGATCTAGGTGTATGAGCCAGAACGTAAACAGTAGCTAATGTTTTGAAAAATAATAACGCAGTTTTCACTCAGAAATTACTTTGTTTTAATTATTAGGCTAAAAATATAAATAGTGCCTCCTGTATTAGAACATAATAAATATAAAAATGATTACACTGGGCAACAAAAAATAATTTTTGAATGTTTCGAGCACTTCATGAAGCAATTCCTACTAATTTTGGGTTGAGAAAAACAAATATGACAATGAAAAATTTTTATTAGCTCTAGTTTCTATGATATACACAAGGTGGAAATATTACATATTAACGGATTGAGAGAAAAGGATACATTTTAATTACATACATGCTAAAAACAAAGAAAGTGCATTTGATTTTTTTAACTGGTAATTACATGCTAAGAGTTCTAACTTGCTGGAAAAATACTTCGCGAATAGTCGTGTGTGAAGAGAATCATGTGGTGGCCTATTGACTTCGTTGTCTTTTAGCTTGCCTCTTGTGATGGAGTTCTGCAGAATCCCTATACAAAGACCAACAGTAGTCCGCAAACATTACTTCATTCCAACGGCCCTAATATCTTTATTCCGTAACAGAAATGTTCTGATGGAATCTCTCCTCATGTTCATCACTAACAGCTCCACAACTAGGAGGAAAAAGTCTAGGTGGGAGTGGAGAAAATGGATCTTAAAGGACATGTTGCATCCAAGGTTACGGTATTTTTGCAGGAGCACTGTCAGCAAATGCTTGTAGTTGTCATCTACAGTATTTTGACAGGTGTGCCAACTCCCCCCAAAAAATTCCCCCAAATTTAAAATCTTCACTCTAAAAAATGAAATGTCACTTTATCTTCAAAACAAGAGCTAATCTATCATTTTTATGGTGATTTTTGAATTCAGCAGATGGAAATACATGTAAATTCACTATTTTTAAGTCCGAAACATTTTCATTGTTGCCCAGTGTTATTAACAAACAAACAAAAAAAATTGATAATGCAGTAAGAAATTGATTATTCAATCAATTTAATGTCATGGTCACTTTCATTTTACAGCCAATTCAGAGGGGTTTAGGTTTACCCAAGTACAGTATCTCAACAAAGATAGCAGGTTGATATAACAAGTTACTTATCTATCACTTAAAACTATCACAGAGCTGTACAATGCCTTCAACATGGATTTATCAATAGAGTTGTTAACTAGACATGTATTTCTCACATTGTTGGAGCATTCCTGCAAAATCAAATTACTTTTCTTATATTATCTGATTAGGCATTAATTACATATTCATCTGTTGCTCATATTAACACATTTTGCACAATTTGATTTCAAGGGGTATTTGTCATTCTCGTTTAAACTCTTGTAAATTTTCTTTGAACCTGACTCTTTTAGTATTGGATTTCAAGTTGGCATAAAATCATCGCAGTTGTTTATTAGGTCTGAGAGAAAAGCATTTCAATTAAATTACTCACAGATTTAACTTGGACAGCATTATTATCCTTTAGTTTTAAGTCCATCTGCTTTTTGCATACAATAATACTTCCAAATTTAGGAATGAGTTCTGTAATTAATGAGTTTAAAGTGTGAATAATTAATTCCTCGTTATAGAGTTGTCATTCAATTCTTACCTCAAACTATCAGAAAAATCACATGATATGGACCTAATTACCTGTCTTATTCACACAGGGAGAGCTGTGATAAGCAGACAAAAGTACATCGGGGTACATTCAGAAGCCAAATAGATTGGCTTGAAAGCTGTTATTTGTAGTTGTCTTTCACATTAACAATAGTTAATAATTTGCTGTATAATATGCAACTTGATGATGTGCAACTATTTTAACATTTAGTTAAACCTTCAATTAAAAGTTAGCAAAAACAGAGTTAAGAATATTTTTAACATTGATTGGTGAAGCTGGCTCTATGCATTAGGTCCACCATTACCCATTCTCCATCATACTTTCAAATGTCAACCCCATGCATCATCTTAGCTTCCACCATCACCTTATAATTCATTTCCAACCCCATAAATTGCATTCCTGGAATTCTATGCAGACACACTCTTACTGCCTTCATTGCCAATTTACATTTTTGTACTGTCACCCAATTATCGGAAAGCACGACCAACTGACAGCTGAGTAGGGGACCGGAGGCATTCGGATCACGCCTACCCATTTATCTCGGTCACTAACTGAAGGGATGATTAGGGAAGTGTCAGTGTCACTGGTCGCCTCTTCCTCCTCACCCTGCCATCTGGAACCTTCGCGGTGATTCACTGAAACGAGAGACTTCAAGAAACAATCCCTATAAAAGGGGGCTGCAGTTGGCGAGTTCAGTTCAGTTCTTGTCGAGCAGCGGTGAGGAGCGCCCAGTGAGGGAACGGACTGTGTACATGCATCGGAGGAGTGTACGTAACTGCGTGCAGTGGACCTGTGACAGATGAACTGGTGAATTGTGATTGTGTGCATTACGTAATTTTGTGTAATTGGCAAGTGTTCTGATTGTAACGCATGTGCACCCACCCACCCGCGCACGCACCCACCCACTCACACACACACACACACACACAAATGTATTCCTGGAATTTCTTTGTTAAACACTTTTTATGTTATTAAATAATTACAGGGCTAAAGAGAAAGTATATGGATTTAAAATTTTACCTATTGTAATGATCTAAAAAATTAGTTGACCATTCCAACCAATGCTTATTTCACCATTAAAGGGTACACACAGACTACAAATCATTTCCAGAACTTGGAAAACTATCACGGGAAGATTATGAAAGTCACATATTCTGCCAATATTTCATATCCTTTTGTGTGAATATCAGGGAATCTTTCATCTATTATCATAAATAGCAGGGTGTAAGAAATTCAATTATAAGGAGTAAAAGTGGGAAAGATTCACTATGAACTCTACACCATTGTACAATAGCTTCATACAAAACAGGAGAGGGTGACAAAATTAACACTGGGTAAACCAACTAATACACAAAGTAATTTTATGGCTTGTGTGTAGTTTCACTGTTACTATAAGAACCTTTTTACTTATTATGTGAGCCCAAAAGTATCTTACCATGTCTTCAACTGTAAAAAATCCACTTGCAGTGCGTCCACCTTCAATGTATGTAATGTCTGTGTCAAATAGTCCCAAAAATTCATCTGATTCATCTCCCTGTTCCTCACGAATTGTACGGCACTGTGCTCCAAGAAAATTGCGCAAATTCACTGCATGTATGGCTGCACAGGCTCTCTTGTCCAGCTAAAACACAAACATTAGGCAGGTTTTAGTTAACTGATGGAAATTAATAATTTCTTCACACTAGCCGTACATAGGCTAAGGTTTTCGATAGAGTCAACATGAAAAATTCAATGCCATTGCCGGGATTTGAACCACGGATCTCCTGGTAAACCAGGAACTTATTTCCTAGTAAACCGGGATATTTATTTGAACCAGGAGATCCATGGTTCAAATTCTGGCCATGAAATTGAATTTTTCATGTTGACTCTATTAGGCAGATTATTTTATGCTCCACTAGAAATACTTGTAGGCTTCTGTTAGAAAGCACACAGAGTATGTGGTCTATAGTGCGGAGTTTAATCTCAGTTGAGGGATAGTATCTAATTTTGCATGTAAAAGTCTTTAATAATCTCTTTTATATGATTTAAGTGACTTTCTGTGTGTAGGTACATAGTAGATGATGGTGGCACTTAGTCAACAAACATAACCAATTAGTAAAAATGAAGTGTAAACATCCTATTCGTCCATTTTATCTAAAAGTCTTCAATAATAATTCTTTCAGAAGGGAATTCCACCTTTGGGATCTATATTACATATTTACAATATATAAAATAAATCATAATTCTTTAAAAAAGGTGTATGGACAATGTGTATGGCCACTTCATGTCTAATTGTATCTACATATTTCTGAAATAAGTTTATTTGGGACACTAAGCTGCATAACCAACAGTCTCTGACCACTTAAAAATTAATGTGAGAGATATAATTTTGAGTATTAGTTCGACTCAAAATTATATTAATTTTGAGTATTAGTTCGACTCAAAATTATACTAATTTTGTGCATCATTGTATCATAGTCCTTATACATTGAAATGTGAGAGATGTTCCTTATTGATTTAACTTTAATTTTTCTGTTCATATATGGTGTATCATTTTACTCACTGATACAGTTGCAAGTACCTATACTTTGGTCTAACCATAAGTGACAGGACAATGAACAGAAATGTACGGCCTGCACAGTACAGTTCATTATCCTAACCACTATCCTTACATGAGCAGACAACATGGTGTATGATCATCAAGGACAGAACTTGATGAAGTGGTTTCTGTGGAAGAAGGGGGTAAACACTGCAAACATTCACAGGCGACTGGCGGCAGTGTGTGGAGAAAATGTATCATCATAAAAAACTGTGTACAACTGGGTGAATGGCTGGAAAAGTGGCTGCACATCAATTGAAAAAACAAACAAATCTGGAAGTACAGTTACTGTGGTAATATTGATCAATATTTCAAGAATGGTAAAGCATATTCAAGAGAATAGGTGTATTTCTTTCACAGAAATGGAGCCTGCCACATTACTTGCCAGAATCACTCTGCACCTCTTAGTGCATGAACAATTAAGGTGGAAGTACATGCTTGGGAAGAACATGGAATCTTCTTATTGACCAGCTGGAACTATGGACATCAGTAACAGCAAGTTTTATGTGGACTCTTCAGTGGCTGCAATGTACAATTCAAAAGAAATGACCAGGAAAATGGATAGAAGGATGCTCTTGAAACATGTCAACGTTTGTCCCCAGAAGAGTCAGAAAAAGCTATGGTGGCCATTACTGAAATCGGTTTCCAGGTACCGCCATATCCAAGATATTATCTTGATTTGGCCCCTTATGATTACCATCTATTTGGAGAAATGAAGAAACCTCTGCATCAACATTATTTTGCAGAATTTTAGGGAGTGTGAGCAGCTGTTCTGCAACACACTCCAAAAATGTGGTTTGAGAAGGGCTTACAGAAGTTACCACATTGGTGCAGCTATGTTGAGAATGTGAATGTATCTTCCAAGATATAGAGATTCTTAGCGAGTATTAAAAAAATAAAACATAAATAATAATAATAATAATAATAATAATAATAATAATAATAATAATAATAATAATAATAATAATAATAATAATAATAATAATAATAATAATAATAATAATAATAATAATAATAATAATAATAATAAAGTGTATATCAATATGGAATACCTTTCATACTTATACCAGCATGCGTGTCCGAGATGTTTTCTAAATGCATTTTCAAATCACACCAGGACCAATTTCCCCCCTCCCATTTTTTGGCCCTGCTGATTTTTCTTAGCCACCAAACTAGCAAATGCTGGGAAGGTAACTTAAAACCTAGGCCTGTTAGCAACCAAAGTTCTTCTCCTAATTATTTAATTTCAGGTATCATCAATGTCCACCACTTGTGATATATCAATTGTAAGAGTGGCCATTGTACACTATCAGATCAAACAAAATAAATAACCAAATAAATAACTAAATAAACAATAGCAATAATAAATATAAAACGCTTAACAAAACTTCATGCTAAAAAGTAGCATTATGATAAAGGATAAAATGGCAGTATGTGTTAAATTTACAGCAACAGCCCCGTGTCAGTAGATTTATTGGCATGTGAAAGAACTCCTGTGGTACACAATTCAAGCAAACTGGTGATGCTGATATGATCATAGCAATTGATAAAATTGTTAACATTTATTGTACAACAATTATGAATGGATATTCTCTTGGAAAATAAAATAAGGAATTAAAAAAAAAGCATAAAAGAAAAGTTCAAAAAACTCCAACTGTTGTGTTTGACCACTTTAGTCTGTGGCAGCTGCCCATACTGCATACTGACACTACCACAATGTGAGGGCAGTATTGCAACTAGACGATCGCCACCATAGCAACAGTTATATGACAGTTACAAAACTTATGTAATGCAAATTGCTGGTATCAATAAATAATTATACTTTGAAGCAGATATTTAATTTGGTGTATATCACAGTAGTGAATACCCACATTGGTGACCCCGACATGAATATGGATCAACTACACGAGCAAATACAACTTCAGCAAGAAAATCAACATTTTCAGCATCAATTACAACGCCAAGCGCTCCCTTCATCCGAAACATCACAATCACAGGTCAGTGCAACAATGAACCATGTTGGGTTAAATTACCAATTTTCTGGCCAGATAAACTCACGCTCTGGTTCACCCAAGCAAAAGCCCAGTTCAATGTTGCTGGCATAACACAAAATGCCACAAGATATGCATATATAATTTTGCAGAGGTAGAGGATATCATTATCAATGCTCCAGTTCAAGATGCATATTTACATTTAAAAACTGAACTCGTCCGTCAACTATCTGTCCGAAGAACAGCGAGTGCAGCAACTCCCTATGGAAGAAGAACTTGGGGACAGAAAACCTTCCCAGTTCCTCCGTCATCTCCGCTCATTAGCCGGAACTGTTCAGATCTAGGACAACCTCCTGAGACAACTACGGATCCAGCATCTTCCTATGGAAGTACAGGCTATTCTACAAACGCAAACAGAAATTCCGTTGGACCAAGTCACCGCCTTGGCAGACAAAATTCTGGAAATTCTGGAAATGACTCCACCATATAGAATAAAAAGAAGTATTTAGTAACAATGACTCCACCATCCAAGCTATATATTAATAAAGTCAAAACAGTGAAATAAGCGAGCTCTCTAAATATATCGAGATTCAACTGTATTGGAACACCACAGTGAAGCGAAAAATTATTAAATTTTAGATGAGTCGCGTTTTTTACACATCTGCTTCACTTTCGTACCTATTTTGAGGACATGTTTCGCAAATCTTCGCTTGCATCTACGGCTCTTGTGAGTCGCACAAGAGCCGTAGATGCAAGCGAAGATTTGCGAAACATGTCCTCAAAATAGGTACGAAAGTGAAGCAGATGTGTAAAAAACGCGACTCATCTAAAATTTAATAAGAGCTCTCTAAATGTTTAGATCATTAAGCCAACAGATGCAACTTTCTGTTAAACTCCAAAGGCAAACCTCTAATGGCGGTGAACGATTGTCCCACAAGTGGAAACCGCCTCTTTGTCACAGACTATAACATAAGCTACAGATTTCTTGTAGACACCAGGTCCGACTTATGCTGTTTCCCTCGACACCTGTTAAAAGGTCGATGCCAGCAAACGGACTACAAACTTGTCGCAGCCAACAACTCGAGCATCTGCACATGTGGTATTTTGAGTTTAAAGCTGGATATTGGACTCTGACAAGATT
The DNA here is from genome assembly GCA_030765055.1 of Mantis religiosa. Classification (NCBI taxonomy): domain Eukaryota; kingdom Metazoa; phylum Arthropoda; class Insecta; order Mantodea; family Mantidae; genus Mantis; species Mantis religiosa. The sequence goes on from CM060951.1 coordinate 87,858,685, forward strand.
TCTCTTGGAAATTTGTCATCATTGATGTTGCTATTCCAATCATCAGGTCAGACTTTCTTTCCTATCATCTTCTTCCTGACTGTCACAAGTGCTTAGTTGATGGTGTCATAGGCCTATCCATAACTACTCACCCCACATCCATGGCACAACCCAATATGGAATCCATAAACGTCCTGTCCCTTTATCACAACATCATGAAAGGTGTTCCAATACAGTTAAATCTCGATATCCTGAAAGAGTTTCCTGATCTAACCCGACCGGCCGGAACACTTAGGGAGATACGCCACAACACAATGCATTTCATCTGGACCACACCAGGACCACCACACTCATGCAGATCATGTTGCCTAGCACCAGATCGCCTCCGCATTACGAAGAACAAATTCGATGCCATACTCAATGATGGCACAACACGACACTCAGAGGGACCATGGGCCTCGCCACCCCATCTAGTACCAAAGAAGGACAAAGGATGGCACCTTTACGGAGACCATTGTGCACTCAACTTCAGGACATTACCAGACAGGTATCCCCCATCCATCCCAGGTATCCACTTCATGCAGCCATCTCCAATCTTAAAGGATCTCAGCCAGTACAGTGGACTTCAGAACTAGAAAATAGTTTTAGCTTCTGCAAAGATGCACTATCTCGAGCCCTCTTTTTGCGAACCCAGATCCCGCAGAACTGCTAGGACTCTTCACCAACATATCTAATACAGCCGTAGGCGCCACACTTCAGCAGCTACAAGGTGACAACTGGAATTCTTCTCAAAGAAGTTAACTCCTAAACAGACTGAATGGCCTGCCTACTATCGCAAGCTACTCCCGGTACAATCTACATTGATCACAAGCCTCTAACATATGCGTTCCAGCAACGTCATGATAAACTTCCTCCTGTGCAACTCAACCAGCTGTTGTTCATTGCACAGTTCACTACATTTCACATTGACGGTGTTTCCAATGTCGTGGCCGACGCGATCACGCAAGTAGAAGCAATCTCAAACCACACCTTGGACTTCTCCGCACTCACGCAATCACAAAACGAGGATGTCAAACTCTGTCAGATCTTCAGCGATTCAGCACTTCATCTGCAGCACATCCAAGTTCCACGAACTGACATCCAACTCTTCTGCAACACAACTACATCATGACCAAGGCCCTTCATCATGCAACCATATTGAAGTTTTTGACTCGCTCCATGGACTCAGCCATCCTGGTATTAGGGCTATTGGTTGAATGGTATCAGACTGCTTCGTATGGCCCAATATTCAGAAAGACTGCCACATGTAGGCACGGGCTTGTCAGAAATGCCAGAGCAGCAAGATCAGCCATCATGTCTCAACTCCAGTTCACAACTTTGCCATACTAACTGCCAGATTCCAGCACATGCATCTTGACATCATCAGGCTTCTTCCTCCTATAGGAGCATTCCGATACTGCCTAGCCACCATAGACAGGTACTCGCTGGCCAGAGGTTTGGCCACTGGAGTGCATCACAGCTGAAGACATCACAAAAGCTTTGGATCGCCAGCTCGCATCACCACTGACCAAGGTTGCCAATTCAAATTTCAGCTTTCCAAAAACCTAGGAAACATGACTGAGGTCCTGCACCTCTAGCTATCATCCATGTTCTAATGGCATGGTGGAACGTTTCCATCAAGTCAAGGCAGCCATCATGTGCCAACCCAGCATGTCTTGGATTCAGGCACTACTAATTGTCCTATTGGACATATGCAGCGCTTTCAAAGAAGATCTTGGCACATTATCAGCAGAGCTGGTTTACTGGGAGCCCATTCATCTTCCTGGAGAGTTACTGTGCAACACAAACAACCAATACTTTAAAGATGCTTCCAATTTCGTGTTTTCGCTCCGTCAGCAGATGGAAAAACTGTGCCTGGTACTACCACAATGCCACGGTCAATGTTCGACCTTCATATTTAAAGACTTGGCTAGTTGCACCCATGTCATCTTGTGTGACGATACTGTACAAGGTTCCCTCCAGTCACCATACTCCGGTTCTCACTGCATCTTGCAATGGAATGACAAGATAATCATATTGCAGATCCACTATAGGCTAGTCTGTGTCAGCATCGATAGAGTAAAACCTGCCTACCTCCTTGCAGATGAAACGACTGAGCTGCAAGCTGACACAAACAAAACAATAGCTCTGAAATGCCTGCTGGACACACAACTCCAGCCTCTGAACCCACAACACAGTTGGGACGTTGGGTGAGATTTCCTGATTATTTTGGAACCTAACCTTCTCTACTCCCCAGGGAGCTGGTGTGGCGGCAGCTCATACTGCTAAATGACACCACCACAATGTGAGGGCAGCATTGCAACTAGACGATCGCCACCACAGCAAGTTATATAACAGTTACAAAACTTATGTAATGCGAATTGCTGGTATCAATAAATAATTATACTTTGAAGTAGATATTTAATTTGATGTATATCACAGTAGTGAATACCCACAAGTCCCATTATGACAGCTCTGTAAATTAAACTATTCCCACTTTCAGTGTTAGCTCTGTATACTCATTTACTTACAAGAAAATTCTGCAGAGGACTTAAATCTTTGAGGAACTTCAACCCAATGGGATTCAACTAATAGGCATAAAATTCTTAAAGCTCTTAATTAACATGCAACAAAAAACATTATTTTACCTAAAAAAATAGGAGCCAACAACAGTGAAGCAACAAATAGGTACTACATAAATTATAATTATTTTTAACAAAACTTCACTTATCTTTTAGGAAAATTTCAATTCTTTGAAATCTTCATTAATTTCCTTAAAAGATAAGTGAAGTTTTGTTCCAAATAATTATATTTTATGTATTATTTTACCTTTCTGTAAAATTAAAAATGTTTCTATGTAATTATGTAAGTTTGCTGACTATCTCATTTTTTTTAGTATAAAGTCAACTGGAAAAATTAGAAATGAGCAAAACAGAGGTGGCTAAGCCTTACATTTCTCTGCTATAGTGGAAAAGGAGAGAATTGGCAAGAAAGCTACATCACATGTAAATCATTGTAAAAAGGAACTGTTGGATGTATATTGGAATGTATATTGTGTATCACTTTCTATAGCTAAACTGTATGCAGAGTGCTTAATACAGATTCAAAATATGTACATTACTTCTTTATAGAACAAGGCAGTCTTACACATGCAGTAAAACCACACCCAATTTCTAGATTACTGTCCAAACCAAATGTTTTATCTTGTTTTCCCACTTATGAAATGACTTAAGAATCAAGTACTTTTCCTGATAAGTTTTCTAGTAGTATATGTAGAACCAAGCAACCAATATCTGCCAGTAAAAACTTACAGTGGCCTTGTCGCCTATCCAGAAATATATCTGCCAGGACAAAGAACCACTATCATCTATACTTGTCTTCAGAACAATGTAACAGTCCCCTTCATAAAATTTTCCATGAGCTGCTTCTTCAATCTGATTGGGCAGGAAGTTTTCAATTTCCCAAATTGTAAGGCCTGGGATTTGCCCTGCATCGTCATCAAAAAACTCTGAATAATCCAACGGAGGTTTCTCAAGAGTCTCATCCCATCGTTTTGGCCTGATAAGAGAACAGAAGATTTATATTAATGCATATACCTACACTATGGATAAATCATTTTTAAATAGCTACACAAAATTTGCAAACAAAAAACAGTGAAGCATTACTAACTTATTAGTAGGAAAACTTAGATGTTTACAAACTTCACTTACACCATTTATCAAACTAGTTCAGCATCATTTGCTACAATACATAAAACAGCTAACTTGAGTGACCAAATCTACACACAGAAAATTAAAACACAACTGTACACCACCAAGAGAATCTATAGCTCATACTCTGTACTTTGCTCATCACCAAATATAAGCATAAAAAAACTTATGGTTGACGAAGGTCTTGGAATTAAAAAATGTATTTAAAAACTTAAAGCTGTATTTTGAGTTTCCATACATAGTAATGCAAAATGTTTCATATCACTTTACTAAAATTACCTAAACCTGGACTTAACAGATATTGACAATGTTTAATCATAGTAATTAGTGATCGCAAAGGACATTCTTCAAGATGGGGTTATAATGGCAACAATAAAACTGGTGAATGTATTTCTTTATTTATTTCTTAATGCCTGAACAAGACATCTCAGCAATATATCAGGTTGTAGGCTTACACAGGATATTAAAGACAACTTCAATAATAATACTACTCTAGCACTGTTAGTTGATTTCAAAGTTGCTTTTAACACAGTATGGCGAGAAATGTTACTATACAACATAAAGACATATGCCATATCAGGGCACATGTTAAATTGGTTTTGAGCCTTCCTTTCACAAATATGGTTTGCAGTGCAATACTAAACAGCCACATCCAAATGGAAACAAACTGAAGTTGGGCATACCTCAAGGGTGTCTCCAGTGCCATTCTCCTCAACATCTACATAAGTGATCTATTAGATACACTAAAGAAAATAGGTAACAAGAAGGGTTGCTGATGACATGGTAATAATGGACTTCAGAAAAGAACATAAATCTGGGAAAGGTTACAAAAAAACTAAAAACAATGGAGAATGCAATCATAACTTTAGAACAGTGGACTAATAACAATATAGAAATAAATACAGGAAAAACTCTTTCAATTATTCATAATACGGCATAAAACAGAACATATATGCCTGCAACTCAACAACAAAAAACCACAAGAAATGACTACAACTTATCTAGGAATAGAATTAGATCAAAGACTATCAATGAAAGAACATGTAAACAATGTAATGAATAAGATCAACAAAAAGAACAATATATTAAAATGCCTAGCAAAAATGAAATGATGTGGAAACATGAATCTTCTCAATTATACATGTAACGTACATAAAACCAAATCTACTAATATGGAGGAGAACTGCAAGCAACAGTAAATAAGAAGCTTCACAAAATAATTAACTAAGAATGACAGGAACTGTAAAAACAACAATTGCAGTACTGCAAAGCTTCACAAAAACCATGGTCATAGAATTGGTATATGAACCGAAAGCAATTACCTTAGCACAAACACTACATATCAATGGTAGCAGACACTATAAGAAATCTCAAATAAGCTTCAGAACATATATTAATAACTCAAAACACAAGGACATAATTACAATAAATATAATAGCAACAGGGGTAACAAGTCCATTAGAATATATTGACATACAATATCGGAATGATCTGATATATATAAAAGATGAAATGAGAGCCATAGCAATAGCCATGGAAAACGAAACATATCTAGAAAAACAATACCTCCAAATATACAGAAGTCTGAGTAAACAGATTTAAAGAGCTGGGAGATCCAAATATGAAGAAATAATATGGTCCCATAACAATTTCATCTTGAAAAATAAAGGAGATAATTGAACATTACTGAATAAATTGTGTACAGTCAGGCAACAGAGTAGGATTTCAGAATGGAATGTTTATGTTTTGGTTTGCAGCAAGGTACAATGGGTGAAAGACTAAACTTTACCAGTGCTTGCAAGCTGAAAAAAAACTACTCCATGATATTCACGATACCTCAATGTAAGGGGCTATGCATAAGATGATTGAGGATAACACATTCAAATGCTAATTATGGAAATAGGTCATTCAGGAGTATCATGCAAAATTAAATCAAAGCCACTTTGATTGCTCCACAGAAAATGTATTAATGGTCAATAACTACAACATCAGAATGTTGTTACAGCAAATGCTCAAAATGTGCTTCATTAGGCTTTATGTAAATTGAAATTCCTATTGGAAACAGTGTTGCAGCTGATTTGAAATAAGGAAGAAGCATCTCTTGATTTATATAGAATATAGAATAAAAAGAAGTATTTCAGAAAGTGGAGTGCCATTGTTACTAAAATTAGGCAAGTGAGTCAACCTTGTATATACTTTTCTCCACTTACAAGTTTTTTATGAAGACTAGTTTCTGGGGACTTCTCCCCTATCGTCAGCTCTGTGGTTGACTCTCTTCATTTATTCAAAATATTCTCAGGATACAAGCCAGGTGAAAAGATGATTCACAAATTATGGATGAAGTCAGGGCACTAAAGGTTTATTATGCATTTATACATGTACACCTAAGTTATGGGATCATTTTATGGGGAACAGCAGGTAAGAAAAATATGTTAAAAACATTTAGACAACAAAAAAGAGCAATAAGAATAATGGAAAACATCCCTAGGAGACAATCATGTAAAAGTAGTTTTAAAACACTTAAAATACTCACATTACCCTGTTTATATATATTTGAATGTCTCAAACATGTAATAAGAAACCACGTAGGAAAAAATAGAAACATTCATGAATATAATACGAGAACAAAACAGACCTACTTTAGAAATAAGTTCAGAGGAACATTAGCTGCCAAATGTATTGAAAGTACTGCAAAAAATTTATACAATCATTTACCTCACTCTATCAAGGCAATAAATGAAGAAGTGAAGAAAATGTCCACAATAAAGACTTACCTAGTGAAAAACGCTTTCTCTCAATTGATGAATACAAAAATAGAAGAGTGACTTAGTTTATTAAAATTTGTTATGAATATATTTTGTATATCTAGAACTGCTAATAATCTGTAAATAGATTTGTTTTTATTTTAGAACTGTAAAAATGTAAAAAATGTTGCAAATGGCAGAATAAATCTGAATCTGAACCGGCATTTGTTTAGTGTTTATGAACATTTCTTATTCATTCATATCCTGATGATGGGAGCAATATATGTGGCCGAAACATCGATTTCTAATCGTCTTTTTACCAAGCTTGTATCCCAAGAATATCTTGAATATAATCATCACCAGGAAAGTTTCAGGTCTTATCTCTTATTTTGTGAAACTGTCATAGTTCTGAATGCATTAGATGCATATGAAACGTCAACAGAATCTGTTGTTGTGCCAAGCTTCGCAGCAGTAGGTTTACTATTTACATTCCTGACCTTCCATTCTAAATGCAAGCGTATGTTGCGGGGTTGCCAAGTTTAAGCCCATAACTTTATTGCAATAGACACGCAGAAATCCAGTCCTTTCATATAATTTTGTGGCTAAACAAATCATTTTAGCAACATATGGTATAGACAAAAACAACTCATCTTTTGTAGCTCTATATGGAGCAATGAGTACTAGTTTGACTCAAAATTATATAAATTTTGTGCTTCATTATATAGAGTCCTTACTCATAGGAAACTTGCTTCACATTTGACTGAGCCTGTACAGTTCTTTTTCATGAGCCAATTAATGTCATAAGCAGTTCAATTGTTATATCACATATGCTGCAATTCATAGGCACAACACTAGAGGTAAATTAAATCATCACAATACAGGGCATAAAAATACCCTATTTGAGAAAAGCATCCATTCATTATAATGGTGTTAAATTGTATAATAAACTTCCCCAATCCTTTAAGAAATTACCAAATTTAAAAAGGATTTAAAGAAATTTCTAATAGAGCTTTTTATGAATACCTGTAAACTGCTTAGTGAATCAGTGGTTACAAATATGTATTGCATATTAATATCATTTAGTAATATCATTTAATATCATGCTTACTTTCCTATGAGTAAGGACTATGATACAATGAAGCACAAAATAATATTAACATTCCTTTCTTGGAAGTGTTGAAAACAGTGTTGTTATGATAAATTAACTTTAAAGAGAGTCGATTAAAGACACTAGACAACACTTACTTTTAAATTTTTCCGGAACATGTTTCAGAGGCTTTGCCTCTATCATCGGCCGGCTCTCGACTGGTTCTCGTAGGTGTAGCTGACGATATTTTGTCACAGGTCTCCTCTGGTGGCGGTTCAAGGAACTTGCTGAACAAATCTTTCTGGGGGATGTCGAAATTGAATACTTTATTCCTATTTTTTGAAATGAAGATTTGTTCCCATGTGGATAGTTCTTGTTTTCCTGATGTATGTTTCAGTAGTTTTGGTTCTGGATTTATGCTGTGTTTTTTTTTCCCAAAAATGTGTGGCAACTGCTGATTTTTCTAATTGTTTATATTTTATGTTTCTAAAGTGTTCCTTTGCTCTTGTTTCTAAATTTCTTTTTGTTTTCCCAATATAAATTTGACTACAGTCATTGCATTCAATTTGATATATACCAGATTTTTTGTTAGATGGAATGGCATCTTTGATGTTTGAGCAAATTAGGTTTTTTAAGGAGAAGTGGTTGACTGGTGCTAGTTGAATATTTTGTTTTTTGAAGACTTTTTTGAATTTATCATAGGCCCATGGATGGTAAGTGAATTTTTTGAAAATCATATTAGTTTCTGTAGCTGAGAGAGTTGTGGTTTCCTTTAGTAGCTTCTTCCTTTTTGCTAAGCTCACTTTTTTGTCCACTAATGATTTGGGAAAGTTATTTTTTTGTGCTATTTCAATTATTTTGTTGTATTCTGTTTTGTATTCTTCTGCTGTGAGAGGGACTGGCAAACTGGTAAACATCCCTCTCACAGCAGAAGAATACAAAACAGAATACAACAAAATAATTGAAATAGCACAAAAAAATAACTTTCCCAAATCATTAGTGGACAAAAAAGTGAGCTTAGCAAAAAAGAAGAAGCTACTAAAGGAAACCACAACTCTCTCAGCTACAGAAACTAATATGATTTTCAAAAAATTCACTTACCATCCATGGGCCTATGATAAATTCAAAAAAGTCTTCAAAAAACAAAATATTCAACTAGCACCAGTCAACCATTTCTCCTTAAAAAACCTAATTTGCTCAAACATCAAAGATGCCATTCCATCTAACAAAAAATCTGGTATATATCAAATTGAATGCAATGACTGTAGTCAAATTTATATTGGAAAAACAAAAAGAAATTTAGAAACAAGAGCAAAGGAACACTTTAGAAACATAAAATATAAACAATTAGAAAAATCAGCAGTTGCCACACATTTTTGGGAAAAAAACCACAGCATAAATCCAGAACCAAAACTACTGAAACATACATCAGGAAAACAAGAACTATCCACATGGGAACAAATATTCATTTCAAAAAATAGGAACAAAGTATTCAATTTCGACATCCCCCAGAAAGATTTGTTCAGCAAGTTCCTTGAACCGCCACCAGAGGAGACCTGTGACAAAATATCGTCAGCTACACCAACGAGAACCAGTCGAGAGCCGGCCGATGATAGAGGCAAAGCCTCTGAAACATGTTCCGGAAAAATTTAAAAGTAAGTGTTGTCTAGTGTCTTTAATCGACTCTCTTTAAAGTTAATATTAACATGTTTGAGTTTATCGAGATTCAACTGTATTGGAACACCACAGTGAAGCGAAAAATTATTAAATTTTAGATGAGTCGCGTTTTTTACACATCTGCTTCACTTTCACGAAAGTGAAGCAGATGTGTAAAAAACGCGACTCATCTAAAATTTAATAATGTTTGAGTTTGATTTATGTTTACACTCAAACTTTACTTACTTGTTGTATAATTGAAAATGTTTCAATGTTTCAATTATACAACAAGTAAGTGAAGTTTGAGTGTAAACATAGTGACTCATAAATCAAACTCAAGTATGAAGAATACTTCATTGTTAATAATGCTTCTGCTTTTAATATTTATAATATTAACATGTTTACTTCATTGAAATTTGTATTTTGTAGTACTGTATTCTTTCTGACAAAGCTGGCATTTCTGTACTGGAAATCATATGGTGAATAAATTTGATGTGATTTATAGAAACATTGGTTTCTATACATATGATCAATAACTGTCCAGAGAGGAGGGAGGAAGGAGGGAGGGAGGGAAAGAAGGAAGGATTCCTAAAGAATTTCAATGCACTTTTACTAGACTTCCTTTGCAGATTCATCTAAAACATGTCGATAGAGCCAAAGAAACCAATTTACAGAAACAATGCCAGCTGGCAATCAGTCTCCAACTTCTGTAAATAGAAGCAAGCATTTAATAAACTGATTAAATTATGTAATAGTACAAATTTGAAAACACCCATTTCTCCTAAGCTTGCCAGTTTCATTTCCTTATAGCTTTATTTCTGTATTCTGTATTTCCTTAATAAACTGCAGGATATTTGAAAATGCACTTACTTTAATGATTCTGCTTTTACTTCTTCAGGTGTCTTTTGCTTATTTTTATCCTTAGCTATATCTTTCATACCCTGAAGAAAAAGAAGAAAAACAAATAACTGCTCTACTCTGAGATTAACTGGAAAGCATTGCAATACTTCATTATAAAACTGTGATTAATAAGCTGGATACAGAATTGCAAAGAAAAGAACAAAAAGAAGAAAAGAACATATGCTGTGAACTAAACAAATTGAGAACTTGTCACACATTACAACAAATTTTAAATAATAAGGGAAGTGCAGAAAATAAAAGTTTGAATACTTGATGATGTCAAGTTAATGATGTATTCGTAACAAGGGAACTATCACTATGCTCATATCTGTATTTGCTTAAGGGGTTTGATGGTATCATCACTGCTGTATGTGGAGCATGCATGCCAAAATTCGGTTGTGGAGTATAGCTGGAAGTACCCAAAAATGAACCCAAAACATGCAGGAACATATAGGCATAACAACACAGCACTATACAGGAGGGATTGTTTACCCCTGCAGGCAGCACTCTACACTTGCCATACGTAAGGAGCACCGGCACAGAGCTCACGAGAGATGTTCAGCAGCTACTTGCAGGTGGCACTTTTCGGGCTTCAGTTTTGGGCGTTGGATTCTCCTCTGCAGCAGAGGTTTGGTGCACAGGCCCCACATACGGCAGAAATGTGATACCAAAATTAGGGATTCAATAAATAAAGAATTGTAATAGATTACATATGAATATTTGGTATATTTGTTAAATGTGAACAGCCTGTTGGTTGAGCAGTCAACTCTGGAGGAGACATCATCACAGGTGTTCCATCTGGCAAACAATTGACAAGTGCTGACCCTTCCTTAGTAGCTGGTCACCAAAACAAAAAATACAAAGGACCACACCCTCTAATAGGACTCTTGCTCGAGATTGAAGCTAGACCACTCATTGCTTCAAATTTGCATAACATTGCCGGGAGAAGTGGTGACATGCCATCAAACTCTCCAGCAAAGGCAGGTATGAGCATAGTGTAGTTCCCTTGTAAGTAATAAACAGCCTTGTAATTCGCAGAAAGAACTCTTAGATTAAGTTGCTTGTCTGTGACTTGTGCAGTAAATTGTAGTGTATGAATGTCAAGTGGCATACTACCATTTAGAAGCTTGCACTGCAAGAATTGTTGATGAATTTGTAATGAATTAAAATTGTGTCTAGGATTATTATATTATGGATGTCTGATGAATCCTATCTATACTCTATCCTATATCACAGCTAGAATTAATGTTGTGTATAATGATACTACCATTATTATAATTCAAAAGGCTAATTAATGCCACCATTAGTTTACAAAATGCATCTTCAGGTAAAACAGAATAGATGATTATTATTCAAATACAAGATATTTTGAGATTGGTTTGTATGAAAACCCAAGCTCTGAATCTTTATCCATATGCTTGCAATTAAAGTTGCAAGTTCTGGCAATAATTCCATCTGATTATAGATCCCTCTCCACTATGGTTGCACATTAGAATGCCATGCTTAGTGACGCACCACTCGTTTCCTAGTTAACCATTGACTGCAATGAGTCTTGGTATTACTGCAAAATTTATTTCTCAAGTAAATTGTAGTGATTGGGTCTTGGTATTATTACAAAATTTATTTCTCAAATAAATTGTAGTGATTGGTGAAGTTGAAGGTAACATGCTTTGTTTGTGGTGTATTATGAGTGATTCTGCTGTTATGAAAGTCATGATAGACATAATGTGAAGGGCTGAGGATACTACACTGCATAATTCCTTTCATTCTGTTATCTTAAACAGGAACAATGACCCTGCTAAGCACGTTATGATGGTGAGGGCATAATCCAATTTTGGAAGAATAAATGTTGCAAGTAATGAAATATGCAACATATAGCTTACAATTCCTTTCTTGGAAGTGTTGAAAACAGTGTTGTTATAATGAATTAAATTTTTAAATTTAATATAGCTTACAATCTATCTACTGGATTAATTCTTGGAAATCCTTTGGAAAAGGAAACATAAAAGTCATATTTATGTACGATTAAATTTGACATAAATACACTCAGCCTAACAAAGAGTGCAGATCCTTTCCAGCCACTAAAGAAAGAGACCTCCAGCAAAGGAACTGAAAACTCCAAAACTTAAATCATTCATATAGAGATGTGTTGCTAATTTAACAGAAAGAGATGACTTTCACTATGTTATTTTGGAATACCATATCAATTTATGGCTATTAATGTATTCCATTTTCACAGATATGAAAGGCCTCTAAATCTTGGCTGCAGAGAAATCAGGGTTTCAGCATATTTACAACAAAAGTTAAACAGAGATAATAATTGAAAGTGTAGAGCCAGAATGAAAAATTTACTATGGCCAACGTGCCAACATGACATTAAATTCTCCAACTGATTCGTGTTTGTCCTGGTAAACCACTAGGAGTTCTCATAAACACATGAAACAACTACCTTAATGGCGACTTACTATGCTGTAAGTACTTTAAGGCCCGGGCTTTATAGTTCGGACCACTATTAGGTACAATTAATGGAAATTAATTGTTCTTTCACACTAGCCGTGTGTAGGGCGCACTATGAAAGGGTAGAGCCAAATGAAAAATTCAATGCCATGGCCGGGATTTGAACCACGGATCTTCTGGTTTCCGTCCAGCCGCTCTTACCATTTGAGCTACTATGGACTGACAGATTGACAAGCAAACTTTTGTATACAAGTTGGAAAGATAAAATCAGACTGATAAATCTAATGCTTTGATTCTACCTAACCAAATCTTGTGAAAGAACAATTCATTTTTGAAATACAGGTAAACATTTTAGAAACATGGGGTTTTCAATGCTACATTTTACTAAGCAAAATATTTATTCTGAAAGTCAATTGATTTTAGGTTAACAGGATCTGTAAGATAATCACATGCACATACTGTTAGAAAACAAAGCAGAAAAATAAAAATTTGTCTGCTACATTCACATGACTTTCCCTAATCACTTTGTTTTTTAGAATACAAACTATTCTTAAGAAATTTTATTTTTATATTTCATATTGATTGAAATAAAAATTTTGAGAGTAATATTACAGAAATAGCTACATTAACATTTCAATACTGATACAAAAGAAACACTGATAATGAAATGTTTAAGAACTGGAAGCTATTAAACTGTTCCACTATATGAAAAACTGTGTGGCCTCACTGAGGCCTGCATATAGACTCTTATAACCCTTTATTTATGCCTTTTATTTTGGACAATTACTCAATCTGACAATTTGAATAAAGCGGACCACATTCTTAATGTCTGCCCTTTTTATGTCCTCAAGCTCTGAAAAGGAGCTTAGGGAAGCATATCTATGCATAACAAATGCTTTACATTCATACTATATGTTGAAAGGTTTCAATATACCTACATTTCCTACACAAGTAACTCCTTTAAGCCCCATTATGCATGTATCCACACAGTGTTGTGCTGTGGCCAGTAAGATAGCTAAACTTAGATAAATTAAATTCAAGAGAAACTCATTCAATTTACAACCAGATCCAATAATAAATTCAAGGAATTGTGTGGCAACAATTACCCTAGATCCTCAGATGAGCGAACCAATGACCCATAATTGACAATTCTGAGGGAAACTCAAAAAAAAAAAAAAAAAAAATTCTAGACCCACATCCCTCTTAACCAAAGTATACACTATCTCATTACCTCTAATATTAGAATGCCCAGGTACCTAAATAGGTGTAATTATTAGATATAGGATTTATATGCACACAAAACATCTAAAATATGCTTGCATTTATACTGTAAAATCTTTAAAATATGCACTAAATATACTCTAAAATAAGCTAATATGCACTACATATAGATATTATATATAGATAAATAATTTGATACATCTACTCACGTTGAATTTTCTTCCTTATATTACGCCAATTATACAAGGCTATAATTTGATTTGCAGTACACAATTATCATTTTTTTCAAATGTTCAGGAGTAAATTTATGACGTAGAGTCAGACTGAAAAATTCAATGCCATAGCCGGGATTTGAACCACGGATCTTCTGGTTTCTGTCCAGCCGCACTACCATTGTGCTACTATGGCCAACGTGCCGATATGACATTAAATTCTCCAACTGACTCATATTTTCCTGGTAAACCACTTAGGAGTTCTCATAAACACATGAGACAACTGCCTTAATGGCGACTTACTATATTGTATATCGCCATTAAGGTAGTTGTCTCATGTGTTTATGAGAACTCCTAAGTGGTTTACCGGGAAAATATGAGTCAGTTGGAGAATTTAATGTCATATCGGCACGTTGGCCATAGTAGCACAATGGTAGTGCAGCTGGACGGAAACCAGAAGATCCGTGGTTCAAATCCCGGCTATGGCATTGAATTTTTCAGTCTGACTCTACGTTTCCACAATTTAGCCTACACACGGCCAGTGTGAAAGAACAATTAATTTCCGTTTATCAGATAATATGAATGTGTATGTGGAGAAGGACCTTTCAACATCCACAGACGTGATTGAACAATATTTATAAGCACTGAAAAGCTATGAAGGAATTTCTCCTGGAAGTTCCAAACTGTCACCTTAGGGATATTTGCTAACAGAGTATAAAATATTAAAATTGGGATTTCTTTGTAATACATTGCACAGTCTGGCACTCAATTTCCTCATATTTTGAAGGAGCACACTGAAGTTCAATCTTCACTTCCTTAAAGATTGACAGGCAAAAATTGATATAGACACATGAAGAAATAAATAACTGTAATGATACTGTATTATGGTCTGATATTCCATAGTTACAATTAGTTTTTTTGTATTGTCACTGTCAATCTAGACATGCTTTTGACGTTCAAGACTATTAATAATATCTATCAAATTGCTGTTTCTGCATTTTCTGAGGCTTTAACTTTCTTTAATCATTGCCCAATTGTAATCCTATCAACTGTAGCATTGTCATACGCTACAAACAAATGCTTTTGGATGTTCACCACGATTTCTTTTTCTGCACACAAGAATTCAGTAACAGCACACTGCTTGTAATGTAAGTCATATGTAGATGCCGTTTTGACACTGTACTATGGCTTTACCATCTCTGGAATGGTTCAAAACTTCACTGGCACACAGAAACATCAGATGTGAACTACCTACAAGAATGTTTGTCAATGTATATTAATGGCTTTTTTTTAAAAAAAGTGGGACATTATATATTAAATGAAAAAATTATAAATATGCATGTACCATAGAGAGGAGGAAGAAAGTGTGAAATAATAGAGAGGGTGGGAAACAAATGTCACAGAGAGAAAGAATGGGGGTTTAATTAAGGTGTATATTTGCAATACTTTATTGCTGAATTGGTAACAACCTTAAATTGAAACAAAAACTACAGAGAATGTAGTAGTAATAAGGAAGAAAAATCATGGATACTTATTTCATGCTTATATAATTTCTTATATGACTGCTCAGAAATTTGAAACATATGGAAATCATGTATTTATTAATTCTTTCTGAATAAGGCAAGGGAAGGGAGAAAGGTAAAAAATGATTAGGGAATGAATATAACAGAGGGTACAAAGGAAGGAAAAGGTTGTATGAGAGGAAGAGAAACAATGAGAGGGGATATAGGAGGTAGGAATAAAAAGATATAGAGCAAATGGAACTAAAAGATGACTTCAAATAAGAAACCATAGCAAAGATGACCATGATACATGCATGTTTAACAACAAAATTAAAAAGTACTTAATGTATTTCGGAGATCTGTCCCAGAGAAACGGAAAGTCCCAAAATGTATAAGATTAGAACCAAATCAATTAAATTTATTCAATTCCCCCACTTAAGTAGCTTATATCAGAAAAACCATCTCAGATCAAATGATAGCATGTGACTCACTTTTAAAATCTTGGCTTGATCTTGATCTGCTTCTTCTTGATCTCTCCTTCCTCTTCGCAGGCGCATTTTACGTGCAATAGGATCCTTACTCACACCTGAAACATTACAGATTAAAATGAATCAGATAGTATATATAATATAATTATATAATATATACAAATTATATAATACATATATAATATAGGGTTTTTTTTTGTGTAATTTACGTCCTCCAACGTTAAGTCATATCGAACGATGAATGGAATGGGTGAAATGATGCTCAAATGAGCCTAGGGTCCATAGAGCTTAGAGTTACCCAACATTCGTCTTTCAGGATAAGGGAAAATGCCGGAAAAAACTTATCCAGGTAACTCACCCAGACCGAGATTTGAACTTGGGACCTCTTGAACGTGAGGCAGACACGCTACCATCTACGCTACCGAGGCGGGCGATATATATATAATACAGATTGAATGAACATAATAATTGATAACAATAAAAATAACAATATATCTTTAACTATCTTGCAACATTATCAAATATAAATTATCAAATATACTACTATTGTCATGCTGTTCAAATGGTTACTCTGGCTTTATCTTTAACAGAAACCTCTCAATGTACTGATTACTCCACATTGACATAACGTTTGTCACTTGTGATTCCTGAGCATTCCATTGGCCCAAGTGATGCATTCATTGGTACTTAGCACACATCCTAAAAGCACATCAGCACCCCTCTCACTTACAAGAATAATCAGTGCATTATCCAAGATGTTTCTATTAACGAAGATAACCAACAATCAAATAATTTACTATCTTTGGAAAATTCTAATACTCTTTCAATAGAGAAAATTACATGTGACAATATTTCAACTGCCCTAAGACTGTTAAAACCTAAAAAATCATCAGAACCTGATGGTATACCTCCTTAAGTTTTTAAAGATTGTCAAGAGATTTTGATTCATCCTTTATACCATACTTTTATTCGTCCTTTATACCACATTTTTAATCTAATTAAGGAAGAAAAATTCCCTGATAGGTGGAAATTAACTAATGTAACACCAATTTTCAAATCTGGAGATTCTGAAAATATCAAGAATTATAAACCAATAGCTATTTTATCAACTCCAGCTAAAATATTTGAGAGTATACTTTATAAATATTTTTTGGGCTTGTTAAAAACAGTATTAATGTCACTTAGCAAGGATTTATACCTAATAGATCTACTGTAACTAATTTATGTCATTTTGTTCATTATGTATCTGGTGCATTAGATAATAGATTGCAAAGTAATATAATTAAAAGTAGCGTAGAGACAGTGAAGTACAAGTTAGAATAAAAGTGACTCGAAAAGCTATTGACACATTGCTTCATTTAAACTGTTTTCATTTACACTTACACTACTTCATTTACACTTCACTGTCGAGACTCAGCTGAAGATGGGACCAACAGCTCTTGAAACATGTCCTGTGAAAAACCGTGTAAGTGAAACAATGTGACAATATCTTCTGGATTCACTTTTATTTTAATAGATTGCAAGTTGATGTTACCTACACAGATTTTCAAAAACTTTGGATAAAGTTCATCACAATATATTAATAAGTAACTTGCAGCTGTATGGCTTTTCTGAATCCATTGTATTCCTAATGATATCCTATTTAAAGTTGAGATTTTAAGTTGTTACATATAAAAGTAGAACATCCTATAGTTTTGAAGTTTACTCCGGCATGCTTCAGGGTTTTAATTTAGGTCCACTACTATTTCTTTTGTTTATAAATGATTTATCATCTGTTGTTACATATTCAAATATATTACTTTTTGCAGATGATCTAAAAATCTTTAGTTCCATAAAATCTATCTCTGATTGCATAAAACTTCAAAAAGATCAGAATGCCATAAATAAATGGAGCAAAGACAATAACTTCCTTTTAATATATCAAAATGCCAAGTTATGGTCTTCTCTAGACTACAAAATAGATGGAGTTAATTTAAAATTTTTAGAAATAACAACTGATTTAAGAGTTATTTTTAATAAGGATTTATCATTCAAAAAACACATCAAAACAGTACTCAGTGTAGCATATAGAAATCTGGGATTCATTATTCAACAATATTAAACTTTTTGTTAATTATATAATTCATTTGTAAGATCCAGACTCGAATATGCTTCACTATATGGAATCCTTATACCGTCAAATTCATTAAACTTATAGAAGTTATACAATATAAATATCTAAGGTATGTGTTTTTCAAAACTTTTCATTATTTTCCTAAGTTCATATCATATGATTCATTGCTTCATTTATTTGACTTTAGAAGTCTATCACATAGGAGAAATTGTCAATTAATGCTTTTCCTTTACAAAATACTTCATAATATGTTTGATGACCCTAACCTAAGACAATTAATACATTTTTACATTCCAAATGTTGCACCTTATAGATTTCATAACATGTAGAAAGTTAATGCTGATTCATATAAATATTCACCTATGCACAGAATGCAGTCATTATACAATAAATTACATTCCTTAAACATTAATATATTTAGTATAAATTACTGTACATGTGAACCAATGTTGCCAACTTGTTTTTGTTTTGTTATCATTTGTTCCATAAAAAAGTAAGTGTTGTTTAGTGTCATTAATCGGCTCCCAATAAATTTAATTTATACAACACTGTTTTCAACACTTCCATGAAAGGATTTATAAAATAGGCAAACAAGTCTTCAACAAGTGGAAATTATACCGGGAAAATTTAAAAGTAAGTGTTGTTTAGTGTCATTAATTGACTCCCAATAAATTTAATTTTGTGTTGTTTTTGATACATTTTGTTCATATTGTAGTTTTATAGTGAACATGTAACTGGGGAAACCTGTAATGTTCACATTAAATAAATAAATACATAAATAAATAAATAAAAATAAATAAATAAAGCCAGGGTAACCTTCTAAGCAGCATGACAATACATATTTACCCTAAATGTATGGGACAACACTATACAAGTACATAGGAAACATATAACACTGGTCAACAATGAATTTCTGCCAGAAAATTTTATTGGTGTCAGTGTGAAATTCATTGTGCTGATTTCAGAATTGTTTTCAGTTTTTTCTTTTATTACTTCCAGTTTTCTCTTTTGTAACCGACGCTTTACTCTGCTTAAAGACTGTGCTGATTTCAGAACTGGTTTCATTTTTTCTTTTACCAGTTACAGTTTTCTCTTTATCTGTAATTGACACTTTACTCTGCTTAAAGATTCTAGAATCTATTTGCTGTAGCATACCACAAGGAAGGCAGAAATATTGTTATATCTCTTACATTTTTCTTGAAAGTTATATAAGGAATTACTTTCTTTGCAATATTTCCCAAACAACAAGCATCCCATTGTCTTTAGTTTCACTTACAACAATCTCATTGACTCTTTATTAGTGTAATAATAGAAGTGTATGTGAAACATTTAAATATAGCTGGTACTGTGTTTGTCAGAACCTTGGAACACAAATATGTATTTTAGGTAACTATGCCTTAAAAATAAGGGCTAAATCATTCCCCCACACTTTTCTTTTCCAACAAATGTTTGAGAGTAGTTCTATTGCCCAGAACATTTTTGGAACTTTTCATCCCACCCTCAGCAATCGCTGGGTTGGTTCTGGTAATGTTCCTGTTTTTAATAGAAGATGTAAGTGAAGCCTTAATTTTTAATAAAATATGACTCAATAAGTCTTTAAAATGGAATTAGCTTTGCCTTTAACAATGCTGGTAATCATAATTTGAATTACTGCATGTTGAATTTCCCCCAAAATTAAGTGAGACTGACCTGAAAGCTTGGAACAACTTCAAATGGGTATGCATAAATTTTCTTGGGAAAACTAAGTCCCCTCACCACAAACAAGGAGTGCAAGAACTGCTTCATGCATATAACGAAATAGATTCTTACATGTCAATGAAAATTTGTTCTCTAGATATTCATTTAGATTTTTTTCTACCCAACCTAGTTGATGTAAGTGATTAGATGCACCTAAGTTTTCACTCGGACATCAAAGTGATGGAGAATTGTTACCAATGTTTTTGGAATGAGGCGATGATAGCAGATTACTGCTGGCTGCTCTATCATGACAATGCAGCAAAGTCACTGAAGGACAACCCACTAATAAGCACTTTTGATTTCCAATTGTGAACAACAGACTATTCTTCCCTATTTGTGAACAATTGCAATAACAATATTTCATAATTTTTATATTTGTTTTTTATCAAATTAATGTTAAAAGTGATTTTCTTTGTCTTTCTGCCAATGGAGTGCAATATGTATATTTTCACAAATGTTTAAAAATGTGCATTATGTTCTTTTAGAAATCATCAAAAAAATTTCATGTGATGGACAAAGATGAAAATCAAATTTGGACTCAGGAGCACCATCAATGAAAAACATTTTACATTTAAATTTTGTAATAAGTATGTTGCTCACAAAATAATAATCTGAAGTTGTGCATTATAATATGTGTGATTTATGGATGATATGAGTTAACTATAATTTTAAAAACTATAAGAGAGGAAAGACACTGAAAGCAGTTCCAAATTCAGCTAAAAGAGTGGTTCTAGAAAAATCTAATTTCATCTTTGGTAGTTAAAATAACTTCATTTTTGTTGACCAGGTTAGCTGTAATATGGGAGAGTAATTATAACATGATTTGATAGAGGTATGTTTCATTTACTCGCTGCAGTGAAAAATGTACAATCAACTCCTAAATTTGGTACATACTGTTTGAAGGAGTTGGGGCAGGTACATTGGCTCCAGCTAATCGTAGTTGATGCTGAAGCGAGAAATCTATATTATAAAATTCAACTCCAGCTCCACGCTGTACTTCTATAGGTTTAGGTGGCATTACAAGCTCAGGATTATCTCTTAAATCCAAAACATCCAGATCTGATAAAAGATGAATTGCATCTGGTAGGGTTATCAAACGATTGGATGTCAAGATCAATTTTTTTAATGAACCACATCTGAAACAACACAAAATTCAAAATGCAGATCAATGGTAAATCAGAATGAAAAATGAACCTACATTTTGTAATAAAAATTAACTATTTTTCAAATTAAAATGGAGGGTTATTTTACTTCATGGGTGGGAATGAAATGAGTGAACAGTTACTTATTTTTGTATTATATAAACATTAACATTTACTGAACAAAGAAATTACTTTAACCTTATAGAAGTACCTAATTATAAAATACATTATAATTTTATATGCAAAAGTGAGGTTTGAGCCTTGATATTAGTTACTCACTGATAAAACAAATTGAACAATGGCAATATCAATAAACTAATTCCAGCAAAGTTTCTCTTATTCTAAATTTTAGTTTTAAAATTCACTTTTAATCCTAATTGTGAAACAGTTTTAGTATAAATGTCAAGAAAAGAAATGAAGTTAAAGTCTGAAAGACTTCAAAGGGCAAAAGTATTAAATATTGAGAAAACATATTTCATAAAATACCTTAAAGGAAAGAGAACAAAAAGAGTCAACATCTCCATATATTAGAGATAAATGTGTTTACTATAATTTTACGAACATTGCTGAAATTTAATTTAAACTATGAAAGTCAAATGCTCAAACACTTACAGAAACTTGACAAAAACATTTTAGTTGGTTTTTCACACTACATCGCTTACATTTTAATCTTTTGAAGGAGTATTTTTAGGAGCTGTTGCTTCAATTTTCAACATTAAAGGCCATCTGTCATCTATTATTGTTGCTTGCAGTCTTCTCTCTGGTGGAGGAACTATGAACTTCTGGATCAAATTATCAACTGGTAGGATAATGTAAGTGACGCAGTGTGAAAAATTGACTAAAAGTTTTATCAATTAATCTGGATGTCACTGTTACCAAATTCCTCTAAACACATGTACTTAGAGGAAGTTTCTAAAAACTATTACAGATTCTACATCTCTGTTGATTATGTACTAATATTTAACTTTTACTCGGGCCCAAATGACCTTGTTGTTGACGGGCCCTAAAACACTACACACTCACTCACTTTAACTTTTACTGGTGAGAAAATTGAAACATTATATCCAGAATTTATACATATTTGAGGAATTTAGTAACAGTGACATCCAGATTAACTAATAAAAACTGACTGGCAATAGTTTTTTTCAACTACACTAAGAATGTACATTAGTCACATCAGATCACTTGCCTTAAAATTCCTTAGTGATTATACTTTTGTTTTACCTGCATAATCCTTCAGGAATCATCTCCAACTGGTTATTGGCTGCTGAAAATACTTCAAGACTACTCAACTTGCCAATTCCTGAAGGAATGCCCTCAAAGTCCAACCGATTGTCATTAACATAGAGTCGTCGTAAAGTTGTAATTTTACAAAGTGAAGCTGGTAATGCTGTCAACTTATTTCGGCATAGATTGAGAGTTTCCAGTCGTTGCCAGAGCTCTGTTCAATAGAATAAAATAGAAACGATAATTTTGTAACAATTAAAAGCTAGAAATAAAACATTGAATTGGGTTTAGTAAATCCAGGACAAGAACCAATGGCTTTTTGGCTTACCTCAATTGTTACTATGACTCTGCACCAAAATGCATATGGTTTACACATTTAATTTATATTTATCCCAGAAAATCTTCAAAACAAATGCAGATACATATATTGCTAATTTTCAAGCTCAGTACTGTCTTAATCTATATCTAGCACAACTGTGTTTTTTTCCCCCAAACTGATTACATGTAAACTACAGCTGGATTACAAGCACTAAACATTACTAGCTAAAAAACTAAAACTTAAAACACTGTGCATGTTCAGAGCAGTGACTTGTCCCCATTGTCAGCATGACGATAAGAATGATGATGGGAACAAGTCCTTAGTCCTTGAAACATGTTCAGGTACTTTTTAGTTAGTGATTAGTAACTCTAAACTCATCTTTATAAATTATCATTACATCACTGTTTCTAATTTTCTACTCAAATGTAATGGTAAAGCTGGAAAATTAAAAAGAAATGACAGATGTAAGACAATGGCTGTTGGCAAGTCACAGCATACAATTGTCTATGAGGGCCAACCAGAAAGTTCTTGGCCTGTTAGAGAAAACAGTTTCAAACGATGCATCAAAATCGTATTTTAATTAAAAATACAATATTTCCAAATAATAAATCATAAGATTCAGTCTTGAAACTTGGCAACAGTGAAGTAGCCTATGCAATCAATATCTAATGCCCCATCAGAAAATTCTCAACTTATCTGGTCATAGACATTCTCTCACAGCATGAAGGTGGCTGCTAAAGAATTCTCAGAATTGAGTCGATTCTGATGGTTATACTTATAAGCAGTAGAGCCCATGCAAAAATGTACAAATATATTTTGAAGGTATAATTTAATTTTGACATCACTGTTACTAAATTCCTTCATTTCATTTATTTATTCATCCAATTTAACATATACATGTTGTGGATTGGTCAGTATTTTAAACAGTTAATTGTAATATTGTGAGAGTTAACAATAGTAATAAAAAAATTATATTGTACATGTAGATTAAATTTATATATTGTTAAATACAAATAAATACTTCAGTAATGCAAAAACTCATCAGTTGAGTAAGAACATTTTTCAATTAAAAATTGCTTGAGAATTTTTTTGAAGCGCGGAAAGGAATTTATATTTTGTATTTCAATAGGTAATTTGTTCTAAAATTTAATGCCTCTATAGTAGAAACTACTTTCAAACAATTTTTTGGTATGTGGGTTATATGTAGTTTTGCTTTATCTCTTGTGTTATGACAGAGAATTTCAGAATTTATGGTAAAATCCTTGATGCGTGTTTGCATTAATACAATTGTTTCATATAAAGATAACAGGGTAATGGCAAAATGATTAGTCAACATTAGTCAACATTAAACTGTTAAAATCTTTAAGTACACCCATAGAACTGGATATTTGGGAAAAAATATTCATAAACAAAAACCGTGATAAAGTTATAAATTTTGAAATCCCGGCATTAAATGAAGTATTAAAACTTAGTGCCCCTAACACCAGATGGCAGAGTGATCGGAGCTCCGTAGTAGTGGAAGAAGAGGGAGGTTCATTTAGTCACCAAACAGCTGAGGATGAGATCGAATGATCTTGAAAACGTTTCAATTATACAACAAGTAAGTGAAGACTGAGTGTAAACATAGTGACTCTTAAATTCAAACTTAAAAATGATTAGTTCTTTAAAGAATGGTTTGCAGCTGACAACAGAAGGTAAATTGAGAATAATTCTAATGACTCTTTTTTGTAATTTGAATATTTTAATAGCTTCACTACTATTTCCCCACATGGATATTCCATATGAAATTAATGAGTGAAATTTGGAGAAATACATTGACCCTAAGAGTATTTTTATTCACCGAGTGTTTCAGAATGTTAATTTGGAAGCAGATTTGTCCCAGTTTTTTAATTAATTTATTAATATGAGGTTTCCAACTGAGATTTTCATCAATAACTATTCCTAAAAACTATTCCTATTCCTTTAGTCATGCATAGCGCAAGTACAAATATGCTACAATATTTCTTTCTTCTGGCATAACATCGCAAGTTTCCAACATACAATCAAGCAGCTCCTTTTTGGATGGATTTTGAAATCCTCTTAATTCATCACCTGCTACATGTTCTTTTACTGTACAATCCATATCACAAGGGAGACTTTTAGATATTGTGACTTTGTGGATTCGTGAAATTAAAAGTCCGATTGCACCACTCAAAAATGTTCTTTATTTCCACCGAATTACAGTTGAACACAGGATTAAGTAATGCACACAATTACAATTCACCAGTTCGTCCGTTATAGTTCCACTTGCACTCGCAATTACGTACACTCCTCCGACGCACGTACGCAGTCCGTCCCCTCACTGGGCGCTCCTCACAGCTGCTCTCCAAGAACTGACTCTCCTCCAGCCCAACACGTTGGTTATATAGGACCAACTGGCCAATCTAGAAGGTTCCAGATTAGATGAAATATCCCGTAAGTTCGAGAACTCATGGGGAGCGGAAAGAGACCACACAGTGATGTTTTTCCAGTCACCCCTCGTTACCGCTATAAGAAAAATGAGTGGGCGTGGCCGAACGCCTCCGTCTCCTGCTGCTGCTGCCGGCCGGTTCTATAGGGAGTTCCGACGTTCGGGTGACGGTTATGGTTTTAAATATTAAAAGCAGAAGCATTATTAACAGTGAAGTATTCTTCATTTTTGAGTTTGATTTATGAGTCACTATGTTTACACTCAACTTCACTTACTATGTTGTATAATTGAAACGTTTTCAAGATCATTCGATCTCATCCTCCGGCTGTTTGGTGACTAAATGAGCATTCTTCTTCCTCCACTACTACGGTGCTCTGATCCCTCTGCCGTCTGGTGTTAGGGGCACTAAGTTTTAATACTTCATTTAATGTCCGGATTTCAAAATTTAAAATTTTGAAAGAACAACAACACATAAAAGAGATAGCAGTATTAAATGGATTCAACCCAGCCCTCATAAGGAACATGATGAAAGGAAAGGAAAAACTCAAGATATAAAAAAAGACCACTCTCACACCGCTTAAAAACACAAACTGGCAATATAGAAAATTCACCTACCATCCATGGGCTTTTAGAAAATTTTAACGAATGTTCAAAAGACTAAACTTCAAACTAGCACCCCAAAACAAATTCAGTCTGAAGAACCTGCTTAATAAACCACTAAAAAATTCAATCCCCAACACTTTGAAATCGGAAATTTATCAGATAAACTGTGAAACCTGTGATAAAAGCTACTTAGGAAAAACTAAGAGAAACTTGTTAACCAGGCAAAAAGAACACCAGAGGAACAAAGTTGAAACAAACAGAAAAATCTGCAGTGTCACACCATTTTTGGACAGAAAACCACAACATTGGCCATAACATAAAACTGTTAAAATCTTTAAATACACCCATAGAATTGGATATTTGGGGAAAAAATATTCATAACCAAAAACCGGGATAAAGTTATAAATTTTGAAATCCCGGCATTAAATGAAGTATTAGTGCCCCTAACACCAGATGGCAGAGGGATCGGGACACCATAGTAGTGGAAGAAGAAGAATGTTCATTTAGTCATCAAACAGCTGAGGATGAGATCGAATGATCTTGAAAACGTTTCAATTATACAACATAGTAAGCAAAGTTGAGTGTAAACATAGTGACTCATAAATCAAACTCAAAAATAAAATTATGGTGTTCAAGAAAGGCAATAAGCTGTGCAAGGATGAAAAATGAGTAATGGGAGGAAAAGAGACTCCAGTTGTAATTGAATTTTTATAATTGAGGATTAAGTTGAATAGTAAGGGAGGATGGGAGAAACAGTAAAAATCAGCAATGGTCAAGGGACAAAGGCCTTGACTGTACTACAAAAATAATTGTATCTCATTTCAGGCATGAGCATTAAATGATATGAGACTTTTAGTTTTGGTACAATCAAAATGGATTCTATGGAGGGAAAATCTAGGGGGTTCATGAGCGATGGAACTCAATGGATTTAATATTAAGAAGTTTCTGTAAACTAATTTTGGGAGTTTACAATAATACTGCAAATGAAGGAGCTTTAATAGAATTAGGCAAGGTGGGTGCAAGAGTTATTGATGGAAAAAGCACTGAAATATTTATATAGAATGTTGGAATTAGCTGATGCATAGTGAAAGTATGCCTGATGTAACAGTTATTTAGAAATGGATTAGGAGATTTTTGGGTTAATATTATACTTTTTAAAAACACTACTTGCAAAAAAATGGGATTGAAATTAGAGGATTTGGAAAGGCAAACTTTATTTGCTCAGATGAGGGAGAAAAGTTCACTTGGGTACTAATGGATAATCAACAACTCCCTCAGCACTGGGGTACAAGCCTACTGCTTGGGAAAAGGTTGGCATCCCTAGTTTTCCGCATTCCATTCCGAACCAGATGTTACTGTTTCCAGCAGGTAGTCACCAGCTGCCAGTGGGTTATTGTGCTGGTTAGTTTGGTTTACTGTGCTTGTGTTCTGATGAGTGTTTGAGGTGACGGCAATGTATTCTACTGAGGAAAGTGTTTTTCTAGTGGAAAACGTTTTTAATAAACATGAAAACTACACCGAGAAAGTGAAACAAAGTTTTGTTGCAAAGTTTCCTAATTCAAAACTACAGCACTGAGATATTATACGTGATTTAATTAATAAATTTCGGGAGACAGGTTTCGTGCATGATGCTACTAGAAGTGGTAGACCTCGTGTGCAAATAGAACAAAAACTGTCAGATATATCATAGAATGCTTAAAAGTCCAGAGAAATCAATAAGCAAAGTGGTCCAACAATGTGATATTTCTTATGGTTCCACATACAAAGAAGTCAAAAAGAACTTGGTTTTTACCCATATAAAGTGTCAGTCATGCACGAATTAAAACAGTCAATCCAAAAACAATGAGCTGAAAACAGCAATAGAGGGTTACATAACATCTATAACAAAGGAGACATTAATTACAGTGTTTGAAAATAAATTAAGAAGAGTGAATCTGTGTCTTCAAGAAAATGGTGAACATTTTCAACATAATCTTTAAACAAGTTAGTTGCATATTATTTTTCAACATTATCTTTCATGCATGTCACAACTGAACATAACACTTCTCATAACTAATGGAACATTAACAAGTTAACATTAACACCATACACTTGTGGCATCCAGTGCTGCCCCCAAAATTCCCAATTCTAGGGGAATCTTGGTTACACAGGAGGTGCAGAGCAACTTTTTGATGACCCCATATTAGGGAAATGAAAGACTCAGGCAGGGAGAGGTCAGTTTGCACAAAGAATGAAAGAGAAGGATTAGTTTGGTTTAGATTAGGTGTTTGGAAACTAAGGGGAATGAGAGGAGATGTTATCCCAAGAATGTGGTCAATTTGTAGAGATAAGGAAGACGAAGTTCACATATCTTTCATGGTAGAGCCACAGAGAATTGGAAAAATGCCTGAATGGTAAGAAACGGCTACTGAATAATAAGGAAATTGCAATTAGCAAGATCTTTGAAGATCTAAAGCAGATACCAAAATTAGGAGAGCTTTTATGGAAGAGTATTAAAAAATGGGGATGGTCAGCAGAAAGGCATATAAAGGGATAATATAGGGTAAATATCATTTTCTGTGTAATATAGGGTAATGTTACATGCATTTTGTAAATTTTGGTTTTTTGTAATATGTAAAAAAAAAATGGTATATACAAACTGTATCTGGTAGAATGGATATGACTGGCCAAGTCCCTGCACTGAATGCCAAGTCATATTCTTAATATGTAATATCTTAGTACAGTAGAACATCATTTACCCGGATCAACTAGGACCAGGGCTGACCCGAGTTAACGAAAATCCGGGTCATCCAAATAATGGTGATAAACAACATGTAATACATCACCAAAATATATTTTATAGAGTTTAGATATTACTATCAGCACACTTTCCCCTAAAAACACATTCACTGTATGCACTATAATGTACTTGCACTGTACACAATATACACAAACTAGTTGGTAGTAAAAACATGCAGTGAGCTGCTGCTTACGAGCAGTGCAATCTCCCATCCTCTGTAACATTAGAAGTTCATTTGGCAATGTTTCGGCTCAACCCTCGAAATAAAGCATCAATTTCTCAATGTTTGCTGCTGCTTGTGCTTCTGTTACTGTGGGTCATAACCAGCTAGTTCATCAATACTGTCTGAATATGAATACTCTTAATTTCACTTTCAGTAACACTGCATGATGCAGTAATGCCTTTCTCTGTAATTGGTTTATATCCTCTGTCATTGTCAATATCTTCAACATCGAACAGCCACCAATATTTTAAAATAGGTCTCTAAAATGTTCTTCCACACTTAGTTCTTCTTTTTCAAGCTTTCTTTCTGACAGGTCACACATACCAGGCCACAAATTTTTCCACGACTTTATCAAATTTTCTCTTCTAACCTGGTCCCAAGCAGATGGGTCAAGTGCAATGAATTTGCCTGTTGGCAAGAGAATTTGAGTAATGTACCTACTGAGAATAGCAATTCTGCATTTACTACGCTAAACATCATAACTTTTTCTCAAAACTGATCTGAGCTATATGATGTCCATGTTAAAGAGGTCCAGGTTACTGAGGTTTTATTGTACTTATAAATAAATCTGTTACATCTGTTTTATATCAAGTTATATGCTGCATAGGACAAATGGAATACCATCTCAAGACAAAAAAGGCAACAAAGGAAAGTACAAACCTGCATCCCCTATACATCCTACATCAGCCACAACAAATACACGGCTCTAGAAAACTACAGCGATGAGATCAACCACGAGATAAATCACAAGACCAAATCTATAAAACACAAAGAATGAAAACACACTGCAAAGCAAAAGAAGTCTCGAAGCCAAATTCTCCTGTTAGGTGATAGTCATGGCAGGGGTTTAGCCAAAGAATTAAATTATAAATATGAAAATATACCCAGAACCAGCGCGATTGTAAAACCTGGTGCAAGATCTGCAGAAGTGGCAAGTAACATCGATGAGAAATGCTCGCATTTCACCAAAGAAGATTTTGTGGTGCTCATTGGCGGCAGTAACAATGTTGCAAACGGTGAAATGAGTGATTTAGTGGAAAATATGGAACGTGTAATCCAGGACCTACACCATACAAACGTGATAGTTGTTAAACTCCCTCAAAGGCACGACCAAAACCCCAATTCTTGGGTAAACAAGCAAACAAACTTAGTGAACTCAAACATAACCTCTGTTACCAGCAAGTACCAACATGTAAAGCTGATAAATACTGTAAATGTTAAACGTGAAAATCATACCAGACATGGTATGCACTTTAATATGCGGGGGAAAAGATATCTTTGTAACACTCTAGTTAAAGTTGTTTTGGATTTAAAGTTAAAGAAGCTTCTGTAAAGATAACCACAACAGAAGCACAAGGAAGCAATGTTAACAAAACCATAGTCTCACACTCAAAAAACTAGGTGTCTTCTCCGGCTTCCAAGTGATGAGTAAGTCTTTCAAATTAATTCATCAGAACATCCAAATGCTCACAAACAAAGCTGACCAACTGAATGTTTTTCTCTTAGAAGAGAAACCCGACATACTGATCCTTACCGAACATGGACTGCAGGAGCATGAGTCCTTATTTAACCTGATTCCTAAAATGCGCTTAATTTCAGCTTTTTGCCAAAGTATCAAAACCTGGGGTGGTGTCAGTATCCTAGTTAATCCTATGCTAACCAAGGTCGTGGCCGAATTAAACCTCCAGAACTTATGTATTGAGGGTCATATAGAGCTAGCAGGAATCAGTATTGCATTGTATAATATCACAATATTATCGGAGTGTACAGGCCACCAAATGGTGACATAAACATCTTCCTGAATAATGAAACACTCCTTTTAGACCGTTTTACAGTTAACCACAAGAGTAAAATCATAATCATGGGTGACATTAATATTGACTTTCTCCAAAACTCCAATGACAAATTGAAACTTCAATACCTCTTTAATGAACATAACTTAACTGTAACAATCAATGAACCTACAAGAATTACAGCTACATCCAGTACAGCCATTGACAATATCATCACTTAACTTTGACAAAACACATTATGTTACCATTCTTAACTCCTGGATATATTTAAAGGATATATTTGATGGTAATTTGTTGTATAGTTTTATACCATTGTGGACTGCACTATTCTTTGCTAAATTAGTTCTATATTTCGAGATTTAACTGTATTGGAACACCACAGTGAAGCGAAATAATTATTAATTTTTAGATGTGTAAGTTTTCCCTATGTCTTGTTTGATGATCATGTAACTAACTGTTTTTGATTAATGTATGTTTGTGTTGTTGAACATAGTAAATTACTTCTAGCATGTACATACAGGCTACAGGCATAATCTTTGATTTTTTGAATAACTCTCTGCAAGATGTTCTACTTGTCTTGCCCATCATTATTCTTATTGCTCGTTTCTGCATTTTGAAAACCTCTTCCCATTTGGTTGCAACACCATATTCCATATCGAATATGGCTATGGACTTGTGCAAAATATACAGTTCTTAGAACCTGTGGGCTTGTGCTGTTTTTTAGTGTATTTATGATGTAAAATCCCATGCTAAGTTTTTTGGTTAGTTTGTTTATATGTGCTTCCCATTTTGGATCTTCACTTATCAGTATTCCCAGAAACTGCGATTTCCCTTGATACTTTATCATCTCTCCCTCTAGTTTTATTGGTGTGTTTGTTGTGTCACTTCTATTTTGGTTCATATGAAAACTCATACCCACTGTTTTATCTGTATTTACTAAAGGTCTGTTGGATTTAAACCAGGATTCTAGTTTTGTTGTGTTATTGTCTATTTCTTCTTGAAGTTCAGTGTCACATTTTGCTTTTACTAATACGTTTGTATCATCTGCAAATAATATTACCTCTGCATTTTGGACATTTAGTGGCATATCATTTATGTATAGTAAAAAGAGAAGTGGGCCTAGAATTGATCCCTGAGGTACCCCATGCTCCACTTTTTTAAGGGTTGACTTACATTTCACTATTTTACACTGTTGTTTATTTACTTGGCTAATTTCTACTATCTGAGTTCTATGAAATATATATGATTCAAACCATGTATATGCTATCCCCCTTATTCCATATATACTTAAATTTTCGAGCAATATTTTGTGGTTTATTACGTCATATGCTTTTGTGAGGTCCATAAATAGTCCTACTGCCTTATGTTTCTTCTCTAATACCTCTATTATTTGCGTTAATACAGATGTGTAGTGTTTAACGCTCGCTTTTACTACATACGGCACCGCAGGCGATGACACTGATGATACATGAGATGAAGATGGAGCACCGGTGGAATGAGATGACGGGGGAAACCGGAGATCCCGGAGAAAACCCGCCCCAGCGCCGTGTTGTCCACCACAGTTAATACACAGTAAACAGCTGTTTCTGTTGATCTTTTGTGTCTAAACCCATGTTGGGAGTCTGTTAAAATGTTTTTCTCTATGAAGCTAATGAATCTATTGTACATGAGTTTTTCTAACATTCTTGAAAAAACTGATAACATTGATGCTGGTCTGTAATTTTGAATATCATGTGTCGGTCATTTTTTGTACAGTGGCTTATTTTTAGCTACCTTAATTTTTTATGGAAATACCCCTGTCTCAAAAGATGCATTATACACATGCAAGAAAGGTTCTGATATTTCTTCTATGCACTCTTTCACTATGTAATCAGGTATATCATCTGCCCCTGATGAAAACTTATTTTTTAGTCCCTCTGTTACTCTTTTTATCTCTTCTATACTTATTGGCCTAATAAAAAATGAATTTATGCATATCTGTATTTTGTTACTGTAACTGTGTTGACCATTTAGTAACCCATATTTGTTATTCAAGATTTTGTTTGCTATTTCCGTGAAATGTCTATTAAATAGTTCTGCCACCTGTACTGGGTCTTTTATTTTATTACCATTTTCTATTAGTTCAAGTTGGGTTTCCTTTTGGTTTGTTTTACCAGTTTCCTTCTTTATCACTTGCCACATTGCCTTATTTTTATTTACCGACCCTAATATATATCTATCATTCTCTAGTTTTTTTGCTGCCCTAATGACTTTCCTATAGATCTTCCTATAAGTATTTATATACTCTCTTGTTTCATTTGACGCACCTCCCCGTTTTTCTACCTCACTTAAAAACCTTAATCTCTTTGATGATATCCTAATCCCTTTAGTTACCCAGTTATTTTTCCCTCTGTATCCTACAATACTCTTTTTTATTGGAAAAATGGAAAATATGCTACTTTTTACGAATCTGTGGAGAATAGTGGTACTGCGCCTTATTAACAAGAATTTTGGACACAACTAAAGTAAATGTTTGGATTATCTGTGGAGAAATATATTGACAGGATTCCCTGGACTTACTTGAATTTTGATTATGCCTTAGCAGTGCAATATCGCAATAATGTTGTCAAACAGGAAGAAAATGAGCTGACCAGTTCCGCTGCATATACAGGATGTCCCACCTAACACTGCGACCTCAAATATCTCCCAAATGAAACAAAATATGAAAATTCCAATTCCTATGTTAGGGGCTCACACAACAAGAAGGTATGTACAATCTGTAAAGGTAAACAAATAACACTTCTGACACCAAGTTGTTTTTTTTTTTTTTTTAAATAGAACATGTATGTTTATTCTAGCAAAATGACAACTAGAGCTACAATTAGTGATAACATACTTGGTTCTGCTTTTCTAAACACATTTACTAGTGGCCTATAGCCCTCAGAAATTTCACTGCTGTGCATTATATCCGGCATGGAAAATGCACCCACAAATCACCAGTAGTGTCGGATGTCCGATGTGTCCGATGAAACCGTGTCACTTCAACAGATGTTTGAAGTGCCCTCCCTTTGCATCAATACACTTTTGGAATCTGGTAACAAGCCAGTGTTGCACGCATGCAGTGTTTCTACAGATATTGCTGCACACTCCACAGTAATAGAATGTTGCATATCCTCTACTGTCATTGGCAGTTCTTGATATACACTATCTTTCACTGTGCACCAGAGAAAGAAGTCTAATGGCATCAAATCTGTCGACTGAGCTAGCCAAACATTGAGACTCCACTATCACTGATGAGCAACTTAGTGAATCCAGTGGGGATTTTGCATAGACCAGTAGTGCATGTTCCGCAGATTCACAAGACCATGATTTGTAAATAAAGCTTCGTCTGTAAACGTATTACTGAGGAATGCTGGATTACCTTGCAACTGCTGAGTGCAAAACGACAAAATACAATGCGGGATTCAAAGTCATTCCCATACAGTTTCTGGTGCAGTGAGATATGGAACGGATGAAACTGATGCCTTTGCAAAATTCTGCTCACACTACTGCAGCTTATTCTAGAACCTCGTGCAATCTGTCACACACTCGCCTCAGGATTGTGAGCTACAAGCCAGAACAGCAATTTCATTTCCAGTGCCAGCTGTCTTTGTACATTGTCACTTTGTGGGAGCCCAGCTTCCTGTTTCTTTGAATTTCATGCAGATGTTGGCAATGGTACAAGGCGAGGACATCGTCGATCTGGGTAGCATTATGGCACACAATGCCATAGCTGCGGTTGCATTTCTGCGACATCTGCCATAAATTAAAACAATATCCAGGTTTTCTTCGTTACTGAAGGCCAGCATATCGACTAGTTGATGGCAATTGTTACATGCCACACAAAAACACAGTTTAATGTGTCAATATGGAAAGCAATATCTGAAATGTATGTGAATTATGTTACAGTATGACAGCAGACCAGATAAGGAGACACTAGTACACTGAAACAAGAACTTGCCGAGCTGATATCAGTTTGTTTATAAAAAAATACAGGCCAGTGCAAGCAATCCCTGCTTTGAGCACAGAAGTATATGCCTTGCATTACGTGTAGAAACGGTGGCACATTTGCCAACCTCTATCAGCCACATATTTCAGAATGGAGGTTTAGAAATATGAAACCAAGTGTGTTATCACTAACTGTAGTGCTAGTTTTCATTTTGCTAAAATAAGCATACATGTTCAATTCCTTTCTTGGAAGTGTTGAAAACAGTGTTGTTATGATAAATTAACTTTAAAGAGAGTCGATTAAAGACACTAGACAACACTTACTTTTAAATTTTTCCGGAACATGTTTCAGAGGCTTTGCCTCTATCATCGGCCGGCTCTCGACTGGTTCTCGTTGGTGTAGCTGACGATATTTTGTCACAGGTCTCCTCTGGTGGCGGTTCAAGGAACTTGCTGAACAAATCTTTCTGGGGGATGTCGAAATTGAATACTTTGTTCCTATTTTTTGAAATGAAGATTTGTTCCCATGTGGATAGTTCTTGTTTTCCTGATGTATGTTTTAGTAGTTTTGGTTCTGGATTTATGTTGTGGTTTTTTTTCCCAAAAATGTGTGGCAACTGCTGATTTTTCTAATTGTTTATATTTTATGTTTCTAAAGTGTTCCTTTGCTCTTGTTTCTAAATTTCTTTTTGTTTTTCCAATATAAATTTGACTACAGTCATTGCATTCAATTTGATATATACCAGATTTTTTGTTAGATGGAATGGCATCTTTGATGTTTGAGCAAATTAGGTTTTTAAGGAGAAATGGTTGACTGGTGCTAGTTGAATATTTTGTTTTTTGAAGACTTTTTTGAATTTATCATAGGCCCATGGATGGTAAGTGAATTTTTTGAAAATCATATTAGTTTCTGTAGCTGAGAGAGTTGTGGTTTCCTTTAGTAGCTTCTTCTTTTTTGCTAAGCTCACTTTTTTGTCCACTAATGATTTGGGAAAGTTATTTTTTTGTGCTATTTCAATTATTTTGTTGTATTCTGTTTTGTATTCTTCTGCTGTGAGAGGGATGTTTACCAGTCTGTGTGCTAAACTATTGAAGATTGCCCTCTCACAGCAGAAGAATACAAATCAGAATACAACAAAATAATTGAAATAGCACAAAAAAATAACTTTCCCAAATCATTAGTGGACAAAAAAGTGAGCTTAGCAAAAAAGAAGAAGCTACTAAAGGAAACCACAACTCTCTCAGCTACAGAAACTAATATGATTTTCAAAAAATTCACTTACCATCCATGGGCCTATGATAAATTCAAAAAAGTCTTCAAAAAACAAAATATTCAACTAGCACCAGTCAACCATTTCTCCTTAAAAAACCTAATTTGCTCAAACATCAAAGATGCCATTCCATCTAACAAAAAATCTGGTATATATCAAATTGAATGCAATGACTGTAGTCAAATTTATATTGGAAAAACAAAAAGAAATTTAGAAACAAGAGCAAAGGAACACTTTAGAAACATAAAATATAAACAATTAGAAAAATCAGCAGTTGCCACACATTTTTGGGAAAAAAACCACAACATAAATCCAGAACCAAAACTACTAAAACATACATCAGGAAAACAAGAACTATCCACATGGGAACAAATCTTCATTTCAAAAAAATAGGAACAAAGTATTCAATTTCGACATCCCCCAGAAAGATTTGTTCAGCAAGTTCCTTGAACCGCCACCAGAGGAGACCTGTGACAAAATATCGTCAGCTACACCAACGAGAACCAGT
Organism: Mantis religiosa; assembly: GCA_030765055.1. Classification (NCBI taxonomy): domain Eukaryota; kingdom Metazoa; phylum Arthropoda; class Insecta; order Mantodea; family Mantidae; genus Mantis; species Mantis religiosa. Next base: position 87,894,810 of record CM060951.1, read on the forward strand.
CGAGAGCCGGCCGATGATAGAGGCAAAGCCTCTGAAACATGTTCCGGAAAAATTTAAAAGTAAGTGTTGTCTAGTGTCTTTAATCGACTCTCTTTAAAGTTAATACATGTTCAATTTAAAAAATACAACTTGGTGTTGAATGGTTTATTTGCTTACCTTTATGGATTGTGCATAACTTCTCATTGTGTGAGCCCTAACATATGTACATTCCTGGCGAATTGGAATTTTCATAGTTTGTTTCATTTCAGAGATATTTGAGGTCACAGAGTTAGGTGGGACACCTTGTGTATTACAGTTTGATCTCAGGTTTCATGAAAGGAGTCACTTCAAGACTAAACATTTTTTGCAGAGGCAATGTGAGAAGGATTAGAAGGCAGACCACTAACATTCTGCAAAAAGTGCTGTGTAACAATGTGACAAATGTTTTTAATCTTACGATAATCAAAACTTTTGTCATCTCAAATATTTCAGTTAACATATAGTTTAACTTTAAATGGTCTGTATTTGCTTTAAGAAATAAAATTTAAAGATAAAATACATGTGGTTAACCAAATCGTATTCATTCATAACTACAGTATGTTTTGTACTGTAATGATACTATTTATAGACCAGGTGATTTTGAGACCTGGGTGAACTGAAAGGTAAACAAAAGATATTGTTGACACATTATATACCACAGTTTTATACCAGATTCTCAACTCCATGGAAGGAATTGAAGCTGCTTAGTGCACTTTTCCTGACCTTTCGGATGCAACCTAGGCAAACTAAAGATTTCGTTGGTAATGCAGTGAGCTTCTATTTTGACATCCCCCAACCCTTCATTGCCCGTGTTCAGCGACTGATAGAATTCAACATCTTTGAATCTTTTGAAATCTTGCGCACTCATGAATAATTTACAGCACAATTGATTTGATGCATATTAGCATAATACGCATTAAATACACTGAGTAAATGTGCATAAACTATTCATCAGTATGCAAGATGTGACTTCGAAAGAGGTTGACCAATTAATTTCAAAAAAAAAAAAAAGTTTTAGAAATCATAAAAATAAAACCTTTTTAAACCACTTGTCAAACTATAAAAACACTTTAGCTCCACTTACATTTAAAATTACGAACACGCATCCTCATCATCAGCTGATGTTCGACTGGTTCTTCTGGTAAAGAAATCTTACAAATCTTGCAAATTTTACAAATTGATGAACATTTTTCATCAATTTTTTACTTTGCTTTGATACTGTTAAAACGACATTGGGACTAAAAAATTTTAAATGTTGTGTAAAGAAAGAGATCTGTTGACACCGACAAATTTTAAAGGTTGATGTGCAGCGCTGCAATCTGTCGGGCGGCCGTTACGATAAGCTTGATGCGGAATCAGAATTTCCTATCCCACTCGGCAACCCCTGTTATATACTGAATTAATACATTACACTTGTTTTTTTCAATGTTTGTAAAACAAAAAAAGCTGGTGTCAATAGGTGCTTCTTTAGTAATACATTAATATGCTTAAGATTTGTTTATCATTGTCATACCCCTTTAACCCATTACCTAATGCAATAAGATCAGTGGGCTATTTATATGATTATTATTTATACTGTTTCTTTAGTAATACATTAATATGCTTACGATCTGTCGCTACCCCTCTATCCGAAGTATCACTGTTTCCAACTAATATGATAAAGAAAGTAACACATTCTAAGCATCATACTTGATTATCTGTTTTCACAACTTTTGTATGAAATTTCCTGTTTAACACTGCTGATAGCCTTTTGACTTAAATTTAGAGTAGTTCTCCTTAGCTTTTTAATTCTTGCTTTCTCCTTCAAAAGGGTTTCCTTAACTGATCTAATACAGCACACCAAAGCAGTCAATGCTTGACTCTGGGATCCTATGAGAATCAAAGCACTCACAGCTGGCAAAAAGGAAAAATCCAACAGAAAATGTGCAAGTAAAATTTAACATAAATTGTCTTATCTCTGAGTGAGATCGTAAGAGCTGAAATCCATTCAACATTTGATGCAGCACTCTTAAGCTGTGGTGGTTCATGTTATTCTGGAGAGAGTGCTACAAAATATAGTTTCATTCATTTTGTTTGTAGAATGGCTCACATCTAAGAGAATAGATGTAATAATAGTTTTTATGTATCATTTTAAAAAAATGTTCAGTGTGAATTTTATGAGCATTTCAGTTAACAAATAACAAAAGTATTCTAAAGAAATTCAAACACAACACAGATGTCTTGATTGAACTTCACCTCTTAGATACATAATTAGCTCTAACTGAATGCAGAAACAAGCGTACAAGCATAACACAGCTGACAAAAGTAGTTTCAAATGGATCATTCACACTAGTGTACAGTGGAACAGTACGAGATCACTGCATTGAAAATGAACTACACATATAACAACTTATGGCACCACTAAAAAGTAAACACATAGTACTATTAAATATGCATATATACATACCTATTTGAAATTTTCAACACAAATATTTTTAAGGATTATAACATAACATTTCATCCCTGAGATGAAATATGATGCATCTCATCTTCAGAATAAGATTACCTCAACCACTTTTATTTTATCTAAATATTCATTTTTAAAAAAAATCAGAATTCCATGATTTTATGACAGAAAATCGAAACTATTTATGTAACTCATTTCAATTTAAGGTACTTAAAGTACCAAAGTGTGCTGCACTATTATCACTTATAAAAGCAATGAAATGAGGTACCTAGTTTTAAGTTTTGTTCTTTAGTGTATAGCACCTTTTTTAATTAGTTCATTATTTAAAACAATGGGGAAAAAGAGCATTACTTTTAATCAAAACATAAAAGAGAATTACCTATTGCCTGTGAAAGTTCTGTGATTTCATTGTCACTAAGATTCAATCTTCTCAAATTAGGAAGTGAGTAAAGCGTCTCTGGTATTCTTGGAAGAGCATTTTGTGCCAAATCTAACTCACATAAATTGGTAAGACTATCCATATTGCCAGGAATATTGCTTGGAGTTCTCTGAGTATCACGCATGTGAAGGGCTTCCAGGCTCATTAAAGATGGCAACTGTCTGAAATAAGTAATCACATACAATAACTTGTCTGTTTAACTGCTCATCAGCCACCTAAATATGCCTAACCATGGTATGTCAGTCACCATCAGTTTAAATCTCAACTCATTCTCTTGTTTTTAAGATATTGAATGAAAAAAAAAAAAACTGAAAATGTAAAAGTAAATTACTGATTACCTATAGCTGTAACTGATACTGGCAAAATAATAATAATAATAATAATAATAATAATAATAATAATAATAATAATAATAATAATAATAATAATGATAATGATAATGATAATGATAATGATAAATGATAATGATAATGATAATGACAATGACAATAATAATAATAATAATAATAATAATAATAATAATAATAATAATAATAATAATAATAATAATAATAATAATAATAATAATAATAATAATAATAATAATAACATTCTTCATATTCATATTTTATTTAATCTCATAAAAATACAATAAACTGCAGTTTGTGACATAACTCAAGAACACATCTTAAAATACAATGTTGAGATTACAATTAAAATACTCATAATCACTATAAAATGGATTAAGAAGGAGCCAGTTTTTTAATTTCTATTTGAAGTGTTTGAGGCTACAATACTGAGCTTCTAGAGGTACTCTATTAAACATTTGGACTGATATATTATTAAAACATACCTGGATTTCGTCAAACTTAGTGAATAGTGAACCAAAAAATGTTTATCTTCGTACAATAATTGTGGATTTCACCATGAGTCAAAACTTTATGTAAGTTGAGTTTGGTTAAAACTATACAGTTATTAAAATACTGATTTACGACATTAATATTTCCATCTGTATAGACAAAGGGCAACAATGAGCATTAAATACTGCATCTGCAATGATTCGCTTTGCCTTCTTTTGGATTAAGTAGGCAATAAGATCCAACTTTTATCCCATAAACCTAAATACTAATGCAGACATAATATGCAGAGAGGCTTGTTTGATACTTCACTACTCTCGGACGGTACTTTGTGCAAGCTAGGAGACCAGATCAGTGTGCTAAGAATTTCCTTAAGTGGTCCTTAAGTGGATCTTTTTTTTTTTTTTTTTTAGTAATTTATGTCCTCCAACATTAAGTCATATGAGATGGTGAATGAATTGGGTGAAATGATGCTCAAATGAGTCCAGGGTCCATGGAGCTTATGAGTTACCTGACATTCGTCTTGAAGGATAAAAGAAGACCCTGGAAAAAACCTAGGTAACTCACCCTGACCAAGATTCGAACACGGGACCTCTTGAACGTGAGACAGACATGCTGCCATCTACACTACCAAGGCGGGCCCATCATTTGTTCATGTTTATATATTATTTTGAATACATTCCATGAACCATAAAGAATGGTTTACTTCATACAAATTCAAGATATGTGATACTCTCCTAAATTGGGGGTAAATACAATGATTCTCTAATTAATACATAAAAAATAGAAGCTAGCAACAGTGAAGAAACAAATAGTACATCAAATACAATTATTTGTCACAAACTTCACATATCTTTTAAGAAAACTGATGAAACATTTCCACAGAATTCCAGAGACTAGTTTTGTAAATGCTGTTTACATCTTCAGTCAACACTTTCTTTATTGTCATCATTATGGTTGCTAGCTAGATGTCGTGATATTTTTGTATGTATTACCAAGCTCTGAAAATGAAACGAACTTAAAGACAGAATCGATTGACCGTATTTCAAAATGCACTACACAATTTCTATTTTTTAAAATATAAGATGAGTTCAAAAGGAAACGAGCTTGAGACATAATTACAGAAACCAGTGAGCCAGTTCCGCTCGTACAGCTGGACGTTGTTGTCCGAGGTGAATCATTTGCCCCTCACAGTCTTTTTAAGGGGACCAAAAATGGCATAATCACAGAGAGGTCTAGACTGTATGGAGGGTGGCCAAGAACCTCCCATTTGAATTTCTGCAGGAATGCCGCACTGTATTCACCATATGAGGTTTTGCATTGCATGTAGAAGAATGACCCCACGGGTGAGATTGCCTGGTCGTTTTGATTTGATCGCTTGGTGAAGGTTTGTCAAGGATTGCAGGTTCTGCTGGGCATTCACTGTTGTCCCGTGTTGAAGGAAGTGTATCAGAAGGCGGCCATCTTGGTCAAAGAAGAATGCCAGCATTACCTTTCTTGCACTTTGTGGATGGCCTTGGTTTTTTTTTTTTTTTTTGGTGATGGTGGTGACCCTGGATAATTTCACTGGAGACTGTCATTTTGATTCTGGTTCGAAGTGATGACACCATGACTCATCTCCAGCCACTGCTTGTGCCAGCAGCTCATTCCCTTCCCTAGCATAGCGCTGCAGATGACCAAGACAGTGGGCCATTCGACGTGCTTCCTGATGTGGTTGAAGACTGTGGGGCACCCATTGCACAAGAGCAGTCATTCCTTCACGAAGGTTTGAACACTTCTGATGTATAGTCATGTGACATGTATATGTGCCCTCTAGCGGCAGGTTGTGAACTTCAACACTCTGGTCAGAAAAACACTTTGTTATGCCACAATATTACCATCCTGTCACCGGTTTGTGCATACCAGACCCCGACTCGTTTCTTTTTAAATGCCCCTTATAAATATTGTTTTCCCAAACCATTGGACCATTTAATTGCTTTAATAATTTAACTTACGGATTTATTTCATGATTAAATGACCAAGAAGGCAATAGAAGGCAATAATTACCAAAAAGTAGAAACTAACCCATTAAAGTACTACATTGAAACCATAAATAAAACTCCAAAAGAGAGCAAAATAATCAACAAAAAAGAATTTCACAAAATTAAAGTAGATAATCTAACATTACCAAGAGTATATGGACTGCCAAAAATTCACAAAACAGCAAAAGGCATGAGACCTATCACTAGTAGCATAAATGCCCCCACATATAATTTGGCCAAATAGTTACTAAATAAATTCAATAGGTTCCCAAAATTTGAAAGTGCAAATTTAAAAAAACTCTTTAGATCTAGTAGAAAAAATCAAAGATATAAATTTGGACAAAAATGACAGAATGGCTTCATTCGATGTCACATCTTTATTTCCAGAAAAATTACAGACTGTATTAAAAAAAATGGCTAGCCACAATAGAAATGGAAGCAATAGAAGCAGAAGAATACATTTCACTAATAAAAATATGCATTGAACAAAACTTCTTCAGCTTTAATGAGAAACACTACAAGCAGAAATCAGGGTTATCAATGGGCATCCCACTTTCACCTTTTTGGGCTAACTTATTTATGAGTGCATTTGAAACACAAATTAAAAAGGCCTTCCCATTGATCTTCAAAAGTTTGGTATAGATATGTTAACAACATCTTTGCAATTGTACCGAATAAACACTTAGATGATGCATTAAAATTACTCAATCTGCAAGAAAGGACTATAAAATGCACAATAGAAAAGGAAATCAATGGACAAATCTCTTTCTTGGATCTAAATATCATCAGGAACAACAGTCAACAATCATCCAGTAAACAATCTAACACATGAAACAGGTGTAAGAGCTGTGATCTGTTTTAATCACACCAATAAAACAAGAAACTAGATTTGCTAAATTTACTTACCATCCCTGGGCCACAAAAAAGTTCCAAAAAATATTCAAGAAATACAATATAACATTGGCACCAAAAAACAATTACATTAAAACCTACTTAACAGTAATAATACTGATAAGATAAAACCAGAAGAAAAGTCAGGCATTTACAAGATTAAGTGTAAAGACTGTGAAAAAATTTACATAGGGAGGACAAAAAGAAACATAGGCACTAAAAAAGAAAGAACACTTCAGGCACTTAAGATACAAAAATATTGATAAGTCCACAATAGCAGCTCATTTCTGGTCTGAAAATCATGAAATTGAAGTTAACACTGAATTACTAAAATACGTACAAAAACATAGTGAACTCGTCATATGGGAGAGAATATACATAGAAAAACATAAAAACCAACTAATGAACTTTGAAATCCTGCCAGAAGAGAATCCCACATTTAAGTTCATCACTAAATCAACAGATGGCAGCAGCAACTCCAGAATTACCCACACCACTGGATCAAGCTTTAGTCGCATAAGAGCCAAAGATGCAAACGATGATTTGCGAAACATGTTCTCAAAATAGGTACGTAAGTGAAACAGATGTGTAATAAATACAATTCATCTATAAATTAATAATGGTTTTAGTCTGTTTGACAAGTATAGTAGCCACGTTCTATTAATCCCAGGCGGCCACAAAGGCGTCGGAAAGGTTTCATCTCTGACCACACATTCCACATGTAAGCAATTATAAGGGTCCTCCACCCTAAAACATATGGGGTGATCTTTCACCAAAGAAAAGCGCTGTTGCAATATTTTTCTCGTGAGCTTAGATGTTCAGTGTCTGCTATTAGCTTAGACTGTGGACACGCGTGTGATCTTATGTGTGTTAATTAAGCTTATATTTACAGAAGTTACATAGTGATTTTCATGTGCAATATTCATGAATGTGTGAAAAACAATAATTTAGGCAAGGGTTCGATTTCTGAGACTGCAAGAATACTGAAGTTGGACAGGAAAACTGTACAGAATGTTATGCAGAGAGGTCCAGTGACTCCTAAAAAGCCAGGTAAGGACCAAATTTAATAAAGTAGATAATTTTGGCTGTGACTTTATGAGGCACAAGGTGTATCGATTTTATGGTAAACGAGAGTAGAAGATATTTCGTTCATGAAAGAACATAACATACCGGTACCAAATCCTGTTTCCATAAAAGCCATCCTTATACATACAATTAAGTCTGCAAATATAATTAAAAAGTATGTGGTTGATGAACTTGCAGCTTCTCGCAGCCATGAAGTTTTGCGTCTTCCACCCTATCACTGCATATTTAACCCTATAGAACTCATATGGGCTAAATTGAAAGGATTCGTCACAAAACACAACATGACACCTACCCTAAGTGCGTGAGCTGTTGCGTGAAGGTGCAAAAGGAATTGACTACAACCTTTGGTCACCATGCATCCAACGCATCACAAAATCGAGGGAAAATATATAAGTCACGATGCAGACAGTAGACAGGAGAGATTCGTGATTCATGTAGGAGACAGTGACAATGATGAATAAAGGTAGGATCAGCATTTTTAATCAGAAATGTATAATTTTTTATTTTTTCATAATTTGTTGAATGAATTTTGCAGAAAGTGCTAATTGTTCACTTTTGTACTTGCCTTATATTTCGTAATTCAGAGATTTTTTTTTAATAAAGAGAAATTGCACTGCTAGCTAATAATATGACATTACAGCTAAATCACAATACATGTCTTCTTATAAATCCTTTTATGGAAGTGTTGAAAACAGTGTTGTTGTATAAATTAAGTTAATTAGGAGTCGATTAATAACACAAAACAACACTCACTTTTAAATTTTCCCGGAACCGGTTTCTGAGGTCTTCCCTCTATCTTCAGCCGGACATCGACTAGTTCTCATTGGTGTAGCTGGCAATATTTTGTCTTCGGTCTCCTCTGGTGGCGGTTCGAGGAACTTGCTGAACAAATCTTTCTGGGGGATGTCGAAATTGAATACTTTGTTCCTATTTTTTGAAATAAAGATTTGTTCCCATGTGGACAGTTCTTCTTTTCCTGTTGTATGTTTTAGTAATTTTGGTTCTGGATTTATGTTGTGGTTTTTTTCCCAAAAATGCGTGGCAACTGCTGATTTTTCTAATTGTTTGTATTTTATGTTCCTAAAGTGTTCCTTTGCTCTTGTTTCTAAATTTCTTTTCGTTTTTCCAATATAAATTTGACTACAGTCACAGCATTCAATTTGATATATACCAGATTTTTTGTTAGATGGAATGGCATCTTTGATGTTTGAGCAAATTAGGTTTTTTAAGGAGTAATGGTTCACTGGAGCTAGTTGAATGTTTTGTTTTTTGAAGACTTTTTTGAATTTATCAAAGGCCCATGGATGGTAAGTGAATTTTTTGAAGATCATTTTAGTTTCTGTAGCTGAGAGGGTTGTGGTTTCCTTTAGTAGTTTCTTCTTTTTTGCTAAGTTCACTTTTTTGTCTACTAGTGATTTGGGAAAGTCATTTTTCTGTGCTATTTCAATAATTTTGTTGTATTCTATTTTGTATTCTTCTGCTGTGAGAGGGATGTTGACCAGTCTGTGTGCTAAACTATTAAAGATTGCCTGTTTGTGGGATCTTGGATTGTAGCCATTAGCTTTTATGTAGTTGTCTGTCTGTGTTGGTTTTCTGTAAATGCCAAAGTTTATTCTATTTTAAAATTTATTCTATTTATTATTATTATTTATTCTATTTATTCTATTTTAGAAGTTGAAAAAGACGAGTATTTACCATTTTTAGATCTAAAAATAATCAGAAATAAAAATAGAATAAACTTTGGCATTTACAGAAAACCAACACAGACAGACAACTACATAAAAGCTAATGGCTACAATCCAAGATCCCACAAACAGGCAATCTTTAATAGTTTAGCACACAGACTGGTCAACATCCCTCTCACAGCAGAAGAATACAAAATAGAATACAACAAAATTATTGAAATAGCACAGAAAAATGACTTTCCCAAATCACTAGTAGACAAAAAAGTGAACTTAGCAAAAAAGAAGAAACTACTAAAGGAAACCACAACCCTCTCAGCTACAGAAACTAAAATGATCTTCAAAAAATTCACTTACCATCCATGGGCCTTTGATAAATTCAAAAAAGTCTTCAAAAAACAAAACATTCAACTAGCTCCAGTGAACCATTACTCCTTAAAAAACCTAATTTGCTCAAACATCAAAGATGCCATTCCATCTAACAAAAAATCTGGTATATATCAAATTGAATGCTGTGACTGTAGTCAAATTTATATTGGAAAAACCAAAAGAAATTTAGAAACAAGAGCAAAGGAACACTTTAGGAACATAAAATACAAACAATTAGAAAAATCAGCAGTTGCCACGCATTTTTGGGAAAAAAACCACAACATAAATCCAGAACCAAAATTACTAAAACATACAACAGGAAAAGAAGAACTGTCCACATGGGAACAAATCTTTATTTCAAAAAATAGGAACAAAGTATTCAATTTCGACATCCCCCAGAAAGATTTGTTCAGCAAGTTCCTCGAACCGCCACCAGAGGAGACCGAAGACAAAATATTGCCAGCTACACCAATGAGAACTAGTCGATGTCCGGCTGAAGATAGAGGGAAGACCTCAGAAACCGGTTCCGGGAAAATTTAAAAGTGAGTGTTGTTTTGTGTTATTAATCGACTCCTAATTAACTTAATGTCTTCTTATATTCGTTTTACATACTAAAATCATTGTCATGAGGAAATATTTATTTTCTGACCAAAATTACAAGCAAAGCTACGTTCTTAAAAGGACCATTCATTGTGTATCATTCTGCTGAAAATGGTCTTTCTTTTCTTACTTGTTTGTGGGTTTTGACGAATGCATTGCTTTTATTTATATTCCCTTGCATTTGATTTCACCACATTCTCTGTTTGCCACAGAAAGAGAATGTGTATTTATTTTGTTACTATGTTCAGACGCACATAAATAATTATTCTCAGGAGAACTTATACATTTATTTGTACCAAAGTAAAGATTACAAAAAAAAGAGCTAAAGAGTATTCTTTTATTAGTAAATAAATATCCGTCGGAAAATACATTTATATTTTATTATTAAATATTAACTGACGGTCGTCTGACAATGTCTACCTTTTTAGGGCATGTTTGTAAGTGCTAACATTCATACTTGTAATATATACCTAACAGTATTTCTAACCTTTCTTGAGTTTTAAAGTATTTATGACATACTTAATTATTATGCAGAATGTACGTGATTATTTAAATTGTGTTTAACAAAGGCCCCCTCCCAAAAAAAACAAAAAAAAACTGCTTAACTTTATTCAAACTTGTAGAATTAGAAGACATCCTTGTAAGAAGCTTTTAGCATTTAAAAAGAGTAAGAGACTTCCCTTACTAGGTTTTCTTTAACTCCTTATTCGTGGGTTGTTTTTTTTTTTTTTTTTTTTTTTTTTTTACATTTGATGTATTTACTGCTTTGTTAAATCAACTGAAATTTGATTCCCCGTACTCAGCTGCCAATAGGAAAATGTTTTCGGGTAAATCGGCTCAAAGTTGCAATAAACAAAGCTCTAACGTGCAGTCTTTGCTTATAAATTCTTATTAACTACCAGAATATCCAAAATGCTTCTTTAATTGGCAAGTAAATATCCCTCGCAAATTCATGCACATTGATGCAATTTAACCCTTTTAAAATTGTAATGATGATCGCAATGTTTTACTAAGCTTTCCTTGGATATTATGCTAATAATACGCAATTAGTTCTTGTAGGTAATATAAGTACTAATATCATAACAGCATAAGCAATATATCTCTTTTTAGTTATGTTATAAAGGGTTGTAACATTAGGATACATTAATTATTTACAATTTATTTGAAAATATCAATAAGTAAACCAAATGACTAGTTCGTACAGTGAAATCAGCTTGAATTTTTTTTTTTCCTTCTAAATGTTATTTTAAACAATTGCGTAGTCTCAGCTATAAACACAAGCCTAACACTCTTCACCCCTGCGCTCCGGTAACTGTAACCTAAGATGTTCATGACATTGTGGTTAGGGGTGAGAACAGTTTTTTTTTTAAAAAAAAACAAAGCCAGCCGCCTGGGGATGGTTTGCACGCGGCCACTATAAAATCAGGGAAGGATCAAATCTCTGTTCATTCACAAATATCATAGAAGAATACATTGATGCATTTTTTTACAGTAAACTATATGAAGTAAAGAGGACCATGTAGTGCAACAGGTGAGCTTAGAAGAAAAGCACAGCAAGATACTGAAAAGTGCTGTTTCTCAAGTTTGAGGTAAAGTCATCAAGTAAAGAATTTTAAAGAAAACTTGAAATGCCATTTATGCAAAAGGAACATTACTGTTATTTGCACACAGCTAAGTATACAAAAGCAAAATAAATATTGGAACCCAACACCCAAGAGAAACCAGACACTAATATATCTATGAACATTCAGTGTTACAAAAGAAGTTCTGTTGCAAATTTCAGAAACTATTTGTAGTTGGTTTATTAATACTCGTCACTTACTTGTTTATATTTATGAGAGACTAGTTTCAAAGACATTCGCCTCCATTTTCAATCTCTTTCCAACTGGCATCTGTTGTTGTCTGCTCTCTCTCTGGTGGTGGAACTATGAACTTCTTTGTCAAATTATCTACTGGTGGGATTTCATAGTTCATTACGCGATCCTTATTTTTCCATATGAATATGTTCTCCCATGTTGTCAATTTATTTTGATTTATCACGCCTTTTAATAATTTTGGATTTGGATCAATGTCATGGTTTTCATTCCAAAAGTGAAATGCTACTGCTGACTTATCTTCTTGTTTCAATGATGTTTCTAAAGTGCTCTTTGACTCTGGTTTTTAGATTTCTTTTAGTTTGACCTATGTAGCATTTTTCACAATTCTTACAACTTACCTGATATATTCCGGATCTGTTAACTGATGGGATTTCATCTTTTGTTTTTGAATTTAGCAATTTTAAAATTGAGTGTCTATTGGTAGGTGCCAAGGTGATATTTTGTTCCTTGAAGATCTTTTTAAATTTATTAAATGTTTTTGGGTGATATGTGAATGAACTGAACATATCATCCAAGATAAGTTGTAAGAATTGTGAAAAATGCTACATAGGTCAAACTAAAAGAAATCTAAAAACCAGAGTCAAAGAGCACTTTAGAAACATCAAATTGAAACATGAAGATAAGTCAGCAGTAACATTTCACTTTTGGAATGAAAACCATGACATTGATCCAAATCCAAAATTATTAAAAGGAGTGATAAATCAAAATAAATTGACAACATGGGAGAACATATTCATATGGAAAAATAAGGATCGCGTAATGAACTTTGAAATCCCACCAGTAGATAATTTGACAAAGAAGTTCATAGTTCCACCACCAGAGAGAGAGCAGACAACAACAGATGCCAGTTGGAAAGAGATTAAAAATGGAGGCGAATGTCTTTGAAACTAGTCTCTCATAAATATAAACATGTAAGTGACGAGTATTAATAAACCAACTACAAATAGTTTCTGAAATTAATTTTGACGTCACTGTTACTAAATTCCTCCAAACACATATTTCTGTTGCAAACCTTATGTGTTAAACTGAAGCATTTAGGTAACGAAGCCACAGGCTTTCAGTACTGATACAGCAAGTTACAATGGTCCTACATTTTATCAGATGATAGCTAATGAAATGGGGTACAGTCCCATAAAAATACTATGATACAGTTTGGAGGCGCTGAAACTTGTGAAGAAGAATATAATTTGTATGAAGTATGTGGTGGTGGAACTATGAATTTTTTTATCAAATTACACTGGGCAATAATGAAATGTTTCGGGCTTAAAAATAATGAATTTAGATGTATTTCCATCTGCTGAATTTAAACATCACCATAAAAATGATAGATTAGCTCTTGTTTTGAAGATAAAGTGACAGTTCAGTTTTTAGAGTGAAGATTTTAAATTTGGGGAATTTTTTTGGGGGAGTTGGCACACCTGTCAAAATACTGTAGATGACAACTACAAGCATTTGGTGACAGTGCTCCTGCAAAAATACCATAACCTTGGATGCAATATGTCCATTAAGATCCATTTTTTCCACTCCCACCTAGACTTTTTCCCTCCTACTTGTGGAGCTGCTAGTGATGAACATGGGGAGAGATTCTGTCACGACATTTCTGTTATGGAACAAAGATATCAGGGCCGTTGGAATGAAGTAATGCTTGCGGATTACTGTTAGTCTTTGTATAGGAATTCTGCAGAACTCCATCACAAGAGGCAAGCTGAAAGATGACAAAGTCAATAGGCCACCACATGATTCTCTTCAGACACAACTATCTGCGAAGTATTTTTCCAGCAATTTAGAACTCTTAGCATGTAATTACTAGTTAAAAAAATCACTTGCACTTGCACTTTCATTGTTGTTAGCAGGTATGTAATTAAAATGTATGCTTTTCTCTCAATCCGTTAATATGTAATACTTCCACCTTGTGTATATCATAGAAACTAGAGCTAATAAAAATTTTTCATTGTCATATTTGTTTTTCTCAACCCAAAATTAGTAGGAATTGCCTCATGAAGTGCTTGAAACATTCAAAAATTATTTTTTTGTTGCCTAGAGTTATCAACTAGTGGGATTTCAAAGTTCATTTGTGGTCCTTATTTTTCTGTATTAAGACATACTTCCACATTATCAGTTTGTTTTGGTTTATCACCCCTTTTAATAATTTTGGATTTGGATGGTTTTGTTCCAAAAGTGAAATGCTACTGCTGACCTATATTCCTGTTTCAACTTATGTTTCTGAAATGCTCTTCGAATCTGATTTTTTCTATTTTTCTTTTAGCTTGATCTAAGTAGAATTTTTCACAATCCTTACAACTTATTTAGTACATTCTGGATCTACTGACTGGTGGGATTTCAACTTCAAAAATAAGCAATCTTACACACCTACTAGTCAACATATCTATGGATGAAGTAGAATAGTACAAGGAACAAGCCTTACTTCACATAGCAGAAAAAAAAATGGATACAACAAAAGTCTGGTATTTAAAAAAAGTAAAAAGCTAAGCTTAAGAAAACCATTAAGGAAGCAACCATATTCATTAAAGAAGAAGAAAGCAAAAGTAGTGCGGCTGGACGGAAACCAGAAGATCCGTGGTTCAAATCCCGGCTGTGGCATTGAATTTTTCATTCTGACTCTACGTTTCCACAATTTAGCTTACACACGGCCAGTGTGAAAGAACAATTAATTTCCATTAATTGACCTAATAGTGGATAACTATAAAGCCCGGGCCTTAAAGTACTTACATGTTGTAAGTCGCCATTAAGGTAGTTGTCTCATGTGTTTATGAGAACTGCTAAGTGGTTTACCGGGAAAATACGAGTCAGTTGGAGAATTTAATGTCATATCGGCACGTTGGCCATAGTAGCACAATGGTAGTGCGGCTGGACGGAAACCAGAAGATCCGTGGTTCAAATCCCGGCTATGGCATTGAATTTTTCATTCTGACTCTACGTTTCTACAAATAGTTTTATCAATTAATTTGGATGTCACTGTTACTAAATTCCTCCAACACGCGTAATAGAATGCCATACTGTTCACTTGTCACTTTTGAGTTCAGACATCCTGGTTGACACAATGTGTAAAGTAAGTTGATGAAAACAACAATAAAAACATAACGAAGCATTTTTTAAAACATTCCTCTTGTATTTACTTAAGAGAGTTGGTACTAACAACACTAGCATCACTTTTTTTAATAACATGTTTCAGGAACACATGTTCCCAAAATTGTTGTGATGTTAGTGTTACTAGTACCAACTCATCTTAAGTAAATACGTCTTACACATTACTGTTCCTAGCTTCTTCACCCCCCCCCACACACACACACACACACACACACACACACACACACACACACACACACACACACACACACATAGAAAGATGCTGCATTAGAATGGAAAACATTACCTTAGCTGAAAATGTCCCAAAGGATTATGGTTCAGCACCAAAGTCTGTAAGTTGGCCAGTCTTCTTGTTTGAGGTGGTAATGTTTCCAAATTATTGGAACTGAGATCCAGAAAAAGCAGATCCGTCAAATGCATGAACAGTGCATTGGGTATTGTATCAATGCTGCAAACATTAAACCAAGTTTTAATATTGTCAAGTGTTGCACAGGGATGGCAATGTGTGCCAATTCAGGGACAATAGTCACTTAACAAGTCCTGCATTTTAAAAAGTATATATTGACTGCATAATGATTGCATACTACATGTAACATATTTTTGAATCTCATGCCCTATTACAACCCAACCCCTCCTGAAAAGTTAAACAAAATGTAATGCTACCCATTCTTTAGGCAGGACTTATTAAAGCATGATTGAGGGCTCCTCTTGGAATATTTTCTTGTATGAAATATAATAAATGAATTATAATATAATAAATAAATAAAGCATCGTTAATTTGTTTTTCAGGAACAATAGCAAAAATATCATATAATATATATAAAATAGCATATATGTTGATATTGTTCCCGAAAAACAAATTAACGATGCTTTAAAATTACTAAATTTACAAGATAAAGCTATAAAATTCACATTAGAAACTGAAATTAATGGATTTCTTCCTTTTCTAGATTTAGAGATAAGAAATAATAACAAATTAGATTTTGGTATTTATAAGAAATCTACTCATATTGATAATTACATAAAAAATAAATGTTTTAACCCTTTTTAACCTAAATTTTCTGTTTTTAATACTTTGATTTATAGATTAATAAATATACCCGTGAATAAAGAAGAAGTTAATAAAGAATATAAACATATTAATACTGCTTTAATTAATGGTTTTAATAAAGATTTTACACAAAAGAAGATTGAAAAATTTAAATATCAAAAAACTGATAATGATATTTCTACCCTTAAAAAAACAAGACTATTATAATTTTAAAAAATATACTTACCATCCTTGGGTTAATAAACATTTTCAATTTTTTTTTAATGAAGTTGGTATAACTTTAGTTCCTCAAAACAAATACAGTATTAAAAATGTACATTTTTCTAAAAAAGATAAAATTCCTAATAATAAAAAATCTGGTATTTATCAATATAATTGTTTAGATTGTGATCAGGTTTATATTGGAAAGACAAAACGTAATTTGGAAACCAGAACGAAAGAACATTTTCGTAACATTAAGTATAAACAAACTGATAAATCGGCCATAGCAGATTATTTTTGGTCATTTAACCATGAAATAAATCCCAAAGTTAAAAAACAATTAAATGGTCCGATAGATTTAATAGTTTGGGAAAAGATATTTATTTAATAAATATCGCGTAATGAATTTTGAAATACCAGCAGTTGATTCTGTTTTTAGGTTTGTTTCGTTTTCATTATTGGTAACACTGAGGCGAACCCGTATCTACGATCGTGCGGCTTGTTTACACAAATGGAACTGATAGACGGATGTTGTGATTGTGTTGTGATATGTGATGTAATTCTGCTGCTACGGAGTGTATTTCTACGCAAATAAAGAACATTTAGAATTTTGGCAAATTGGCTTTTAATTCTACGAACCCACAAAGTGGAATATTCAGCATGGACATGACACTGAAAAAGATTTTACAGAAAATGGAAGCAATGAAGACGACAAATGACAACCTCGCTGCAAAAACAGAAGCGGCAAATAACAGCCTGGCGGCGAAGCTGGAAACCACAAATAACTTGGCAGCGGAACTGAAAGAAATGAAGGCGGCTAACGATAGCCTGGTCGAAAAGATGACATAATTGACCACGGAGATGAAAGCGGCAAAACGAGGCCCTCACCACAAAGTTTGAAGAGAAGTTGACCAGCGTGAGGGTTGACCGACCATACCAGCTTGTGATGGCATCGGGCAACACCTTGCCTATGGAGGAGGCCCTACTGAAGTTGACCTTGGGAAAGAGTGCCGTACGTCTGTGGGTGTTCGTGCGAAGGTGGCTGAGGAGGTGATACTAGGATTGGATGACCTCAGGAGCCATGAATACTCCGGCAACCCAACGAGCACCTTGGAATCTGCAGGGTCATCTTGAACGAAGACGTGGTGGTCCCCGCGAGAAGCGAGGTGGTGGTGACGGCGCGACTGGAAGGCCAGCGGACGAAGAACATGATGCTGGACCAGATGACACCTGTGCACGGGCTCTGTGTAGCCAGAACATTATTGCCGTGCCGAGAGGAGGTGCCAGTGAGGCTGCTCAACCTGGCAGAAACCGATCACGACGTCCAGGCCGGAATGGAGCTGGAGATGTGCGAGCCAGCGTGACCGCAATCGACAAGACACAGGAGCCGGTGCCAACGCAACACCTGGGGCCCTGGCTGGAAGGCTTACTGGAGAGGGCGGCCGACACCTGACCGCAGAACAGCTGGAGAGAGCTCGACAACTCCTGAGGCGATACCAGCGCATCTTCAGCCAAGGCGACAGCGACGACAGCTGCACAGTCCGCGTGCTCCACCGGATCGACACCGGAGACGCCGGGCCTATTCGGCAACCACCAAGACGAGTACCGCTGGCGAAACAAGCGGCGGTACGAGATATGGTAGACGACATGAAATTCAGGGGAGTGATTGAAGAGTCTGACAGCCCTTGGTGTTCCCCTGTAGTTCTGGTGACAAAGAAGAGCGGCGAGCTACGCTTCTCCGTGAACTACAGGAAGTTGAACGTTGTCAACCGAAACAATTGCTTCCCCCTACCCCGGATTGACGACACCCTGGACACGCTAGCTGGTGCACAGTGGTTCTTGACCCTGGACCTGAAGTCGGGTTACTGGCAGGTAGTTCTGGACCCGAGAGACAAGGAGAAGACTGCATTCTCAACAGGCCAAGGGCTTTGGCAGTTCACAGTTATGCCTTTTGGCCTCTGCAATGCACCAGCCACATTTCAACGCCTCATGGAATCAGTAATGAGAGGATTGACATATGACGCTTGCCTGCTATACTTGGACATCATCGTCGGCAAGACGTTCGAAGACCATCTCGACAACCTAAGCAAGGTATTACAGAGACTGCAGACAACCAACTTGAAGCTGAACGCGAAGTGCCAGCTCTTCCGCAAGAAAGTTAACTACTTGAGCCACATAGTCTCACCAACCGGAGTGGCCACAGACCCGGAGAAAACCCAGAATGTGAGAGATTGGCCTCGGCCAAAGGATATGTGAGAGTTGCGCAGTTTCCTGGGGCTGTGCAGTTATTACCGCCGCTTCATAAAGGGGTTCTCCATCGCCAAACCCCTCACACGCCTGACAGAGGAACACCGACCTTATGTGTGGACGGATGACGCCAAAGGCGCTTTCCAGCACCTGAAGAAGACCCTGTGCAGTGCCCCAATTCTGGGATTCCCACAACCAGGTGGCGCCTTCATTGTG
This sequence comes from Mantis religiosa, assembly GCA_030765055.1. Classification (NCBI taxonomy): domain Eukaryota; kingdom Metazoa; phylum Arthropoda; class Insecta; order Mantodea; family Mantidae; genus Mantis; species Mantis religiosa. The sequence continues at coordinate 87,913,898 of CM060951.1, forward strand.
GTGGCAGCGACCATTGCATTGGAGGCGTCCTATCACAAGTTCAGGACGGCCAACAGCAGGTGATAGCCTACTATAGCAAGACGCTATCCAAGGCGGAGAAGAACTACTGCGTCACCCAGCGAGAGTTACTAGCGGTAGTGAAGACCTTGGAGCACTTCCACAAATACCTGCACGGTCAGCCATTCCACCTGAGGACTGACCACTCCACCCTAACCTGGCTACTGAGCTTTAGAAACCTGGAAGGCCAGACAGCCCGTTGGGTCCAGAGGCTGCAGGAGTACAAATTCACCTCTGAACATTGTAGAGGGAAGAGCCACGGCAACGCAGATGCCATGTCCCAAAGACCCAGCCCAGAAGAGTGCAGCCAGTGCACAAGGGTGGAAGAGAAGGAGCGTGCCACAGCTGTCAGAGTGGTCACGGCAGTGCCTGCAGACGACTGGGATAGTGCAGACCTGAGGAGGGAGCAGCTGGCGGATGCAGACTTGGGGCCACTCTTGAGAGAAATGGAGGCAGGGACAACACCAACCTGGGAGGACATTGCACCGAGGAGCGCCACCTACAAGTCGTGCTGGGCCCAATGGGACTCACTGAAGACAAGAAAGGACGTGCTGTTCTGGGTATGGGAATCACCTGATGGGAAGATGCAGAGGGAGCAGCAACCTTTGGAAATCTTTCCATTTTCTGATATACACGTGGCTACTCTAACCATTGAGTGTTACAGCAACATGCCTATACAACATTAAATTCCCTGACTCTCAAACAGCCATCTGTGCAGATGAAGATCAGAGTTCAGCTCCTTGCTATGGCATCAAATTTTTCAGGCTTGCAGGCTTGCCAACAGATAGTATGTGTAGGTTAGAATAATCAATTTATGATTGATTGCCCTTATAAATGAAAAGTATACTGAAATGTTCATGGGTTTCAAGTACCATTTTTTTTTATTATTGCATTACTTAACTTTCAGTACATAAAACATTAAAGTGCTCTATGCATTTTCCCATATTTCTAAAGAAGAATTCATTATTAATATATAAGACTAATGAGTCAAGAATTTGAAACACTAAGGTTTATATAAAATTATTTGTGGTTGGTTTATTGACACTCGTCACTTACTTTTTCATATATTTATGAGAGACTAGTTTCAAAGGCCCTGGCCTCCATTTTCAATCTCTTCCCAACTGGCAACTGTTGTTATCTGCTCTCTCTGGTGGTGGAACTATGAACTTTTTTGTCAAATTATCTGCTGGCGGGATTTCAAAGTTCATTACGCGATCCTTATTTTTCCAGATGAATATGTTCTCCCATGTTGTCAATCTATTTTGGTTTATCACTCCTTTTAATAATTTTGGATTTGGATCAATGTCATGGTTTTCATTCCAAAAATGAAATGCTACTGCTGACTTGTCTTCTTGTTTCAATCTGATGTTTCTAAAGTGTTCTTTGACTCTGGTTTTTAAATTTCTTTTTGTTTGACCTATGTAGCATTTTTCACAATTCTTGCAATTTATTTGGTATATTCCAGATTTGTTACCTGAAGGAATTTCATCTTTTGTTTTTGAATTTAGTAATTTTAAAATTGAGTATCTATTAGTAGGTGCCAAGATGATATTTTGTTCCTTGAATATCTTTTTAAATTTATTAAATGTTTTTGGATGATATGTGAATGAACTGAATATGCTGTTGCTTTCTTTTTCTTTAATAAATGTGGTTGTTTCCTTAATGGTTTTCTTTAGTTTAGATTTTCTAATTTTCTTCAACACCAAACTTTTGTTGTATCCGTTTTCTTCTGCTATGTGTATTATTGCTTTTTGTTCCTTGAAATATTCTTCTTTTTCCATGGGTATGTTGACTAGTCTAAGGCTGTTTATTATTGCATGTTTATGTGTAATTGGGTTGTGGCTATTATTTTTTATATAATTTTCTGAATGTGTTGGCTTCCTGTAAATTCCAAATTTTATTTTTGTATCATTCCTGATGATATTTAGATCCAAGAAAGGTAGTTGTCCATTGATTTCCTTTTCTATTGTGAATTTGATAGTCCTTTCTTGCAGATTGAGTAATTTTAATGCATCATCTAAATGTTTACTTGGTACAATTGCAAAGATGTCGTCAACATATCTATACCAAATCTTGAAGATCAATGGGAAGGACTTTTTAATTTGTGTTTCAAATGCACTCATAAATAAGTTAGCCAAAAAAGGTGAAAGTGGATTGCCCATTGATAGTCCTGATTTCTGCTTGTAGTGTTTTCCATTAAAGCTAAAGAAGTTTTGTTCAATGCATATTTTTGTTAGAGAAATATATTCTTCTGCTTCTATTGCTTCCATATCAATTGTAGCTAGCCATTTTTTTAACACAGTCTGCAATTTTTCATAAATGCATAAATGCCCCCACATATAATTTGGCCAAATGGTTACTAAGTAAATTTAATAGTTTTCCAAAATTTGAAAGTGCAAATTTAAGAAACTCTTTAGATTTAGTAGAAAAAATCAAAGATATAAATTTGGACAAAAATGACAGACTGGTTTCATTTGATGTCACATCTTTATTTCCAAGCATACCAACAGAAAAATTGCAGACTGTGTTAAAAAAATGGCTAGCTACAATTGATATGGAAGCAATAGAAGCAGAAGAATATATTTCTCTAACAAAAATATGCATTGAACAAAACTTCTTTAGCTTTAATGGAAAACACTACAAGCAGAAATCAGGACTATCAATGGGCAATCCACTTTCACCTTTTTTGGCTAACTTATTTATGAGTGCATTTGAAACACAAATTAAAAAGTCCTTCCCATTGATCTTCAAGATTTGGTATAGATATGTTGACGACATCTTTGCAATTGTACCAAGTAAACATTTAGATGATGCATTAAAATTACTCAATCTGCAAGAAAGGACTATCAAATTCACAATAGAAAAGGAAATCAATGGACAACTACCTTTCTTGGATCTAAATATCATCAGGAATGATACAAAAATAAAATTTGGAATTTACAGGAAGCCAACACATTCAGAAAATTATATAAAAAATAATAGCCACAACCCAATTACACATAAACATGCAATAATAAACAGCCTTAGACTAGTCAACATACCCATGGAAAAAGAAGAATATTTCAAGGAACAAAAAGCAATAATACACATAGCAGAAGAAAACGGATACAACAAAAGTTTGGTGTTGAAGAAAATTAGAAAATCTAAACTAAAGAAAACCATTAAGGAAACAACCACATTTATTAAAGAAAAAGAAAGCAACAGCATATTCAGTTCATTCACATATCATCCAAAAACATTTAATAAATTTAAAAAGATATTCAAGGAACAAAATATCATCTTGGCACCTACTAATAGATACTCAATTTTAAAATTACTAAATTCAAAAACAAAAGATGAAATTCCTTCAGGTAACAAATCTGGAATATACCAAATAAATTGCAAGAATTGTGAAAAATGCTACATAGGTCAAACAAAAAGAAATTTAAAAACCAGAGTCAAAGAACACTTTAGAAACATCAGATTGAAACAAGAAGACAAGTCAGCAGTAGCATTTCATTTTTGGAATGAAAACCATGACATTGATCCAAATCCAAAATTATTAAAAGGAGTGATAAACCAAAATAGATTGACAACATGGGAGAACATATTCATCTGGAAAAATAAGGATCGCGTAATGAACTTTGAAATCCCGCCAGCAGATAATTTGACAAAAAAGTTCATAGTTCCACCACCAGAGAGAGCAGATAACAACAGTTGCCAGTTGGGAAGAGATTGAAAATGGAGGCCAGGGCCTTTGAAACTAGTCTCTCATAAATATATGAAAAAGTAAGTGACGAGTGTCAATAAACCAACCACAAATAATTTTATATTAATTTTGACGTCACTGTTACTAAATTCCTCCAAACACACACTAAGGTTTATGCAACAAATACTTTGGATACATTTTGAGTACTGCTTTCTCCTGCTACATTAGTCACATATATTTGTAACAGCTACTGTTTATAACATTCTACTTAAATTACAAATTACAAGTCATTTTATTTGTTAGTACTTACTGGTTGTGGCTTAAATTCAGTACAAGTAGTGATCGTGCTCGTTCTAAACCTTCAGGTACTTCTTTCAGGTTGTTATGGCTCAAATCAAGGGTTGTAAGTTCCTCTAGTCTAAAAAGCTCAGCAGGAATTCCTGAACTCTTCACCTTATTGTGACGTATGTTTAATGTTCGAAGACAGCCTAGCTCTGTTAATTCTCCATATAAACGTTCAAGATCATTTCTTACCAGAGACAAGTGTTCCTAAAGAGTAAAACAAAGAGCTGTCAATTACTATATATTACAAGTGCTTCCAAATGCTCTCATTATACATATACAGTCACCACTTCCCAATACACGAAGTCTGATTAGCAGGCACACTAGAAATGCTTCCCAAGATATAAAAACACGTACACAAACACTTAGAAAACAATCCTCAGACATTCTTTGCTGCATTGTGATATACTCTTTAGAAGTGTGTGCGCCTATATATAAATCACACATCAATATTATTATTATTTTGATCATTTATACTTTATTGCCTATTTCATGAAGAGCAGGCATCAGTGAAATTACACATTTCTTGTCTTAAAATTATATTTAAACATCACAGTTTTAGCATTTACCATCAGTTATGCCCCAGCTCCATTTAAAGAGCTGCTACACCAAGATTTACATGCCCATGTGTAGATGGGCATGACCAATCAATTGTCTTCGTCAGTTCACTACAATGAAATTGGTAACACCTGCATGTTTAAACAATGTGGTTGTATTTCAAAGATAAAATGCTCTGTGATAGTGTCCACAGACATCTGATGTTTGTAAAAACTACTGAACTCTGTGATTTCCAATTTAATTCTTTTTCCTTTTGTGACAGGTAACCAACACATGGTATTGTGTGCTGTGAATGTGAAGTGATATATTCATTTTTATAACTGTGTGAGCCATGAATAGCAGCCTATTAAGATAAGTATAGTTTAGAATAAAAATAAAGTTTGATTTAACATTATATTAATTTTTGCTGCAACAATATATAATTTCATAGCTTGTTGGTGATGTATATATCAACAGTGTATATTATAGTATTTATAAAATTTGAACATTTTGGGGCTTAATTCTTTAAATTTCTCTCCATAGTACTACACAACACTGTATCAGAATGGGTAAGCCAGATTAAAAGGAAGACAAAGAAATTTCTTGCACAGAGAATAAATATTGTTATGGAATAAATTGGTAAGAGAGGGACCCCCAAAACATGAGGGCAATAGAATTTATCTTGCACCATGTGTAGTTGTTTGTGTTATGCCAGGTTACCAGAGATTAGCTGCAACTAATCTACTAGACTGGTGTGCCATAGGAAAAACAGAGAATGATGAAGTTTGCTTAGTGCAATATGGGGAAATGTTGCAAAGAAGTTTTTGTTCCAGACAGAAATCGCAAATTGCCGTGATTGCAGCTGTAAGTGAATTTAATGTATATTGTAAAGCAACTCAAAATGTTGAGAAAAAGTTGCAGAGAGCCAAGGAAGTCCTGCAGCAAGAAAAGCAGTAGTGTTAGGGATAGGCGAAGGCTAAACCAGAATGCTCAAACTTCATTGAGCACATATAAATCTGCAAAGGCCTTCATATAGTGCTAGAGGACTCAAAAACCAAAAATTAATTTCTTTACAGTTACACCTTCTAACTAGATTTTTCTAAGTACATTCTTAGATAGGTGTTTAATAAAAGTTGATTATAACTAGGTCTCTATATGAGATAATTTAATAGTTATTGATATTGAAAAGGGCTTAAAATTATTTATTATGGAGTTATATATCCACATTTATTATATGGAATTGAAATTTGGGGCTGTGCTGCTGCAACGCATATGGGAAGGTTATTTAAATTGCAAAAAAGGGCCATCAGAATGATTTACAATTTAAGTTCCTAAGAATCATGTAGAGAAATATTTAAAGATAAAGGAACATTAAAAGTGTAACAGTATATTCTCTGTATGTTTATAAAGTACTAACTTATGCAGTAGAAAAGGAAAATCCTAAAAATAGTAATATTCATAGTCATAACACTAGGCACATTTATTTAAATGCAGAGGATCTATCCGAAAGGAATTGTTGGATATGGAGCAAGTAGCTGAGCACATAGATTAAAATACAAGAAGTACACAACATATTACGCAGATCTCAACAACAAATAATTATTAGAGGAGCAGCAGCATTTAAGACAACATCTACAATGGGACTTCTTGTAACTATGGGAATATGGCCAATTGATTATGTAATCAAACTACGTGCAGCAAATTATTGGTTAAAGAAACAGAACATAACAAAAGTGCACAAACTGATCGGCGAACAATGTAAATCTAAAACTGAAATTAGGAATAAAATTCCTTTCTTGGAAGTGTTGAAAACAGTGTTGTTATGATAAATTAACTTTAAAGAGAGTCGATTAAAGACACTAAACAACACTTACTTTTAAATTTTTCCGGAACATGTTTCTGAGGCTTTGCCTCTATCATCAGCCTATCAATACATCAGTGTTGTTTAGTGTCTTTAATCGACTCTCTTTAAAGTTAATTTAGGAATAAAATGTTAAATGACTGGCAACAAGAGTGGAATAACACTGATGAAGGTAGGAGAATTTATGAGATATTACCAAACATCAAGGGAAGATTACAGATGAAGCAATTGAAACCGAGAAAGAGAACCATACATTACATATTAGGACATGGACTGTATGATACACACTTCAATCAAATAGGCAAAAAAGAAAATAGTAATTGTGATATCTGCAATGTTCCAGGCAACCCAGAGCATTCATTGTTTGAATGCAGTAAATATATATTCGAATTACAAGAAAGTAGAACAAAACTACAAGGAAAACAAATATGGAATATAGTGAGGAAAGAAGAAGATTATAAACAGTTGGAAATTATGACAGAACTAATATCCAATTTAGCCATGGAAGACTACAACCAGAACAGAGCACATTTACAGAATAGAAGAAGGGGAGAGATAACACATCAAGATAATATCCTGATACAATTGAAATCAACAAGATTTACATGAAGAGATGACATCAATTAACATCAACATCTATTGGGACCCGCCTCGGTAGTGTAGATGGTACCATGTCTGCCTCAGGTTCAAGAGGTCCCGAGTTCAAATCTCGGTCAGGGTGAGTTACCTGGATAAGGTTTTTTTCAGGGTTTTCCCATATCCTGAAAGACAAATGTCGGGTAACTCTAAGCTCCATGGACCCCGGATGCATTGAGCATCATTTCACCCATTTCATTTGTCCGATATGACTAAATGTTGGAGGACGTAAATTTAAACAAGAAAGAAAGAAAAACATTATTGGAAGAGGACCAACATTCACAGGACCTTTATAAAGAGATGGCATCATTTAATATGAATATTTATTGGAAGGAGATCAACATGAATTTACGGAGAAGGAAAAGAAACCCAAACAACCAGGACCATGGAGTAAGAAGAAATAACTAAAGAAAATATCTACAACTGTCAAGTATACATTGGATGCCCAATCAACATGGAGTTACAACGAAACTTAATGGACTTCAGGATACAAGTTGGGAAGACTTCAGTTCCAGGTGCAAAATATTAGAAATAAGTCAGCAGCCTTCAGTCAGTATAATTTATTATTCAGATTAAAATTGTAATCTAATTATTTATTAGAAAATGTACATAGTAATAAGGCTGCTGTTAGATTAGATTTAGTTGTAAGGCCACTGGAGACAGTGGCCATTAGGTTAATGTAGGCATAAGTTCTGTATGCAAAAAGAAACTTTTCATTAATTAAATGTATATGATTTGTAACTTCTTAAATTATAAAGAGCACAATAAGTCCAGGTTTAGACTCTAGACACCTGGACCTAAGCTCGCCGATTAAAATAAATAAATAGTTTGATTTCTCTTATGTCTAGCACCAAACAGACCTGCATGTTCTATGATCATGTGCAAGACAGAGAGAGAGGGAAGTATGAAAACAATGGGGATAGTGAGGTGGTAATGCTGAGCACACAAATGCATCTCATTCACAGAAATCTTCCCATTTAAAAAACATAATAGCTAATTTGGGCCTGATGAAACTAAAAAGCTCAAAAAATAAATAAAACTTAGTTTTACAATGTTAAAACAAGCAGTTGAAGCATGAAATAAAGACTAAAAATATAAAATTATAAACATTGCCAATATTAAAAATCTAAAATGCACCTAAAACTAAAATACAAGTTAGATTTGTGTATTAAAAGCAAAAGAGACTAACGGGCAGTCTTACATTTTCTTTTTCAGTTTGTGGTGACTCATGATTACATTTGCACTGCCAGTGCTGCTGCCTGCCTAATTGATCATGTGTTTTTTTTTTATAAATATTATATTTACAGACCTCCACAAGATCTTGGCTCTTTTTAAGAAGGGAAAAAAAACAGTATAATGGACAGATTTCATTTGGTGCATGAATTTAAATAACACTACTATAAATACAACAGCTATCATTCAGTTACATGAATAATTTGGACAAATTTACAAATAAACATACTAACAATACATATAAATAATTATTAATATTTAGATGAGTCGTATTTATTACACATCTGCTTCACTTTCGTACCTATTTTGAGGACATGTTTCGCAAATCATCGTTTGCATCTTCTGTGGTGTTCCAATACAGTTAAATCTCGACATATAAATAAATTTAATATTAAAATTAAAAGGAACTGAGCAGATTAAAATATACATAAATTAGTGTTAATAAATAATAAATTATTAAAGGTAAAATTAACTTAAAACAATAATAATAATACTTAATATATTAACCAAGTTTACAATATTTATCATGAAAATACAACTTAACATTCTTTGAAAATGACCAAGGGTATTTAGGTTTCCCATTTTTCTGGGTACATCATTATAATGATTTGTTATCACATGCTAACTCCAGCAATACCATATTTAGATGTTAAACTAGAAATTAGATGAATGGATGATTTTTGCTTCATATCAAAGTTATGTATATCTTTAAACACTATACCAAGATTACTGTTAGGTGACAACTTATGTGTTACCTTGAATATATATATATATATACTGAACTTTGTATTTGGATCAATACGGTAAGAGGATGTATCTCTGTACGCTTATATAAGTGAGATGAAGTGAGTGGATGAAATCCACATATTCTTTTTATTGCACGCTTCTGAATTATTTGGAGTGGTTTAAGTACCTCTTTTGTACTATGGACAAATAGGACACATGTGATTTAAATGACGGTGAATCAATGAATAGTACAGGGACCTAAGAGATGTTGGAAAAAGTATACATCTCTGTCTACCAATAATGCCAACTATAGGAGCCACTTTCCTACATATATAATTAACATGATCTATCCAAGTTAAATGTTAATCAATTATCAATCCAACAAATTTAGTCTTAGTTTCCCTCTTAATTATGTAATTATTAAGCATAATATCCTTGCATTGTGTAATCCTTTTACTAATTTGCTAAATAATACATAATTGGTATTTTCTATATTTAAGGATAATTTATTGATTGCAAGCAAAGTTTGTATTACATTCAGGTCACACTGCATATCCTGTATAAGTATATTAACAGTGCTGCTTGTGTAAAAAATACTAGTATCATCTGCATATAACACAACTTGGCCTCTTAAAGGAATAAGAAATATATAATTAATATAAATAAGGAAAAGAAGTGGATCTAGAACTGAACACTGAGGCACACCAGATTTAACCATTCTTAATTCACTTTCACACTTTCGAAATGAAACATTGCATTCTTGATAGAGTCAACATGAAAAATTCAATGCCATAGCTGGGATTTGAACCACGGATCTCCTGGTTTCTGTCCAGTAGCTTTAAACTATTAAGCTACCATGGTTCAAATCCCGGCCATGGCATTGAATTTTTCATGTTGACTCTATCAAAAACCTTAGCTTATATACGGCTAGTATGAAGAAATTATTAATTTCCATCAATTAACTAACATATTGCATTGCATGTTAAATACCTACTAAACCATTTAAGTACAATTTCGCGAATACCTATGTTTTCTAATTTATTAAATAATATATCATGATCTACAGTATCAAAAGCCTTTTTTAAATCTCAAAATAGCCCAGAAGCGTATGGATTTTCATCAAGTGCTTTTTCTATTTTAATCACCATATCTACAGCTGCATCCAAAGTACTTGTATTCTTTCGAAATCCATAATGATATTTATACAATACATTATGTTTATTCATGAATGCTACAATTCTGCTTTTAGTACACTTTCCCAATATTTTTGCTATTGGTGACAAAGTTGATATTGTTCTATAATTGGACACATTGTCAGCACTCCCATGGTACAATTTGAGCAATTTTTAGTACATTTGGTACCTGTTATTATTTATATGTTAATAGGCGATGTCATAGTATTACAAATTTGACAACTAAACAAATAAAAGCAGTTTTATTACTCTTGGCCTAGACTCGTTTTAGATTTCAATAGCTTAAAGGAACAATACGTAATGTGGTGTTCTATTCATCTCAATGTTTGTTTTTAAAACACTTTGTAGACTAAGGGTTCTAAACTTCATGAAATTACAGTGATTGCAATGACAGCTTAGTCTGTTCATCCATGAAAAGTGTCTATTCTCAAGTTACTTCAAAAAGACATCAAGCTATTACATGGGCAGTAATATAATTGGTGCATTTCAACAACTTTGGAATGAGTTTGAGTCGACTTCCCATTTTAATATGATCACGTAAACAGAAACTCTGTTGGAACTGAATTTCACACTATACCTGTCTGAGAAGAGAAATGGACCAACTATCATACTGAAGTTTAGCATGTAAATATAAATTTTAATCAAATTATAACAAAATCATTACCACAGACAAATAAATCCAGCTTATTCCCAGGTACAATACTCATACATCCCCACTTATTCACATAACGCAAGTAAATAAAATGATTTAACTGCCAAATAAAATTATTTATGTTATGCATACAACCTACAATGAAGCACAGAGGAACCAAAATCAATCCCAGTTAGCAGATATTTTACAGGTAAATTAAAATATACTGTTTACAGAAAATGTATATAAACATATGAAACATTCACTTTTTATTTATCGATCAGTAAGGAACAACCTCTTTTCAATTCTTGGGATATCTTTATAAATTGTTATTTTATACAAACATTGACTTGTCCTTATTGGATGTGACTTGTTAATTTACAAGTACAGTTAATTGCACTGTATATTTACAATCTGACTTGTCTTATAATATAAGACTATAATATTATCATAGTACTCATGTACAATGTATGATTTACAAGATGAATAAATTATCTATTTTATTACTACTTAGCTTTTGAATAAAATAAAATATGATTCATACCTATGTATATGTGTAAGCTCTGTACATTAGTCCACTTTCTTAACCTAAGCAGTGTTAGCAAACGTATCTATTGCTCTGTAATATATCATGATGGATGTGTACTGCTTTTATTGCAATCAATTTTTATTTAGTACACTTACCAATTTCAGCAGTTTTCCCAGTTCTTCTGGTATGTGTGTTAGGTTTGTTCTATCAAGTTTCAGCCACTGCACACCTGTCATTAAACGCACAGCATCTGGGAATCTCCCTTCCTGAAAAACATGAAATAAATGTTTTAACTGCTGCTGTGGATATAGTTAGTATGGATGATGATGATGATGATGATGATGATGATAGTTCACTTGTGGTTAACATATTCAAACAATTCACCTATACTATAAAACATTAACATCATTAACATTAACAAAATTAATTGTCAAAGTAATCATAATATTCTTTTATGTTATAAAAACAATGGAGTGAAAGAAGTTTTTTGAGACAAATTCTAAATCGATGCAGTGTATTTGCTTCAGATAATTGGGTAATTTATTATAAAGCTGGAGGCCAGTATATACAAAACTTTTTTCAAAAGAACTAGTGCTATGTGTGATTACATGAAGGTTATCTTTTCTTCTGGTATCATGAGAATGTATCTGTGAGTTTGTTGTGTACATACTGAGATTATTTTTTATGTAGCATGTTTCATATATGTAAATACAGGGGAGGGGCAATATATTTAATTCCTTAAATAGTGGCCTACAACTGGTTCTTTTATTAACATGTAGTATTATCCTAATTGCCCGTTTTTGCATTTTAAAAATAGATTTTGCTCCTGTTGAATTACCCCAAAATAATATTCCAAAGCTAAGAACAGATTGAAAATATGCATGATATAAAGATATGACCGATTTCAAGTCCATGATTTTTGAAATGACTGTGATGGCATAAGTTATTTTACTCAGTTTTTGAGATAGTTTTTGAATGTGAGCCGACCACTTCAAATTATTATCCACCCATACCCCTAGAAATTTTGTACTATCTGTGTATGAGATATATTTGCCCTGGAACTCTATAAAGGGATGACTGGCAAGTGTATTTTGTTTATGATGAAAAGCTATTGCTGTTGTTTTTTAATGTTGAACCAGTTTAGCAATTCAGACATTGTCTGTTCTATCTTAAATTTTAAGGATTTCAAGTTGTAACCAGAAATATATAAGTTTGTATCATCAGCAAATAATGTTGGATAACTATTTTTTAAGGAACACTCTAGATCATTTATATATATCAGAAATAAAACAGGTTCAAGAATTGAACCTTGGGGGACACCATATTTTATTACTGCCATAGATGATAAATATGATATAAAGAAGGCTAACTAGTATAGATTTTCTGACAATCTTCCTATGTCACCCAACAGTAACCATATCACAAAAACAATAACAGTAGACAAAATGGAAGTTAGGAGACCAACTACAATCTAGCTCAACCTAGTTTAATCCTGCTGTAAACATATGGGTGGGAAGAGACACAGAGATATTGGGACAGAAAACGGTTAAGCTATTGATTGGTTTAGCGAAGTTAATGGACGTTTTCTTTTATTTGCATGCATACAGCAAAAACCTCCTTTAAGTACAGTACTGTAAGTAGTTTTCTGATCACTACTCTATGCGAGCTAATGTCGGAGAGAGAAAAGTATGCAAATGTTACTAATCTTATAGACGTAATAGCCCCACATTTTATCTTTCTGCTTCACATATCACATAGATGTGTTTTGTATACTATATACAGATTAGACAGCAGACAGGTGAAATTATGCCTATCAACTTATTATGTTAAATTAAGCTGAATTTTATTTAACAATTACTAAAGGACACTGCCATTACATAACATTTTTGCATTTCTATACCAGGCAGCTCTCTCGCAACGAGGTCTGTATCAAGTTGAATGCTGATTAAGGTGTAACTGTTTATACTATGGAGTTGCTTCTGATATTTAACACTATTTTCTGTACATCCTGCGTACCTATAGGCCCAAGAATACTTAATATATGCAATTTAAAATCAACAAACTTTTCATCATGGAGCAGGTCTGTGCTTCAGCCGAAATGAAACATAATCGAGGCAAAGCTTTAAAAAAATGTGAGAGGCGAATGATTGCACATTGTTTAGCAGTGCTTAAAGAAACCCAGAATTGTTTATAAAAAACATCAAGAAAGAAACTGGTGATCTTCTTGGTGCCCTGCAAGTAGTGTACATAGTGTTAGAATGGAACAGTAAGCTTCTGGAACTCTAAGAACACCAGGAAAATGGCGTAAATGCAAACAGCGCATTGAGAAATACGACAATTTTACGAAAAGTGCTATACGCAGTAAAGTTCATGATCATTTTTTCAGAAATGAACCAACTCATAGATTTAATAAGTTAATGTGTAACCAAACTCTAATTATTTATTTATTGTCTAGAAGTTAGCGCTGCTGTATATACTGCTAGTGCTGCAAAACTTATATGCGTGCAAGTAGCATCTAACATGTGGCGAGCTAAGTCAGCTCTGCCTTGTTTACAGAAGGATTAAACTAGCGTGAGACAGAGTACAGTAGAATGCTACTGGAGTAATTCCCAAAACAAGTGAAGATATAGGTACAACCAATTCAAATGGACAGATAAAATAACAGAGGAGAAATACATTTGCTGGCTGGGGAACAGAAGAAAAAAGTAAAATAAGGTAGTCAGGATATGGCAAGATATAAAAGGCAGATGGCAGACAGAAGAGGTTAGTGATGTTAGATTATAAGGGAACCAAAGAGCACAAAGAAATCAAGACACACTATGCCATGTGTCAAAACAATGCAAGTGTGGTAAGAGGATGCTGTGAAAGAGGAAAGCGAAAGGGATAATGAGGGATAAAGAAAATAGAGTAAGAAAGTAAATAATAATAAACTATGAAAGGATATGAAAGCGGAAAAGAAAGACAGTAAAGAAGAGGTAATGGTAAGCTCATACAATAAAATATACAGAAATCATACAAGCTATTTTTTTTTTTTTTTTTTGTAATTTTACGTCCTCCAACGTCATATCGGACGATGAATGGAGTGGGTGAAATGATGCTCAAATGAGCCCAGGGTCCATAGAGCTTAGAGTTACCCGACATTCATCTTTCAGGATAAGGGAAAACCCTGGAAAAAACCTTACCCTGACCGAGATTCGAACTCCGGACCTCTTGAGTGAGGCAGACTCGCTACCACCACGCTACCGAGGCGGGCTTAGAAGCTAGTATGACAAGTGAGTTAGGCATAACAGTATATCAGGCAATGACAAGAATATTGAAAAGCAGTAGTATGGTTTAAGCTAATTGATGGAAAATTATTCATTTCTTCACACTAGCTGTATAAAGGCTATGGTATTGGACTGATGGAATTGACATGAAAAATTCAATGCCATGGCCAGGATTTGAACCATGGATCTCCTGGTGTCTGCCCAGTCGCTCTTACCCATTAAGCTACCATGACCAATTTGCTGTCATGATAAATTCTCCAAATGACTCATACATTCCCCAGTAAACCACTAGGGCCTCTCGCATCTGAGATATGGAAATTATTCATTTCTTCACACTAGCCATATACAGGCTACGGTATTGGATTGAAAGAGTCGACATGAAAAATTCAATGCCATGTCAACTCTTTCAATCCAATACCTTAGCCTGTATATGGCTAGTGTGAAGAAATGAATAATTTTCATATGAAAAACATGTTGCACTGTCAACAAACTATGCAATTTTCCAGTCTCAGTGCACTGCATAAACTGGATTACCCACAAATGTGCAGGAACTGAAATACACTAAAAGATGTTGCCAATTATGTAGAACTCTAAGCAACATCTAACAGGGACTGAGGACTCCAAGCTGCAAAGCTTAGCAGAGGGATTCTTTTAATAAGAAAAGCGAACCAATTGTGTGGTTACAACAGTGGATTCCAGCTATAGGATCTATGAAGTTTAACTCCCTCTAAATATACCTATAGCCTTTTACATGCAAAAGTTGGCAATCGTCACAGCACACTGACTGTCACAATCACTGCACCTAAAATGGTTATGCATAACTCAGGTGTGTGATACAGAAGATTTGCCAAATTTTTAACAGAACTACAAAGCATAAAAATGTTCCAAGAAGCTAAATGATAAGAATTAAAAAGTAGTGCAGTGTCTATTTGTCCCTTCTTCAGTACTTTTATCTTTAAAACTAAATAAAAGGGCTAATGTATCATTGAACTGTGCATGGTCATTTAATGAACATTATTTCACAAACACTTTGTCCACTCCAATGATCCAGATCACAGGAAGAAAGCTATAGTAATATATAAAAAAAAGGTAGTTAAACTTGACTACTAACCACCAAATATTTGGTTGTACACAGTAGATGGTGAACATCTGTATGTTTGGAAGAACTAAACCTTATTCACTTTTTTAGGGATCTGGTTAATTGGTTGAAACTTCACCACACATGCACAATTGTAACAAAACGGACTGCTTTGCTGACATTTGGCACTTTATTCCCAAAAAGTCTTTTAAAGGGGTGGTAGCTTACATACTTAAACTGTGTTGATTCTATGAATCAACTTTCACAAGGTGGAAATAAATATACGAAATCTTAACTTACTTATTAAATCAGCAACTGCATGAATACATTCATTCAAAAATATTGAAAACGTACCCTAAAATCGTTCCGTGTGAAGTCAATTCCACGAACAAACGGCAGAACGCCCGTATTCGCCATGTCTTCAGCCTCTTATAAATGTTTCACTTCACACCGCAACAGAAAGCACAATGTCAAACCAGTAAATATTGCTGTACAATACGAGAGGAAGTTTACCAGAAAAACTGTACAACATACACCTCACAGAATACCAATACAACTACCCACAACTACCTCATCCACCCATTCGCCTTTTAGTGGGTTTAACCTATACCATTGCTGCCAACAAAATGCCATACCATGTCGTAAGTGACAAGAAATAAAAGAACTGTAAATGAACGCTTAAAACCTGAATTTCAATACCATAATAAACCTCTGTGTTATCAACATAATATGCACATTTTGTTTCTGATTTATAAAGTATGTTAGTGATAAAACGATTATCATGATTGGTACAAAGTATTTCCGTTAAATTTCTGTACTTATGTTCCGTGGTGTTAGAAATTCACGCCAATAAGCAGTGGGTTGACCACAGGGATCAAGGCCGACTCTACACAGGCCGGAATGTATAGAACCGGCAACACTGTGAAGACGGCTTGTTCTACTTTGATTTTAACGGGCATTACGAAGTTTGCAGTAGCTAATTTAAAATATTTCTAGAATATTCTCTGCGGTGCGGTACGGTAAACGTTTACCTCATTTTCTATGTAGTTACATGTTTATAGTACACTACTAAAATCAAGGATTTAAGGTAAGATCTGTGATAGTTTGTAAAATAATTCGTACTATAATTCAGATACTACCGTTTAGATTAAGTTTAGAATGACAAACGAAATCATTCAAATGCCAAACATAAATGGTAAGCCCTTTGCTTCATATGCTTTCAGTTACTCTGGTACTAATGGTAACTACACCTGTATTCTTTTCGGATGCCTGATAAGTGCTGTGTTCCTGAATGCAGTAGCAATTACGAATCCAGTAAAGGAGGTTATGTTACTGTATTCAGACTTCCTTCAGACCCCGACATGCACGCTAAATGGGTAACATGTATTCCTAGGAAGAACTGGAATCCATCTAAAAGATCGATTGTGTACATCAATCACTTTGAAACAGATGATGTGATAAAATGTGATGTGTATACAGACGCTGAAGGTAATGAAATTACATTTCCTCGTGCTCGTCCAAATCTGAAAGATACTGCTGTGCCTCGTTTGTTCCCCAATCTACCAAAGTATTTAAGCAAACCAGCTGGCAGCTTCAGTGGCATTCCTCGAACAAATCCAGACGATAGCAGGCGAAAGCAGACGAGGAACGTCAAAGAAAAAATGAACAGTGGTTGGCCGATGATGTGATAAATGGTTTTAGTGATTTATGTGAAAGGTGTGAAAATAAAATAAGGAATCTGAACAAATGGCAAAAGGTTGTTTTCTCTGATTTTGTGAGCTTCTATCAAATGTGTTTTCAAGGCATACCTAAAGTTATTAAAAGTGTAAAAGTAGATGACACACTTAGTATCCAAATTTGTGTGCGCAACTATATAGTAAGTTCAAGTGAATTGAAATGGATTCTACCATCATTAAAACTTACCAGATGGTCGCAGCTGGAGAATATATTACTAAGGTATGTTAGCATAGACAGCATGAATGAAAATTCAAATGAGGATTCTTTAGTAAGGTTGAAGCAATGCTTGACATTTTTAGAAGGCAAATCATTCGCGGGTACATTACTTACAAAATTGAACAGAAAGTATCCTGTAAGCACTGTGTATCAGTGATAACATCAGAATCCTGCAACAGTCTGTATTTTGACATACTCAACAAAGGTGGTTTAACAACTCCCTTCTCTAATGGTAGAGTAAGTCATTTAGCTTGGAGCATCATGCCTGCTCTTATTTCAGAAAAATTTGAAGCAGCTTTTTTGAAAGTGCGAAATCATAAACAACTGTTTTTACAAGTTTTAAGAGAGCTTGTTTCTTCAGATATTGATCTTTCATTTTTGGTCAGGATTATTGCCTTTGTGGGAAACCATTATCAGATATAAGAGAAATTATTTTAAATACAATTCCAAATATACTTATAAATATACAAAACATAAAATGATAGTTTGGTACACATACAACAGACAAATAAAAAGTGATAACTTGAAGTATTTCAAGGAAAGAAGTAAACAATGTGTATTAAGAATGGTATATAAATTCAGTTATTGTTAATGATTTTGTCTCATGGCATTGCTATACACACTATTTTAAGAAGTTTCACAAAAACATAAGATCTGGTGCAGGCTTTCTGTTTAAACTAAGTTTACTTATTTTATAGATTACAAAATAAATTTTGTAAAATAAATTTTGTAGAATATGTCATACGCAGACTAATTTATCTATGTGAAATAAATGTTGATAAACTGCAAGTACTATCATTTTTTTATAAGTTGTGTTCCCCTCCCTAGTGTATGTGCTACGAAATGTAGATATGTTGAGCTTTTAAATTTTGCTGTTATGATGCCTTTTATTATTATTATTATTATTATTATTATTATTATTATTATTATTATTATTATTATTATTATTATTATTATTATTATTATTGTTATTGTTATTGTTATTATTATTATTGTTGTTGTTATTATTATTATTATTGTTATTATTATTATTGTTATTATTATTATTGTTATTATTATTATTATTATTATTATTATTATTATTATTATTATTATTATTATTATTATTATTATTAATCTGTCAAAGAAAAGTATATAGGTTTTGCTAAGCATGTTGATTTTTCTCTTTCTGGGTTGAATTCATTTTGAGCTTTATTGCATTGTCGAGATTATAAGGCAAAAGATAGGATTAGCAACTTAGTGGCATGTTAACAATATTAATATGAAGTTATCTCTTAGAGAGATAAAGTCATTACAATTGCTTTAATTAGATAATTCCTCTAGTTTTTACTTTGAATTAAAATTTCTTATGTGTGGTCTAAAAATGCCAGTGAGTTTAATAATAAGCTTTTAGCATTGTAAAAAAGTCAAGAAACAAGACTAGCAACTTACTGCCATGTTTACAATAACATTGTCAAAATTGTACAACAAGGAATGAATTATGACAGTAATCTCTTGTTGATAGAAGCAAAGAAGTTGCACTTTTTGAGTATATGACAAGTTTGGGTTACATCTTCATTTCAAATTAACAACAAAAATTTGGAGACTAATCCGTTCAAAAGCATTAATTTGTTCTCCACAGGTATCCTTAATGAATTTTGGCGTAAGTATACAACACACCAGCTGTAAGTGTAAAAATTGGTACCTTTTGTTATCAAATGCTGGTTTTAGTGGAGATCTGTTGAAAACATCGGCCGTCTATGACACGCCCCTGCGACGTTGCCACATTGTAGGCTCCGGCCTGTGTAGAGTCGGCCTTTGTACTAGTGCCCTTTCCGCACAGTGAGTTTTCTGTTTTTTTTTTTTTTTTTTTGTTTTTTTTCCTTGCTTATTGTGTCTCTCACACCGGCCAGTAACGGCCATCTCTTACGTTCAGCTATCGATATGGTGTATAATACCACTAGTGAATTTTCACAGCAACCAACCGCAATACAACCAATGTCTACGCATCCATCCCAGGTTTCTTGCACCCCTCCTCTCAATTTTAATTCACAAATACGTCAATCTCCCTTATGCCCGTCACAGCTATATCCTACCACGTCATTTACTGCTAGTGACCGCTACAACTACCAGTGACGTTACCAGGCATGAGACTGATCCATCTAACACTTCACCCGCAGCAAGTTCTAGTCGCGTGGCCACACACGCTATTCCTGCAGCCGTCCCGTATACGCGCAGATGCACTGCCACGCCACCACAACGAAACGCCTCCTGCTACGCTTACTCTGTTTCTACGCACAACCGTTTCGAATTATTAGACGATAACAACGCCATGGACGGGACCAGCACTGCCATGACCCACAAGGATAAAGTTCCACCAATTTGCCTGCGCGACATTGGAAATTATCAATTATCAGGACCTAAAAGGTAATGTTACCTCTGAATTTCATACAGCGCTTCGCGGGTCCACCCTTAAGGTTTATCCCTCTACTTCAGATGACTTCCGCAAACTTACTACCTACTTCAGCACCATTCAACAGGAATACTACACTTTAAGAAATCCTACAGATAAACTTTTTCCTGTAATTATACGCGACATCGCTCCTTCGCTCACTGATAAGGAAATACATTATGAACTATGCTCACAGAACTATCCGGTGCGGAAGGTCACTCGTCTTCTGAAACGGACGAAACAACCTATTCCTCTATGTGCGGCGGAATTATTAAACAACGATGATCGTAAAGCTATTCTCAACCTCACTCGCCTCTTCTACAGTGTTGCGAAGGTGGAATACCACCACCGTACCTCTGACATTCCGCAGTGCACTCGCTGTCAGAATTATGGTCATACAGAGAACTATTGTCAGCTCATCCCAAGATGTGTTCGCTGTCTCGAAAGTCATCCCTTTTCACAGTGCACTAAACCAAGGGATACTCCAGTTCAATGTATGCACTGTCATGAGAACCATCCAGCTAACTACCGTGGGTGCAGGCATTATTTGGAACTGAAATCCCGGACCCAAAACAGCAGCACCAGGCAACAACCCGGCAATTATCATCGCACCTTCCCACTACGCCAATCTGATAATCCTGCACAGCAACCTTCACAACCACCAGTACCTCCAACTTCTTCTCCAGCAACCTATGCTTCTGTAACTTCTGCTTCCTCAACTCGACGTGCTACTGCACAACAAGAACCCCCAGACTCCACATCGCTCTCGGCTCTGCTAAGTAGTCTGTTCACTCAGCTTCTGAATTCCACTTTCCTCACTCCTCTCTTATCGCAACTCACCCAGTGTTTCCAAAATGCCCTTCTGTCTACTTTCCGCCAAGCTGGCGTGTAATAGGCCATCTCTTTCATCACTCACTCTCCTGAACTGGAACGCTAATGGCATCCACGCTAAATGCGCTTCCTTTGCTGCCTTTTTGAATTTGCACAATATAGATGCTGCTTGTATCACCGAAACTCATCTTGTCCCAAATGACCGTTTCTCTGTTCCAGGCTACAGAATCTATAGATTCGATCGAAATGCACCTTCCGCATCTAGGGGAGTAGCTGTGTTAGTTAAGCGTTGTCGGTCTCATCATGAAATCTTCTTACCTGTGATCCCCGGCTTCAAGGTCGTGGGCGTTAAACTCTCTCTTCGCAATAACAGTGATCTAATTCTCATAAGTGCCTACAAGCCCCCCAAAAGTAAGCTTAACATCCACTATTTCTGTCTACTCTTCCCAGCAGAAAACTGCACTATCTCGCTAGGTGATCTGAATTCCAAGCATACTTCTTGGGGCTGTAGGGTCACAAACCAAAATGGGCGCCGTCTGTTTGACACTATTAATGCCATGGTCTTCACATACTGGCTCCCACGGAGCCGACTTACTATTCTGGCAACCCACAGGTAGCTCCTGACATTTTAGACATTGGGGTACATCGTAATACACGATTACCTGCAGTGATTTCTTCACTGCCAGAGCTCGATTCCGATCACTGTCCAGTATTGGTCACATTTAACCTCACTCCTGACATCTTGCCACAAACTCCGCGCTCATCGATGGTTTTGTCAACTGGCACTGTTTTTGCACACATCTAGATGCTGCACTCCACACATCTTATCCACTGGGTACTGCGAATGCTATTGACATTACCGTTCATCATTTTACCTCTACCCTCTCTTCCAGTGTACGATCCTCTACTATCTGGCGTCTATGACGCGCCCCTGCGACGTTGCCACATTGTAGGCTCCGGCCTGTGTAGAGTCGGCCTTGACAGGGATTGACATTTTAAGGGGACAGAAAAGTAACGTTGCCGCTTATCGGGAGAGCGCGTATGGCATTTTGTGGTTAGGATTATGTTTACATAGAGGATTGGATTGCGCCTGAAATTTAGAGCAGATATTATTTATTTATGTTCGAAGACAATAGTAAAATAATGTATTGTCACGCGGGCGTTGGAACACCCTATGGAAGCAGCTGAGAGCGGAAGACAGGGGAGGTCCGTGTTAGCCACGCCTCCCCCTCGTCCGTCTTATAGTGGTGACAGGGATGGCTGGGGAAAAAAAACATGATTGTGCGGTCTGTTTCTCTTCCACCTGTTCTGGAAATTACGGGATCTTTCATCTACTGGAATCTTCGCCTGGGAACAAGAAAAGCCGAGAAGACGGCGAGATGCCTATAAAAAGGGCTGCAGCTAGTCAGAAGTTTAGTGTGAGTGAGGAGACAGTCGCAGCTCTTGGTGTAAGAGTTAGTCAGTGACGTGTTAATGAACGAAAAGATTGTGCAACGGAAGACTGTACGTAACTGTGTATGTGTATCGGAGTATTGTCCGTAATTACTAGTGCAAGTTAAATTGTAACGGACGAACTGGTGAATTGTAATTGTGTGCAGCACGTAATTCTGTGTAATTGGCAAGAGTTTAACTGTAAGTCGGTGGAAATAAAGAACATTTCTGAGTGGTGAAATTGGACTTTTCATTTCACGAACCCACAAAGTCACAATTGGTGTCAGGAGTGGGATATAACACAATGGAGGCATCATTAGAAAAGATTTTAGCGGAACTGAAACAAATGAAGACGGCCAACGACAACATCACCGGGAAGATGGAAGAAATGAAGGCCGAATTAACAACAAAAATAGAAGCGGCAAATAACAACCTGGCCGCAAAGCTGGAAGAAATGAAGACGGCTAACGATAACCTCACGGAGAAGATGGAAGAAATGAAGGTTGCGAACGAGGCCCTCGCCGCCAAGTTTGAGGAACGGTTGGTCGGCGTGAGGGATGACGTCACGAATCTGGGCAAGCGGATGGGTCAAGTAGACGACCACCTTAATGACCTAGAGGAAAAGGCCAACATCGCCAAACCCCTCACCCGCCTGACAGAGGAACACCGACCTTATGTGTGGACGGAGGACGCCGAAGACACTTTCCAGCACCTGAAGGAAACCCTGTGCAGTGCCCCAATTTTGGGTTTCCCACAACTGGGTGGCGCCTTCATTGTGGACACCGACGCTAGCAACCATTGCATTGGAGGTGTCCTATCGCAGATCCACGACGGCCATGAGCGGGTGATAGCCTACTACAGCAAGACGCTATCCAAGGCAGAGAAGAACTACTGCGTCACCCGAAGAGAATTATTGGCGGTAGTAAAGACCTTGGAGCACTTCCATAAGCACCTGTACGGTCAGCCATTCCACCTGAGGACTGACCATTCCGCCCTAACCTGGCTATTGAGCTTTAAGAACCTGGAAGGCCAGACGGCACGTTGGGTCCAGAGGCTGCAGGAGTACGACTTCACCTCGGAACATCGTAGAGGGAAGAGCCACGGTAACGCAGACGCCATGTCCCGAAGACCCTGTTCAGTAGAGTGCGGTCAGTGCACAAGAGTGGAAGAGAAGGAGCGTGCCGCAGCAGTCCGAGTAGTTGTGGCAGTGCCTGCTGAAGGCTGGGATAGCGCAGGCCTGAGGAGGGAGCAGCTGGCGGACGCAGGCTTGGGGCCACTCTTGAGGGAAGTGGAGGCAGGGATGAGACCAACCTGGGAGGACATCGCACCGAGGAGCACCACCTACAAGTCGCACTGGGCCCAATGGGACTCGTTGAAGACCAGAGAGGGCGTGCTGTTCCGGGTATGGGTGTCACCCGATGGGAAGGCGCAGAGAGAACAGTTAGTACTCCCCCGGAGCAAAGTCCCGGAAGTCTTGGAGGAAGTGCACGCCGGTACTTCAGGAGGACACCTGGGAGCGAACCGAATGATTCACAAACTACGGCAGCGCTACTTCCGGCTCAGGCTCCGGGCAGATGCTGGTGGTACACCTGGACCGCCTGGCACGCTACGATGGTGCTGTTCGGGGCGAACAGCTTTGAGGAGGGAGCAGTGTCACGCGGGCGTTGAAACACCCTATGGAAGCAGCTGAGAGCGGAAGACAGGGGAGGTCCGTGTTAGCCACGCCTCCCCCTCGTCCGTCTTATAGTGGTGACAGGGATGGCTGGGGAAAAAACATGATTGTGCGGTCTGTTTCTCTTCCACCTGTTCTGGAAATTACGGAATCTTTCATCTACTGGAATCTTCGCCTGGGAACAAGAAAAGCCAAGAAGACGGTGAGAGGCCTATAAAAAGGGCTGCAGCTAGTCAGAAGTTTAGTGTGAGTGAGGAGACAGTCGCAGTTCTTGGTGTAAGAGTTAGTCAGTGACGTGTTAATGAACGAAAAGATTGTGCAACGGAAGACTGTACGTAACTGTGTATGTGTATCGGAGTATTGTCCGTAATTACTAGTGCAAGTGAAATTGTAACGGACGAACTGGTGAATTGTAATTGTGTGCAGCACGTAATTCTGTGTAATTGGCAAGAGTTTAACTGTAAGTCGGTGGAAATAAAGAACATTTTTGAGTGGTGAAATTGGACTTTTCATTTCACGAACCCACAAAGTCACAGTATCTACATTGCCGGGATAAGAGTTCCACAAGGAAGGTCCTCTATCGCCTTGGAAACTATAAACTCCTAAAGATAGGCCCTTGCCCAGGGTTACGGTTGAAGTCTTCAACAACAAACCTGGTGGAAGAAATTTTCAGTACGGCATGTTTGGTGGAAGAAGCAACCCTACTATTGGGGTTAATACAATATAGGGGAGGAGAAAACTCCATAGCCAAGGTCGGCAATCTCCTAGGAGAGAGCACTCCGAACCTAAACTAAGATCCTCCTGGTAGGGGGTTTTGCGATCGGGTTGGTAACCCATCCAAGAAAAATGTACTTATTCAAGCAGCTCAGAAGAAAAATAGCCGGATGGATAGAGACCTAAAACAAAAGATCTATAAATTTCAAAACATATGTGGCACTATAAAAAAACATTGAAAAGCCAAATAAGAGGGGATACCATATTAAAGTTTTATAAAACTATGGCAGTGACTGTTATATTTTATGGAGCCGAGACCTGGACCTTGAACAGAACTGATAAAAGAATAATTGAAACGGCTGAAATGAAATTTTCGTGGTACGTAGCTGGCTGTAGTCTTAAAGGTCACATTTAAAGTGAAACAATAAGAGAACAACTTAAAATATTTACTTCAAATGACAAACTCAGGGAGTACAAATTGAAATGGCAAGATCATCTCTCTCGAATGCCAGAGAATGTCAGTTGGTATTAGAGATGTTGGAAGACCTCGGAGACGCTGGGAAGATCCCTTCTGAGGAGAAACAGGCCTATCTGGCATATCTTGAAGGTTGTTGTTGATGATGATGTATCTACATACATGGAATTATATATCAGTTTAAGGATTTGCACCACTAAAACAGACATACCTGTGAAAGAATGATGCTTATTGTAATGGGAAAATATCGCGATATCCGAATCGCTTTCCTTGTTGCTGTGATTCCTACAGCACATGCGGACCTATCAACTACTTCAGAGAGTCCTATGGGGTGGCGTTAATGTTGCCGCTGTCAACAGCTAATAGATTGAAGAAAGTGTATACAAGTTTTACATTACTTTTTGTGAAAAGTCCAAACGATTTCACTTTCACATTTAATTGCGTCAATTTGTGGCCGATCCACCGAGACCGGTTCTCATCTTCAATTCTGCAGTGGAATTAAAATTATTTTAGTATCCTGACAGTTAGAGGGTACGGTATGTAAGGGAGAGTTGCTATGGCAACGGCAATGACCAAATCTCTTAAAGTCCCGGCCGCATAACTTTGACCAATTGGGTGAGATTTCCCCCCTTCACCCCCATTACTAAGCACCATCTGCACCATTTCTTTTTAAATTATCACAAACATATTGTCTTCTGCCTGTTATTCTAATTTCGCTAGTGACATCTGTAGTTCTATTTTACTTTTTTGCCCAATACCACATCAGGTTGGTGGACAAACTTTCCTGTAATATATTTATAATGTGACTTTGTGGGTTCGTAGAATTAAAAGTCCAATTTGCCGAAATTCTAAATATTCTTTATTTCCGTAGAGATACACTGTTCAATTCCCACGTAACAACATTACATCACCAATTCAACACAATCTTCCAAGGTCGATCACAATAAGAAACAGTGACAGCAGATTACACAGGTCGCTGTCTCTCATTTCACAACACTGTTTCACAACAACTTTACAACAACAACACTCTCAGCTGGCCAGCCGTCACCACTTTAAATACCTGCATCGATAATTCTAGATTGTTCTACACTAAACCAGAACCCGAACAATCTCTATCAGTCCAGATATTTCCATTTATCTCAGTTTGTTTGCCTCGGCAGACCCTTATCTGCCTGTTATCTTTGTCCGCGGGCTCTTGGTTTTCACACTGCCCGCCTATCAGTTTATTTTGTGTAAATAACCTCGTGATCGTAGGTACGGGTTCGCGACAGTAACACCTGCAGTCAGTACGTTAAATAGTAGAGGACTTCATGGATCCCTTTGTGGAAATCATATTTTTTTGACTGTGCTTATTCTATCATATATTTCAGTTAAGTTCTATTCAAGAATCGACTCGTTTGCTGTCGTGAGTAGTTTTGACCCAATCAACTGTCTTAATTTTAAAACGTCCCTGTTTATGAGTATTCCTTTGTTAGGCACTTGTGACTTGAACAGTGCATTTTACCTTCCTAAACTCAAATGTTGGTTCAGGTATATGTGGGTCTGTTTCTTCGTGTAGTTATTTAGCTAGTATTTTGAAGAAAGTTTTGTACACGTTGCCTTCTTGTGCTAGTATCTGTATATCTATGTGTACTTTTCCCTTGTATAGGTTATTATTGGTTATTATTCTCCATGCATTTTATTTCTCCTGTCTTCAACCATGACTATTCACGGTAGTATTGGACATCACTGTGATGATTTCAGATGTTCTACGTAGTCCTTGTCCGGACCACTTGATTTCGCTTTTTTCCTCAGTTTACGGCCTCTTTAACCTAATTATCAGCACCTGCCGCTTTATAGGGCCGTACAGACTCGATAATACTGACTTCTGTGACAGATGTTAATCGTACATCTTGCACTATACAGGGAGTATTAAGGTACTGACTCACAACTGATATTTTCTCGGTTAACTCGGTTAACACCATGCACCAAGATGGCGGCCGGTGGTAACGCAGTACAAAAGGATACAATTGAAGACCTTCAAATAAAATTAGCAAACGTGGTTCAAGGATATAATGAAGTGAATAGCCAGCAAAAAGGGAGGTACACGGAATTAATCCAGAAAAATCACGTTCAACATCGAAGTGGCAGATATAACGTGAATGTGAAAACCAACATCACGGGAAATGATGTTAACGACGGGAGAACAGAGAAAAAGCTGTGGTTATCGGTGATTCTATTCTAAAATTTTTGGGACAGCTGTGCTCTGAAAACGGACATGAAGTAAGATGCTTTCCTGGCATTAAACTTGAGGAACTGAAACACCAAATAGAAAGACTTAAGCTTGAAGAGAGTAAACCAGAAGTGGTGGTTGTGCATGCCGGATCAAATAACATTAAATCAGGGGTGAGTGCTGAGGAAATAATGGGGGATACAATGGACCTCATTGCAGAAATCAAATCAAAAGTGTCTGATGTTAAGTTAATTGTTAGTGGAGTGTTGAGAAGACGAGATTCAACGGTATAAAGGGTTATTAGAATTAATAAGGAATTAAACTGGTTGTGTTCCACTAGGCAGTGTTCTTTTGTGGATGGAAATTTTTTGATAAATGACAATGAATTTGGTAGGGATGGTGTCCATCTGAACCGTAGAGGATCATTCAAATTTGGGAAGTTACTCTGCAGTGTAATTAACTCTGAGCTAAAGGGAAACTAATGAACAGTGTGGTGGATGCTAATTTAGGGTTTGGTAGTAAATGTAATTCAAATGAAGTTAAACTGAATGCGAATGAGATAGGAAAGTCTTATGAATCAGTTAGAAACACTGAAGAAGGGATTACCACAACATTTTCTCTCTCGATTTTCCACCAAAATGTTCAGAGCATTAGAAATGAGAAAATAAATATTGAAGTATTGCTATCACAGTATCCATATGATATAATTTGTCTTACAGAGCATTGGTTATCAGACAATGAAATAGCAGGCTTCGGTATTCCAAATTATGGTTTTGCTAGCAATTATTGTAGAACAAATAAAAGAAATGGGGGTTCGGGAATCTTTGTGAAAAACAATATTAAATTTAAAAACTTGGAAAAATTTATAATTTTTGCTTCTGAGGAGCATTTTGAAGCCAGTTTTATTGAATTATTAGATTACAAACTGATAATTGTTTGTGTTTACAGAAACCCGAGCAGCGATGTCAAAATATTATATGAGAAATTAGATAATGTGTTATTCTCAATAAATAAATCCAAAAATGTTATAATTACAGGAGATCTAAATATTAATTTTTTGGGAGAGAATAAAGAAAAAAGAGATATTCAGGTTTTGTTAGAGAGCTATGGGCTACAGGCTGTCGTAAACATTCCAACAAGAGTAGTAAGTGGGACCAACAGTGCTATTGATCAAATAATATTAAATTCACAATTTTGGAAATATAAAGTAGAGGTTTTTGATACAGCCCTATCGGATCATTATATATATGATTATATATATATGATATAAAAAAGCATCAATCAAAAGAAATTGTGAAATATGTAAAAGTGATAAACAAGGAAACAATAAATTACCTTAATTATTGCTTATCTAAAGAAACATGGGATGCAGTATATCAAGAGAACTGTATAAATAAAGCTAGTATCCAATTTTTAAACATTTTTAAATATCATGCAGATGTTGCCCTAATCAAAAAAAAGGTAAAGGTTAATAAAACAATTAAAAACCAGTGGGTAACCAAAGGTATCCATAAATCAAGCATGAGATTAAAATTCCTGTGTAGATATGCAAAGAATAATAAAGTTTCAGCAGTCTTTCTTGATTATTTACATACTTATAAGAGAACCTATAAGAAAGTAATTAGGGCCGCTAAGAAAATGTTTAATAATAAAAAGATTTTGGAATCAGTGAACAAATCAAAGTCAATTTGGGATATAGTTACAACCGAACAAGAATCCACTCATAAAATAATAACTGACATATGCTTCACAAACGAAAATAAACTAATAACAGATCCTGAAGATGCAGCTGAGTGCTTCAGTACGTTTTTCATTGAAATTGCAAATGTTATCCAAAAGAAAATATGTAATAATAATCCTTTCACTGCTCCCTATCCAAGTAAAAAAGTTAACTCCAGTATGTATCTAGCACCAACAGACGAAGAAGAAATAGCCTCTGTTATAGCAGGACTAAAAGATAAAAAATCCATTGACTCAGATGGGTTCTCAAATCATTTGCTGAAACAGTGTCATCATCTTATTCTAAAACCATTATGTTAGTGAATTTATCATTTAGTTCAGGAATTTTCCCAGATGCTTTTAAAATCTCAAAGGTTAAGCCACAATTCAAAAACGGTTCGACAGAAATAATGAACAACTATAGACCAATATCTATCTTATCTGTATTTTCAAAAGTGATAGAAAAAATTATGCATAAACGACTAGTTTCCTTTTGCGAAAAGTATATCTTAACACAATGTCAGCATGGCTTTCGGAAAGGGAGTTGCACTACCTCTGCATTGACCAAATTCTTAGAGAATGTGTATATGGCACTAGATAGGAAAGAGTGTCCTGTGGGTATTTTCCTTGATCTCACAAAGGCATTTGATCTTGTAGACCATAGCATTCTACAGGATAAGTTGCATGCAGTTGGTATTAGAGGAATATGTTACAAATGGTTCAGATCATATCTGGAACGTAGACGTCAATTTGTACAGCTAGACTATGTAGATAAAAACTTAGGTGTAATTCAAAATAAAACATCCACATAGAAAATAGTACAGCAAGGTGTGCCCTAGGGTTCAATATTGGGCCCATTTTTATTTCTCTTATATATTAATGATTTAGGTCTAGCTTTAAATAAAACGAGCGAGAACATCAATTTGACACTCTTTGCCGATGATACCAGCATATTAATGACTGGGAAAACCTCGAATGGGATATTAAGCTATAATAGTACTTTTAATACAAAACTTGTCAATTGGTTTTTAAAAAATAAGCTAAAAATAAATGAAGAAAAATCAGTAGCTATAGGCTTTCACCATAAACTAAATAACACTGCTCAATTCCCAAGTATATATTTAGGGAATAAATCACTACTCTATGAATCAAATACCAAATTTCTAGGAATATGGTTAGATGAAGATTTAAAATGGGAAAAACAAATTCAGCAACTAGAATTGAAACTAAGCAGAATCCATTCGTTATTAAATCAATGAGGGAGTCTGTAAACACAAATGTGTTGAGAATTATTTATTTTGCTTATTTTCATTTTGTAATGTCTTATGGTATACCTAACTGGGGAAATGCTAAAGTAGTATAAAAAATATTTAGACTGCAGAAAAGGGCTATTCGTTATATAGTAAATATTCCTTTCACCACCAGCTGTAAACCATATTTTAAACTACTAAAAATACTTCCATTACCCTGTATATATATATATATATATATATATATATATATATATATATATATGAAGCTCTAGTTAGGACAAGAATTGTACTTGCTCAATTTGAAACAAATTCGCAGATACATACACATAATACAAGAAGTAAATCAGATCTACGCATTATAAGCCACAATACAACTTTATTCACACATAGCTTCGAACATAAAGCAGTATTATTATATAACAAACTACCCGATGGCATTAAAAGTATAACATCGGAAAAAAGGTTTAAACTGACTGTAAAATCATTTTTAAGAGAAGGTTGCTATTATTCAGTGGAAGAATACTTAAAACATGATCAACATATCACTGCTTCCTAAAATGATGTTTGTGAATAAATACCTGTGCAACTTCGGAGGTGATACTTGTAATATTCAGAAAAGCTGTAAAAAATATCCTACTAAAAGTAATGTCACAGACAACGGATGAGTTTCTAAGAAGTAAAATTAATTAATAAAGTAAATATTGATTTTTTTGGTAAAAATTATGTCTCTTACAGCCTAGTTCTTAAAAATGTAATACATTAAATTATTATGTGACCTAAGTTGCATTATTCTTTATTACTATTTGTATTATTATTCTGTTAATTACTACTGCATTACTTTAATCACTATTGTATTATTTAATTACTATTGTATTATTCATAATTGTATTACTCATAAGAAATGTATTATTCTTATGGGTACAAACTTGACGAAGCCATGAATATTGTATATTCCTAAGGTGAATAAAACTATCTATCTACCTATCTACCTATCTAGCTACCTACCTAGCTACCTACCTACCTACCCACCCACCCACCCACCCATCCATCCATCCATCCATCCATCCCATCCATCCATCCATCCATCCATCCATCCATCCATCCATCCATCCATCCATCCATCCATCTATCTAACTCATTATGGAATTCCAACATTTACCATGGTTAAGACTGTAGTGGCAGTGGCTGTAATGATGGTAACCAGATGGTCAGCCTCTTCAACAATATGACTAATTTGAAGTTCTGCAAGCTTCTTTGTCATAAGCTGCTTGCTCCAATTGGTGAAGCGAAGATTTATGAAATTTGGGGGTCCTTGGCAGTTGCCCGAACTTGATAGCGGAAAAGGATGGGGTAGCAATCTGAAAAAGTTCCTGGAATGTATTTTGGGGTGACCGTGGAAGCTCTTAAGGATAACAAACTCCAGTCAGTCATGAGGACGGCTGTCCCCATAGGTGATAATGGAGCAAGTACAGCAAAGTTTCGCCTTTCCAGGTATCGCTGAAGTACCGAGCCCCTATGGTGCGGATGGTGGAGTTTCAGATGACTCTTGGCATTAAGATCACCCATAGCTATGGTTGGTGAGCCTGCAAAGAAAATGGTGTCCAGGTTGCTTTTAGTGATATACCTGTCTAGCGTTGTATAGAAGGACAATATGTTGAGAGGTTATCTATTTGTGGCCGCCTGAACTCCAGTAGCTTCCAATCCGTCCGTAGGCAGCAGGTGCAGCCTATGGTGTTGAATTGAGCGGCTAATGAAGATAGCTGCGCCACCATAACCGTCGATCAGACATGTGATGTCATTCCTGGGATGGAAGCTTTAGCTGAAAAATGTTATACTTGCACTAGAAAAACCTGTACTTTGTTGACTGCGAGGAAGTTGATAGCTTCCCTCAACTTATTCCTTCATCTGTTAGCGCTGCAGGAACAGATGCTTAGATTAAGATCTGTTATCAACTTATTGCTGGCCACCATATTGCTCCAAAAAGGTAATACTGTGTGAACAAGGATGGTT
Source organism: Mantis religiosa (assembly GCA_030765055.1). NCBI lineage: Eukaryota > Metazoa > Arthropoda > Insecta > Mantodea > Mantidae > Mantis > Mantis religiosa. Next base: position 87,946,376 of record CM060951.1, read on the forward strand.
GGCCGGGGTTGGAAGAGGGTCGTTATGTAATGCATCAGGCACAGCTATGACAAAGTCTGTTTGGAGATGAACTGGAATTTTTCTCATTAGACTCAGAAACTGAGCGTGAGATTGCAGGACTTTGGAATGATGATGGTAATGGTGGCTGGGTTGTGTACTGGTAGGCATTGTTGAGGCAGTTCTATCCCAAGAGGCAGGGGTTTCGGATGAGGAGCTTTTTTATTGGTTCTGGAGGTGTTTATGGGTATTTAACTCACAACTATGGATTTTTCAGTAATGAAGCAATCCCTTTCATTTTGGAATCTGATTCTGCGTCATCATTTTTGCTGTCAGATAAACTTTCTGCAAGGTTTAAGACAATTTGATCAATAACATTATCTAAATCCAAGTTTCATTTTCTTCTATGACTACATAAATAATTGTTCATTTCCTATTGTTAATCTACGCAATGCCGTGACCTACTTGCCAGTCACTCATGTATTTTTGAATTGGAGCAGTTCCAGCTTTACAAGCGATCTGTTAACAATAACGGCCGGATTCAAAATAAACCTAATCAATCTGCGTTAGAATAAAACTTTTGCCTTTTACACTAGGATGTTTTATTCCAGCAATAAGCCCTGTAAAAATGCTTGTCTCACTGCTGACTGTTGTCACTCCCGACTTCGACCATTGTATGTCCATCATTCAACTATGTCTCGCTAAGTAAATGAATGTTTCGATTAGCAGCCGTATGCCTCTCATTGACTTTCCATAAATATGTTTATAGTGGTTAACTATGAAGTCTGGAACTTCTAAGTACTTTCAGCATAGTAAGTCGCCACAGAAGGTACTATCTCACTGTATATGAGAACCCTTCGTGTTTAACGGGAAAAGTACGAGTCAGTTGGAGAATTTAATGTCATGCTGGCATGTTACCATGGTAGCTCAAAGGTTAAGAGCATCCAGAGACCGGAAAATCAGTGCTTCAAGTCCTGGCTATAGAATTGAATTTTTCAGTTTGACTCAGCCTATTTAAGCTAAGATTTTACTACATCATGTGATGCAACTGGATTCGACTAAGGTGTACTGAGACAATACATTTGCCCATATAGAAATGCTAAATATTCTATAAATAATACAATGACCTTAGTGGCTTAAGATTTTTGAGAGAAACTTTCTTTTTGTGCGACGCGAGAATATTTTCCAAGTCCAAAGGTGCACGTATACGCATGCGCAAGCAGACGACCAGGCGGTTGTCACGTTGCAGCCATGAGAAAGATATGTAAAACTAGTAGCCAACCTCTGCAAAAATGTCCCAGACATAGGTAAACGCAGTCCGTGTGTAAAGGAACATGGTTTGAGCATGGTGTTATCGCCCGCTCAAATTTTGTTACTCATGCAGCTGTTCGGCTACTGCCGCGAAGTGTGCATGATGTCAAATGACACCAAGTATACCTACTGCAAGGGGGAAAATTGGCGGTCCCAGCCACGTCGTTCAAATCGACGAATGCAAAATAGGACAGAAGTTTCATCGAGGGCGCGTCGTAGAGGGCAACTGTTGGGAATGATCGACGTGGAAATGAATGAGGTGTGGTTGACGATATGCCCCAACGGAAGGGATGCAAATATGCTCTACAATCTAATTGCAGCGCCACTATGATTTTTATAGCTATGTGGTGCAATTTAGGGACTTTATTTTGTAATTTACGTCCTCCAACGTTATGTCTTATTAGACGATGAATGAAATGGGTGAAATGATGCTCAAATGCGTTCGGGGTCCATGGAGTTCTGAGTTACCTGACAGTTACCCTATCAGGATAAGGATAACTCCGGAAAAAACCATATCCAGGTAACTCACCATAACGGAGATTCGAACTCGGGACCTCTTGAACGTGAGGCAAACACGCTACCATCTACGCTACAGAAGCGGGCATTTAGGTACTACTTTGTGTTGGTTACATAGTGTAATTTAGGGACAAGTAAGACTGTTGGCAGCATTGTGTTCAATGGAGAAACAAGCATAATTTGGTTGCACTGAATTCTTAAATATGGCTACATTATGCAGTAAGTATATAAATAAACAATAACGTTAAAAGAATGCCCTCCAACACGAAATTACACTAAAAAGTACAGGAATGAGAGAAAAAAAATTGCTGCGTCGCATATCAGAAAGAAGAGCAATTATTGTATTATACTGGTCGCCAAACTAGAATGTGATTGGCAGTTAGTAACCACATGGAATAACGGTCTAAATAAATGGGAGGGGATGAGTACGTCATAACGGTTGTCATAGTAACGATTAAAATGACCAATTAGAGTCGAGACGTTAGACGCTAAACCTTGGTTGCCGATATTCTAACACGTGCTTAGCATGACGCCGGCGAGCGAATTACGCAAAAGCTGCAGTAAATACAATACCTAGGTTTTTATTTCTCTTCTGATAATGCTGCATACACAGAATGCTCTCACAGTTAGAGATTCTGTACTGGCAAGTTAATTTGCATTTTATTTGTGGCAATTTGCCTTGGTTTACGTGTGCCTGAGTCCGTGTATCGGAGCGCGTGCTGTGATCATTTGCAATTGGGTTTAATGTTTACTTATGTCTAAGTCTAGTGACAAGCGAAAACCTGAACGTGCTCTGTAACCAAATAAAACTGTATTTGGTAAAGGTATTCCAAATAAAGGACATACACGGGAAATAATATGCTCTGTGAGAGAATACTCCGATGAGGAGTAATTGAAAGGGGAGTCTAGTATTCCATTCTCTAAGTGCTTGATTGGACTTCAAATGCGTAGGTGAAGGGCATTAAGGTTAAGACTGGGAAAGAAAAGTATTTTAAAGAAGAAATTAGACATTGGGGTATAAATTAGAAACTCCCGGGAAAAATTATGTAAGCGGCATTTTCCCACTTTAATAAGCATCAAAATGTCACAGGTATGCCTCTTTTGTTACGATTATCTTTACATTTATGTGTTCTTGCATGCTCTAGCGTTTGCATGTACATCCACGACTGCACTATTGTCTTTGTGTACAACATTATTGAATCACCCTCGCACGCGTAGTGCTATTGCGCTCTCCAGGTGGCAGCAATAAGCGTCAACGTCGCCTCTCTCTCCGGACGAAATGTCAATCACTTTCTAGATTGGCGACCAGTATAGTGTGCACTATTAAGAATAATTAATTACATGTTAAAATATTAATTTTGTTTTTTATCTTTATTGCTTATTCTCAGTAAACCTAACAAAATTTAATTTAAAAAAAAGTTAACTGGCTAGTATGTAATGTGTAAAAGGTATGTAAACTGTAAAACTCAGGTATGTATAATAAGTCTTAATAGTATATAATTGCACACAAATAAAGAAGAAAAAACTTCATGGCAATGTTTTGTTTTTAACATTCTCCAAGGACAAAGGATGAAATGGGTGAAATGATGTTCAAGTGAGCACAGGGCCAGAGAGCTTGGAAAACACACACACTTGCATATGTGTGGCAGACTTGCTATACCCACAGCACATACAGGCTTTCTCCTTCTTCTTTCCATATAAGGTATTTACAGGAAGAACAGAAAGCATGGCATTCTATACAAAAATCTGATATCAAGATTTCAGTGGAAATATACATATATAGATTCTCTGGAGGGAGACAAAAAATTCAGAAACAGGTACAAGGGTGTATGCATGCACATGTGAACAGCATAATTAAAAAACTAAAAATTAGTGTAATACCAAACTTGGTATTTCAGTTCAGCATTTTCCAAATATGTAACACAAAGATTTTCAAGTAAAGCCACCGCCCTGAAATACTCTACATGGAATACTTTTCAAAAATTATAATTTTTACAAAAAATATCAAAATAAGCAATTTTGATAAACATACCATATGTTTACGATATTTCTGGACGAAATGAAATCTGTATCTGGAATTTTCTAGGAATGTCCTCAGACGTGATTTTCATTTTAGATGACTTCTGCATAACTCATAGACAGTAAGAGATAATCCTACTATACAAAACATGTAGATCTCATTTTAAAACACAATTTGTCTAACACATTTTCTATGTGGAGTGAACCAGTTTGGACACATTCCTTGCTGTTTGCTGATTTTTCAAATACTTATACTTTTCTCGAATAGAAAGTTATTCATCTTTTACTTCTTGGACATGCAAAAAGAACAGAATTTCAAAGACATCACAGCAACTAGTTTTAAAATACCCCACTCTGACTTAAGCCTAATGCACCTACAAGAAAATCAGCAATATAACTTCTGGAAATGTTTATTTTGAATAACATGAAGTGCAAAGAAAGTTCCTGGGAAATGAGGTATAAGAGGGGGTTAGATGCTGTTCCGACACCCTGACTGGTAATGTTTGTGTAACACAGGTCAGTTCAGTTACAACCCATTTAAAATATTCTGATGCCTTCTGCTTTTGTGAATAATTCCTCTCGGTTTTAGTATGAGGGGATAGGGCACATGTTTTTATTTAACGGTTCTACTCCTTGTGTAGCATGTGTTCTCTGTCTCACACATTCACTGTCCTTGTTGGACTGTGTAAGTGTGGCACATTTCTGTCAGGGACTTTCTTTGTGTTGGCGAACAGTAAGTAGAGAAATATAAGCATTTGAAAAAATAGTTTGGACAAGAGTAGAGAAAGTTATGACAGTGCAACAAACCAAACTCTTAAGTACCCATGTATTTATCAACTTCTGAAAAAACCTGAATAGGTCATCCTATAATCCTACTTAGTGCAAAATTTGTTCAATATACCCTGGTAGTACAGTTCATTTAAAACAGTAAGATGCATTACGGGAAAAAAATTATCTATGTCTCACTCTAGTTGGAGGGAGAAAAGTATTACCTCAAAAATAATACATTTTGCATTCAATGAATTTTGAAAAGTGCTCAATTATTAAACCATAAAGGACATGCAAAATCTTACCACTTAAAAAATATAAGCATCATTAAGTTTTCAATTTAATTTCTTTCAGCATTAACTATTTCTGAGATAATCTTTATATGGGTTTGAATTTTCAAATACTTCATACTTTTTCCAACTCTTATCCACTACTTTTTTTTTTCCTTTCATTTTCGATACCTATGACATGCGTAAATGTGCAATGAAAGTTTATCGTATTAACAAGAAAAGATAAAACAATGAGCTTTTATAAAAACTAGTTTGTGAAAATAATGAGTAGAGAAGGTAATATAAATGCAACAAATCAGATTTTTGTTGACTGTGACTGACCAAAAGAGTTTCCGTATCTGCTCACCTTGGTTTTGCAGATTTTTTTTACTACAAGATTGACTTTAAGTGTCTTTAAAAGCATATACCAGTCCTTATTTAACTCTGTAAACCCTAACCAGTTTGGTATACATGAGGATTTCAACCCTAATTCCTTCTATATATATATATATATATATATATATATATATATATATATATATAAATAAACCAACCTCAATGTAATACAACTATGTAAACCATTTTGTATTAACATATATGTATGTATATCAACTCTCCTCATATGGCAACTACAGCCTTCGGGTTAACCTCGCCCCGCCACGTGATGACTGGACCCATTTTCAGGTGGGGGTACCCAGAGGGCGGTGCCCATTAACATCAATGATTAGGGTGATAGCAAAGATGACAGTGAGGCAAGGAGACCTACAGTATATACCGTGGACTCCGAACCACAATGGGCATAGGGGACACTTAACATGAGCCAGACAGATGTGAAGGCGTGGATAGGGCCGAAAAAATCAAAACCCCAGAGCCAGGAATTGAACTCAACCCTCAGCACGAAAGTTGCAAAATGTAACCACTGTGCTACCCTTGAAAGAGAAATAATCTTTAGAATTATTGGGTGTGAACTCACATTGAAGATTTTGTACAGAATATATATCATCTGAACATCAACTTACACAACAACACATTTTTAAATATAATTTGTAACTATAAAAACTAGTGTTTTAAAAATCTATTTCCCTAAGAAATCAGTATCAGGTAATTTTCAAATTTATAAAATTTGTAAGCAAAACACAGGAGACATCCATTTCTTCCTTTCATCTATAGGAATATCAAGCCCAGTTAAATGTTTTACTCTTCAGCTGTACCAAATATGTGCTAGAAAAGGAATTTTTGAAACCTGTTTACATTAATTTGCTAAATTAAGGAGCTCCAAAATTATCCTCAAATATTTATTTTGTACCTTCAACTGATAAAATATTTACATAAAAATTCACAAACAAATCAACTCAATGCTCTATGTAAAATTAAAAAGAAATGAAAATCATGAGAAAAGTACATTTATGAATGAAAACTACTAGATATAAATAGAAAATAAAAACTTTCTTGTTCATTTAAACAGCATGGATAAAGGCTATGTTGTTTTACATCAACATTCCCTATCACAATACTGTGGCAAGTTTTGTCACAACCATCGAAAGCATGCCATATTTACTTAAAATTGCAAGCTTATCCATGGCATAAACTCAAAAGCAACTTATAGCAGCCAGATAAGGAATAATCTGGAAACCTAAGCTGGAGCATCACTCCAGGCTTCTCATGTTTCCAAATGAAATAATCACCTATTTTAAAATTTTTCTTCTTTATTTGCTAAACTAATAACAAAATTAAAAAAAGTGGAACATTTATTTTTATATTATATACCACAATAATCTGTAAATTTACTACAACTTGATGACACTATAAACGTGTATGTCATTCAAACTCCCACTCATTACACAAAGCTATGGCCTATTGATTTTTGCTGTGAGATCATTCACATCCACCATTCCCATGCTTCTGCTAATGCTCAAGCACTTCTCAGTGAGTTATCAGATGATCATTCATACAAAGCAATACAAATTTATGGCTCTAATTACCTTCTCACAAATGGTGTAAAATGTTTCCCCATCTAGGTGCTTTAAATACTAACAGCAAAAGATTCACACTTATCTCACTTTAGTTGAAGCAATTTTTGTGTGTTGTTTTAATGCCCTGGAATTTCAGCATACAAAATAATTTAACTTTGGACTTCAAACATAAAACTTCTATTAATAATTTAATTCAATATATTTGCCTCCATATGTGTTACAATATGCCAATGTTGGATCTTTGTAGTAAATTGGACATTTACATGTTTATGAGAATTACCATAGCTTCTAACTTATTAATTTTCAATGACAGATAACGTCCTATCGTGGAACTGGAGGCATGAGGCCAATACCTGGAGACATTCCACCAGAGATAGCAGAATTTGGTCCTAACAACACCTGAAATAAAACATAATTTATTAATAACGAAAATAAGAATAACAAGTTTCATTATTAAAACTGCAGCACAGCTATACTCAGAATGTTCAAATACAGAAATCTGGTGAGAAAAGTTACTGCTCACATGTACATAATTTCCATGAGTGAAATTCTATCTCTTTCCACTTAGTAATGTGTCATTATCTTGGATCAGCATAAACACATGAAAGAACTATCCTAATGTCCATTTACAAGGAACTTCAGACAAAGCAAAGAGGAAAGGGGGAAGCAGTTACTGACAAAGAAAAAGTCGGCTGACCAGCTGAGGATGGAGACAATGTCCCTCAAACATTAGTCCTGGTTTTATTAAAGTGGAGCAAATGTGTTTTTTAATGTACAAGTGTTTTAACATTTTTAACACTATAAGTCAGTGTTAGCTCTACAACCATTTATGACATTTCTATAGTTACTTAGCCAACTCTAAATATTAAACTTTGTGACAAAATTGAGGAATCACAATTTGGAATTATATTATTTACAAGCACAAATTTTATACCATCACTGCAATAAACATATGCAATTCAAGGTAAGAAAATCAAAACAATAAGTTAAAAACTGTAATTCACAGATACACTGATCAATTGTCATAAATTTCTTTCCATTTCATGGTTGGAAATTCAAAATTATGTTCAAATACATGTTGAAATAGGCTTAGTAATTTTAGCAGCTGAATAAACAATAAAATAAATGTACATTTATTTCTGCTTTTGGAAAGGGTTAATTTCAAGTGTTGGTCATATTGGATGGTGAATAATGAAATGGGTAAAAATATGCAAAAATGAGCTTACGGTCAGTACAGTTTAGAGTTACAAGTTTAGAGCTACTTAATATTCATTCTAAGATAAGGGAGAAGCAGAAAAAATAAAAAAGGGGGAAAAATTATTGAGAACTATTCTGAAGATTCAAACTTTAATCCATTGAGTCTAAGACATTAAGACATGCTAGCCCCACAACATGGAGGTCAATTTACTTTCTTATGCTCTCTTAAGCATATTCTTTCCATTTATCTTAAAATCTTAACTGCTCCATGGAGGTACATATATGAAAGCATTAAGCATGTTCTAACAAATGGAAAAATTGCTAAAATGAGTGTTTTAACATTATGAAAAGATATTTTTACATACAGCAGACTTAAAAAACAAATGAATTTTAGTTATTAATGTACCGAAGGCTTGCATTTTCTTCTCGAGTATTTTTGTCATTTGAAAGAAAATCTAAGCTCATACAATGATTATTTGGTTCATTATTCTACCATGAGGGATTATTGGTAATTTATGTATATTCTGCAGGAGGTTGAAGCCAGTCCAAATTAGCACAAAAGTGGATCGAGAAGATATTGACACACTGCTTCACTCACACTGTTTTTTCACAGGACATATTTCAAGAGCTTTTGCTCTTATCATCAGCTGGAACTCGACTACTGCAAATTGTAGTGGTTTCCTCTTTCTCCGTATCGACGATAGATGGCATGATGTGGTGGAGTTTCAAAATTCATGACTCTATGACGATTTTTGTTAATGAAGATTTTTTCCCATATGGAAAGGTCTATGGGGTGATTAATGTATTTTATTAAAGATGTTTCCAAGTTGATGTCATGTCTAGTATTCAAAAAATGAAAAGCCACTGCTGATTTTTCTGTTTCACAATTTTTAATGTTTTTATATGTTCTTTAGTTCTGATGTAAATATTTCTTTTTGTTTTTCCTATATAAATTTTATGGCAAGTTTCACATTTGATCTCATAGATTACTGGTTTTTCTTTGGTAGTAATTGAATTTTTTGGGGGGGGCCTTTTAACAAATTTCTGATATTAAATCTATTTTGAGGTGTAAGAATTATGTTGTGTTTTGAGAGGATTTTTTGGAATTTATTATAGGCTGATGGATGGAAGGTAAATTTTTTTAAAATTGTTTTCTCTTTAGCTCCTGTAGGAGCAAAAGGTTTACCTTCCATCCATCATTATTTGAACCCACTGCTTTGTATGCTTTTAGGTTATTATGTATGTTATTTCATTTAGATCTGGAGATTGTAATTCCCCATTGTCATTTCCATATGTTATTTCATTGGTAAGTTCTGTTGTTCCTTCTTCTTTAAACATATTACTAAAATATTTTTCCCATCTATCCAGAACATAATTTGTTGCATGAGAATGTTTCCTTCTTCGTTTCTACAGATCGTGGGAAGTACTGATATCTTGTTAAAAGTTCTTATTTCACTGAAACATTTTCTAATCTCTGTTTCATATAACCTTGCCCCGCTGACATGTATCACTCCGCGTGCAACTACCTTCCCCCTCATCCCAATTGGCTAATGCTTTCGCGCCATAGGCCATAGGCGGTGCCTTCCCATCACATTAAAACCTGCAGTGAACGTCATAATAATTGCCAGGAAGATGGATAAAAATCATACAAATAAGAATATGAAGACATGCAAAAATAATGAAGTTTATAATGAAACTGAGCAAGTTGAAACTGAATGAATGAGCAATGAAACTGGAACAAGTTTATAATGAAAGGCCTTTGGCCTTTTCCACTGGGATTTTTTAAACCAGCACACATACCTTGCAAAAATGCTTGTCTTTCAGTCTTAAAAGTTGTGTCATGCCATACTTGTGTGTGTTCTTCATTCACCCAAGCCTCGTCAAGGTAGTATATTTTGCGACTTGTATCTCGGTACAGTCTGATTGTCCTTAAATAACGTCTTCGCCACACAGCAACATCACCCCTAGAGTGGTAAGTTTTGGGCACAGCTGTTCAACTTCTCTCACTGACAAAGACAAATTTTTCTCTGTGAGTCCATTAAACACATGCAACACAATTCTTTTTTCACCGCTTTGTAAAGGTTTTCCCTTGCGATGCTTCAGCGAAAAACTGGCGCTAGACTCTGCCATTATACATATAATAAGTACACGCGCAATAAAGGATCAATAAAATAATTTAGCTGTTGCACTCGGGATAGCACACCGTCGAATGGCGATATATGACTAATCCAGTTCAAAACAAGGTCAGTGATAAAAGTCATATAAACAAATATGTCATCACTACCGTTAAATCACGTGCCATGTGAGAGAAAAGGAACCTCCTCTTTACTTCATTTAAGAATTAACATGCATTTCAGATAAATCAACTCTGTTGTATAATAGATTTCATTAAAACTGTTACGAAAATGTAAATTTGACAATTCTCTTCCAACATATAAAGACATATCACCATGTTAAATAACGAACTAATTTTTACCGCACAAGTCTGCACAACAACAGCAGCCAATGAGATGTGATAAGGTCATGTGACCATTAAGAGATATGGGGCAAGCTTATGTGAAACAAGGATTAGATTCATTTATCTTAAAGTTATTTTCTATTTGGTTTATTTTTTTGTTCAACCATTGTTTCTTTTTATTCCTACAGACTTTGTTTGCTTTTTTCCTTAATTGTCTGTAGATTTCAAAATGAGCTCTAGTTTTGGTTAGAAGTGCTTGCTTTCTTGCTTCATATCTTCTCTAAGTTTATTGTATTCCATTTAATGCGTTGTGCCTTTCTTTTCTTATAGATTTTGGGTAGTACTTGCTGTAAGCAGGACATTTTCACCAGAAAATGATCCGAGTCAATATTAGGGCCTCTCATTATTCTAATATCAGTTATTAACTCTTTTTTATTTTGTGGAACCAATATGTGGTCTATTTGATTAACTGTACATTTGTGGACGTCTTTATGCTGGAACTGCATAACTTACAATAAATAAATAAACAATTGGCTGTTGCAAATTGGCATAATAATTCACCATTCTTATTCGACACTTCATGTAGAGTGTGTTTTCCTGCTATAGTTTCATAAATATCTTCTTTGCCAACTTTGGCATTAAAGTCTCCTAGTAATATTAACATGTCACTTTTGGGAACATCATCTAAGTTCCTTTGTAGATTATCATAAAATAATTCTTTCTCTGCATCTTCTTTTTCTTCAGCTGGCAGATAACAAACAGCTTATTCAAGTTATGTTGTGATATTTGCTTTTTATTCTTAATTTACATAATCTCTCATTAAAAGCAGCAAAGTCTATAATGTGGCTTTTCATTCTCTTTTTTATAAAAAACCAGTACCAGCCTGGCCTGTTTTGTCTTTATGACCACTATAATAGACTGCATAGTCTTTTTTGTCGATTATGCCTTTTCTTTTACACCTTACTTCTTCAATAGCTACAGTGTCAACTAATTGTTGGTCAGCTAATTCTTGCATTTTTCTTGGTTACAACAGTGTTTGCATATTCCATGTGTCAAATGTTATTCTATTCTTAATCTTTTTAACATGCTTGGGTCGTCATCCATTTAACATGCCAACTTTCCTTTGTAGAGATTCTTTAGCATTTGTATTTTTTACGGTAACAGGGTGCTGGCCTGATGCCCAACCCTCAACCTGGAGGACCAGGCCTCCCTATTTATGGCCTCAGGAGGCAGCAGAATGGTCCGATTATACCCTCGGACACTGAGTGGCTCGGGTACCTTGGGATCGCTACTCCCCATCTGCAATTTGGGGCCCTGAGGGGGTTCCAGTAATCACTTTTCCTTTTTCCAAAAAGTCAACGAGTATGACACCCTTTGCATTCCAAAAAAGTCTTCGCCATCACTTTTCCAGCCAATGGGACCATCTTTGCCTTCTTTGGAGCAGATTCACTGTAAGCAAACCATTATTTTGATTGGTTTCCACAGTATAATCATGAATCCAGGTCTCATCCTCAGTGACAACTCAACATAAAAAAGTCCTTCAGATTTCATTTAAACAGCTCCAAGCTGAAAACCATACCTGCTTGTTCTCCACTGTGCGCCAATGTGGCACCTATCAGGCTCACAGCTTTCTCATCTCCAACTTATCATGCAAAATATGAATTGCCATTCCCATTGATACACCTATGGCTTCTGCCACTTCTCAAGTTTACGTTCAACAGTCAGCAAGAATTATATTGTGACTTTTTCAGTGACTTCATCAGGAACCACATCTGCAGAGCATCCCAGGTGCCTCTCGACAGAAACAGATTTTCGACCACATTTAACTTTGTTATACCAATATCTAACTGTTGCCATAGAAGGCAAAAGTTCTCCATAAACAGCGTCCAAATTTGCTTTTATTTTCTCAATAAGATTTCCCATCCAAAAGTAAAAAATGAATTTTTGAAAAATACTGCACTTTTTTCATTTTAGCAAAAATATGTTGAGCAACTTATTGAAATGTCTGTGAAATTCAAACTAACACAAATACAAATAAAAATATTTAGTAAATATTCTCCACTTAACTTAAGAAGCCGATGACAATACTTCTATTATGTTTTTGCAAAATTAATTTTGTGTACATTTGCCCGCATTAGATATAAACAAATTGAACAATCGGCCGTGGCAGATCATTGTTGGTCATTTAACCATGAAATAAATCCCGAAGTTAAATTATTAAAACAATTAAATCTTCCCATAGATTTAATGGTTTGAGAAAAAATATTTATTCTAAAAAATAAAAATTGCGTAATGAATTTTGACATACCGGCAATTGATTCTGTTTTTAGGTTTGTTTCGTCTTCAGATGTTGGTAATACGTAAATACATAGTATCCTTGACAACGAATTGTGTTTGACTGAAGATGTGGGCAAATGTCCACGAAATTAATTTCGTAAAAACATAATAGAAGTATTGTCATCGGCTTCTTAAGTTAAGTGGAGAATATTTACTAAATATTTTTATTTGTGTAGTGTTTCTTACTCCACTGTAAATATCTTCATTTTCTGTGTAACCTATGAAATATCACCAAATTTCTTTTGAGGACGTATAACAAATGACAGTACACAATAACACAAACTTCCCTTAGCAATACCATATATTTTGAAACATGGGTACTTATTGAACCGTCCTTGTGTATGATTTCACATACTCTTTAACTAAAATAAGATCAGCATTTCCTCTTAAACCACTAGCAACAAAATTACTAAACTAATAAATTGCAGATTGTTCTATGCATAATTTCTTCCAGTTTCAAACAAAATATTTCCACCAAACTCCTGGTTTAGCAAAGGGCAACCCGTTATCACCCCCTAGCACCCTTCCTGGCCGATCTGTACGAGTGCATTAGAAATAAGGATCACCAAAGGTTTTCCTTGGATGTTCAAACTCTGGCAATGATATGTAGATGACATCTTTGCAATAGTACCAAAAAAACACATCAGTGATGCACTTAAACTTTTAAATATCCAAGAAAAAAGCATCAAGTTCACTGTAGAAATAGAAAAAGACGAGTATTTACCATTTTTGTATCTAAAAATAATCAGAAATAAAAACAGAATAAACTTTGGCATTTACAGAAAAACAACACAGACAATTACATAAAAGCTAAAGGCTACAACCCAAGATCCCACAAACAGGCAATCTTCAATAGTTTAACACACAGGCTGGTCAACATCCCTCTCACAGCAGAAGAATACAAAGAGTAGACACAAAAGTTAACCTAACAAAAAAGAAGCAGCTAATAAAGGAAACCACAACCCTCTCAGCTACAGAAACTAATATGATTTTCAAAAAATTCACTTATCATCCATGGGCCTTTGATGAATTCAAGAAAGTCTTCAAAAAACAAAACATTCAACTAGCATCAGTCAACCATTATTCCTTAAAAAAAACTAATTTACTCAAACATCACAGATGCATAGAATAAAAAGAAGTATTTCAGAAAGTGGAGTGCCATTGTTACTAAAATTAGGCAAGTGAGTCAACCTTATATATACTTTTCTCCACTTACAAGTTTTTTATGAAGACTAGTTTCTGGGGACTTCTCCCCTATCGTCAGTTCTGTGGTTGACTGATGATGCATCCGGTGTCTGCATCTGGCTTGGTGTCGTGCTGCCATCAAAGATGCAATTTCATCTAACAAAAACTCTGGTATATATCAAATTGAATGCTGTGACTGTAGTCAAATTTATATTGGAAAAACCAAAAGAAATTTAGAAACAAGAGCAAAGGAACTCTTCAGGAACATAAAATACAAACAATTAGAAAAATCAGCAGTTGCCATGCATTTTTGGGAAAAAAAAACACAACACAAATACAGAACCAAAACTACCAAAACATACATCAGGAAAACAAGAACTGTCCACATGGGAACAAATCTTCATTTCAAAAAATAGGAACAAAGTATTCAATTTCGACATCCCCCAGAAAGATTTGTTCAGCAAGTTCCTCGAACCGCCACCAGAGGAGACCTATGACAAAATATCGCCAGCTACACCACTGAGAACCAGTCGATGTCCGGTTGATGATGGAGGCAAATAGTCTCTGAAACATGTTCTGGGAAAATTTAAAAGTGTTGTTTAGTGTCATTAATCGACTCCCTTTAAATTTAAGTCAATTTGTTGCTTATTTTGTTGTACGAGTGGCATGCCTTTAAGGACAGCCACGAGGCTGGGACTGTGTTTGGAGGATGATCCAATTCCAGAAAGATCAACCATGCCGGGCAGATATACCCAATGCAATGTCCAGAGGCAGTCAGTGTCAGTGAGTTGTACAGTGTGGTGCTTTGAGCAGAATGTGATACATTCTAAGTTCTGTGATAAGGAGTCAGCAGGACGTGTAATGGACACGAAGCAATTAACAGGTAAGTATGGGTATGGGTGAGGGATCGCAGAGCTGTGGAACTGACAGTGAAGCACTTTACGCGTGAATATTTGAGTTGTTCAGGGTCCAACTACAATAACCATGTGGGGAAAAAAATATTCATAAAAAATATGAAGGAAAACTCTTCAATTTCAACATCACCTTTGAAGATAACCTGAATTTCAAATTCATCAAGATACCAACAGAGCTTACCAAATCAAAATTCAACTGTTGACATAGCTGCAGATGTTAGGAAGGTCCTAACGAAACGAGTTCTAAGTAAACACTAGCAATATATGGAGCATGGAGTACTAGTTTGCTCAAAATTATATCAATTTTGTGTTTCACTGTATCATAGTTCTTGCTCATTAAGAAAGTTGGAGTTGTGTTCAGAATTGGTGTGTAAGTCTGTGTTAAAGTGGACCTGTGTGTAGGACAAATAAATTATAACAGCACAAAGGGTGCATGCTAAAGAGGTTTAACGAAACATTGCAAAGATGTTTCAAAGTGTTACATTTGTGCAAAAGAATGGCTGATTGCACGTTAGCATTGAGCTAATGATTTTGGTGGAAATTAAGAAGTTCTGAGACAAACATTTTTTGTCACAATATACTGAATAGCTGTAGCTAGAGGCAAGAGCTTTTATTTTTAGCAATTTTTTTGCAAATTTTTCCTTTTTTCAAGGAAAAAATATATATAAATTAGTGATAGATAAGAACATTTCTATTATTTTTAGTCAACATAGAAAAATTTACATTTATTACAAATTACATAAATATAACTTTAATTTAACATGATCATGTCTTCATAGCATGAAGCTAGAAGTCGTGAAAAAAATATTTACTAATTTAGCGAAAGCAAGATAAAATTCAACACTTAACAAAGACAATACAGTGACATATCATCATGCGCACTGAAATAACAGCTAAGCAGTGCAACAATAAACTGACATCACAGCACCAGGCTGGTCCATGATACTGAGAACTGTTTGTCCTATGCTAACTAGAAATGTTATTTATTGGATACGACACCGTGCACAGCAAAAAACTTCTATTATGCTGAGTAAAGGTACTGAGCAGATTGAACTTCTTGTAAGCTGCTATCAGATATTACATTAACATGAAATTGTCACTCAAGGCTTAAGAATGTGTTCCAAAATGTCCGAAAGTTAAAAAATAGATACAAACACTACCTCACTGAAAACTACCTGGATTTAGAAGCTAAAACTGCTCCTATTGCCTGTAGTGACACACTGGTCTAGCTGGTTTAATTCAGTAGTTTACATTGCCAGCTATTTGGATGCAATTGTCAATTTTTTTTTTTTTTTTTTTTTTTTTTTTTTTTTTTTTTTTTTTTTTTTTAAAGAAAAGCTTTCAGTTCCTGTGCAAAATTTGTTAAATGATCATTTTTGCGATGCCAAGTGCTGCAATACTGTAAAGGTACAGGCAACATTTGTTTCTGAAAATTGCAGAGTCATAACACATCCAATATTAAAATTTCAATCTAAACAAAGACATGTGGCTCATTTTATTTTTTTCCGAATTAATTCTCTGAGAGCCAAATGTGAAATATTAGAGAGTGGTCACTTTGGAAACAGAGTAAGTGCACTTGTAGATCATATCATGGATCCCAGTGTTAGAGAAGCAGTAGAAGAGAATCTTAAAGTTTGCTGTCATATGACTGTCTAGATTGAACTCCATTATGGCAAAAGAAACTGATGAAGTAATAACTATAAAAGCTTTAGATCATTTGTTTGAACCTTCTAGGCTAGTTACTAATTCAAGTATAGGTGATTTAAATCATGTAATGGCAGCATTTAAACAACTAAATGCATTTAAAACCAGTGGTATTACTTGTGATTCTGATTTGCTTCTTTGTTACAAAGAGCTTTGTGACATTGTTGAACAGCAAAGCCATGGTGGTAACGATAACATATTAGGTTATTAAATTATAGATGAGTCGTATTTATTACACATTAGCTTCACTTACGTGTACACTTGTGTACTACACATATTACATGTAGTAACAACACTCTTGGCATTGAACGTAAAAACTGATTTTTACTGCAATTTGCCTTCGATGTATTTAAATGTCGATGTTAAATGCTGACAGTGAGAGATTTTTCTCTATACATAATTTAGTTGTCACAGACAAAAGAACAAGTATGAAAAGCGAAAATATCACAACTTGTATGCTGCAGTTTGGCGATGTCTGATGTGTGATATTTTATTTTATTCATGTCACCTACTGTCTGTTGATTTCAAATGAAGTACGAGAGGAGTTCAATAAGTAATGCAAAACATTTTTCTTCTTGGCCAATATTAGTTGGAAAAACCTGACATTTCTTGTGGAACATTTTCAAATATTTCCGCTTCGTCTTGTAAAGTTTCATTGACTTCTGATATGTGACAAAGCTATCCAGAGCTTTTAAAATAGAATTTGTAACAGATGTGCGTTCCAAACAACGGACAGTGACTGAGTTTCTTTTGGCGGAAAACCAGAGCATCTTAGATATTCATAGGCGCTTGCAGAATATCTATGGTGATCTGGCAGTGGACAAAAGCACGGTGAGTCATTGGGCAAAGTGTGTGTCATCATTGCCGCAAAGTCAAGCAAAACTGTCTGATCTCCCGCGTGCTGGGCAGCTCTGCACAGCTGTGACTCTGCAACACTGGAGCGTGCAAACACTCTCATTCGAGATGATCGCCGGATCTCAATCAAACACTGCAGTACTCAACTTGACGTCTCTGTTGGTAGTGCTGTCACAACTGTTCACCAGTTGGGATATTCAAAGGTTTGTTCCTGCTGGGTCTCTCGATATCTAAGCAAAGAACATAAAAAGCAAAGGAGAACCATCTGTGTGGAATTGCTTGCTTGTCATGAGGCTAATGGTGACAGTTTTCTGTCAAACATTCTTACCGGTGATGAAACATGGGTGCATCACTTCAAACCCAAAACAAAATGGAAATCAGTGGAGTGGCGCTACACCCACTCCCCTACCAAGAAAAAGTTTAAAGCTATACCCTAAGCCGGTTACGTCATGGCTACAGTCTTCTGGGACACTGTAGGGGTTATTCTGTTCGATGTCCTTCCCCATGGTCAAAGAGCACTCTGAAGTTTATTGTGCTACTCTTTGAAAATTAAAGAAACAACTTAAGCATGTTCGCAGGCACAAAAATCCGAACGAACTTGTTCTCCATCACAACGCAAGTCCTCACACAAGTCTTCGCACCCGAGAGGAGCTCACAAAACTTCATTAGACTATTCTTCCGCATCCTCCCTACAACGCCGACCTAGCACTATGGATTTCCATATGTTTAGCCCAATGAAGGACACAATCCATGGGATGGAAGTTTTTTATGAAGTACGACGTTGGCTCCGACATTGACCAGTGGAATGGTACTGTACAAGCATAAAGGTGCTAATTTCAAGGTGGCATAAAGCCGTAGCACTGAACAGAGATTACGTTGAAAAATAACGTTGTGTAGCTAAACAATTGGGGAATAACATGGTGTATTTGAATGCTGAATAAAACAACCCTTGTTTCAAAAAAAAAAAAAAAAAGTGTTGCATTACTTATTGAACTGCCCTCATATTTTAATTTGAAAGAAAGCATTTTAACAATTGTATTACTCTAGTTACCTGTTACTTTTCATTTCAGCCATGTCATTAGTCATTAATTCTCCCCAAAAATTTGTGTGAAATTAATGCAAATTTATGGCAAAATATTCACCACAAAACACTACCAATTAAACTTATTAATGCAAATTTTATAAATAATTGTCACCACAAAATCTTGCCTCTGGCTATAATACTGATGATTCAGGAAAAAGATTAGGCACTAGGGAAATTATATCATGCATAATTTTCCTGAATATGTAAACTGAATATAATATTGTATTGTACTTAATGGAAAACTGTTGTATAGACAACTAAAAAGAGTGTAACACTTATGTAAGCACTAGAACTATTCCAAATAAATGCACATATGCAACAAAATGGTCTCAATCCAGCCAGGAATAAGCATTTGCTTTAAACTCAAGAATTGATGTCCTGCAAGATAAGGTATCTATTATCTTGTAAACGGTTAACTTCTGGACTCAATTACATAGAAAATGAAGCTAGTTACAGTGAAATAATAAATATTATACAAATAAAATATTTAGTGATTATTTTCCATTTATCTTAAGAAGTTGATGACAATACTTCCATCTTCTCTAATTGAAATTAATTTCGTGGACATTTGCCCACATCTTCAAACACACTTCGTTGTCAAGGAAAATTTTATTTGTATAATATTCTGGACGCAAGTTTACTGTAATGTTTTTTGTTTCATTTCACATTTACTTTTCATAGAGATTTTTTAACATAGCTTTTAAAACATCCTGCATATTTATGTTGCCATCAAATTGCAAGCATCTGAGCCTGAAAAACTGAACATACGCTATTGTTAAGATTATAATTAACTTATAAACTAAGCTTATTATAATGCTATTGCTATCCTTTATTTCAATACTTCCCTTTATGATTCCTAAGCAGTAATGATCTCTGCATTATTTCTATACAATGTTTTTCTGGAAAAGAGATGCCCTTAGCAGAAATCGATAAATTTACAGTGTTTTAAAAATTATACAAAGTATTACTTGAAATTTAGTAAATATTCTTTAATACTGGACAGGAGTACTGTCTGCCCACCACAAGAAGGCAAGGCAGAGGAATGTGTAACATACTCACTATTGCTTCCACATGATGTTTATGCTTGTCTTCCAAATGTTAGCTTTATGTAAAATATCAGTGTTGTCACTTAACTCACTCATGCATAACAGGTTTATGCTTGTCTTCCAGATGTTAGCTTCATGTAAAATACCAGTGTCGTCACATAACTTATTCATGCATAATACCTGCCACTGCAGTTGTTGAAAAGAGCATTAGATCTGCAGCATGGGTGACGCATATGCACACTCATACACTAATTTTGTAGTGAACAGATCCACTACCACAGCAGATAAACAGTTCAAACTTCTCTACCTCTTCAGGCTCTGCTTGCCTTCTTGTGGTGGGCAGACAGTAGGTAGTAAGATGAATCAAATCAGACTTGAAAAATGCAGGCCAGCACTCAAAAACTAGAGATCTTTAAATTTATTAAATATAAAGCTTATCTACTATAAGCTATGAAAACTGAAAGTACTTATAACACTGCAAGTTGGATTTGAGGCAAATATGTAATATTTAATAACTGCTTTGAAGGTTTACCAGAATTCTTAATTAAGACAAGAAGGTGTACTTAATGCACACGCACATACACAGACATCTCATCATGCTAGTTCAAGTGATTGGCACATTGGTGCATAAGCTGAATATCTATGGTGTGAATCTTGTCCATGGCATTGAATTTTTTAGGTCTGATTCAGCTTATTATTATTTGAAATTATATTCAGCCACTTCTCCTGCAAAGCACAAATTACTAATGCCTGCTTAAGCTATCTATATTCCGGGTTCCTCCAATAAATTTTTAGGAAAAAAAAAAAAAAAAAAAGCATTTGGTTTCATTTGCCATTTAGCAGATATAGCTTAGCAGTGCTCTAAATTTTTATTAACAAATAGAATACCTGCTTTACAAAATACTGAAAAAAAACCACATAGCACTGTACCTGCTTTTGCTGACTACGCTGCATCTCCTCCATTTGAGCACGCTCCACTTCAAATATTAATGGAGCAAATAGAATAACTGATGAACTAAAGAAAATCCATGTGGCAGAACGGCTTAGTTGATATAGTCCTGCAAAGAATTTAATGGAACTACACTTAAAAACATGTCTAAGTTAATGCACATTTGCTTCCATCTGCCATTAACATGCTTCCATGTTAATTTTTTAAGTTTGATGTTAATTTTAAGACCAAGCACCAGTTGATACCTGCGCTCACCAACATTTTACACAAAGCTTTTAACATTTTACATGGCATTAGTAGGGTTTTTTTTTTTTTTCCTTTCTCTTTAGTTTAGATTAATCTTATTAAATGGAACTAGTATGGCTGGTATATAAAGATTGTTGAAACTCTTATTTCACGGCTCTTTTAAATCATTTGTAGAACATCTGTTACCAGCGCTTTCTCTACTCAACTGTGATGTCTGGAACAATCCAGGAACCATTGCTTGTACAAGTTGAACTTTTGTTTATACATATATAAATAGTTTGAATAAAATTTGATAATGATATGCTTTAATTTTGGGTGAAATCAGTACAGCAGTATTGATACTTTTCAAATATTTGCATATAAGACTTGGGCTTAGAAATTTGCCTGAAATTTGTACAGATTAAAGATAACTTATATAAAAATCTTTCTAAAAATTCAGGATTTTAGAGACTGCTTTTGCTGGAGGTGTCGTATTCAAACCTACGGGACAGATTAATACCTTGAAGCACTTAACCAGACCCCAGGGACCTGCTTGCTTCAGATGGCATTTACCACATCCCTTGTTCCTGCAGTGCTGTTTACATAGGCACCACTCAACGAAGTATCAACACCCATTTCTCCGAACACAAGCAAAGCTGCCATCTGGACCAGCCAAATAAGTCTGCAGTCGCAGAACATGCTATATGGGTCGAAGGTGAACACATCATTCAGTATGGCAAACTCGGCTAATTTCATGGTATGGGTAATTTTGTTGTATTTTTCTATTTGCTTAAAACAATACTGGACTGATGCACACTGAAGTTGTTAAAGTGTCAAACAGATAGAGGCATTTTCTGGCTTACAGAGTTCCTCCTTGTGGGCGATTCTAGCACTTTCAATGGTTGTATTAAACAATTACAGGAAACTCCAGCAGTCAACAAAGATTTGTTTGTAAGAGATGGTAAGAGAAGAACAATGTGTGAACTGACGGTGTTCATATTGGTGTATAATTGGTATGATTGGTTTCACATAAAGGGCCAAGGAATATCCGCTTATAAATATAACTTCAAGTGCTTTGGCAGTATTTCAGATTCGGAACAGAAACTATTACCACAAAATTACCTTTAGTGGTTCTGAGATGTTAAATTTGTGACCTTACTTTCTTTCAACCTGATGGCTAATTATACTGAGTTAAAATATTAAATGTGTTTTAGTTTTGTGGTTATAATAGCAAATAATGATAGAAAGTGATTTTTCACTTCATATTCTATTTCCAAAAGCTTCCAAATGATCATAAGCTTAGTACCACAAAATTCGAGTTTGCCTTATAAAGAGACAACGGTCCTTTCTTCAATGCTAGACTACAGCGCAAAGCTACAGAAATATATTAACAACTTAATAATTTTAACAGAAAAGAAGAATATCCTTAGCTTCTGGTGAAGGCTGCATCATTTTGATCATACTTACCGACGTTTCGCTCATCCTGTCGTGAGGTTCTTCTGGGCTCTTGTACGATCTTTGCATTATTGTTGGGGACAGTTCTTGAGAACTGTGGGGGATATAAGCCTCAATAACAACTGGATGTATTGAAGCACTTCCACAAGTGCACCTTGGAGCACTTCCACAAGTACCTGTATGGTCAGCCATTCCACCTGAGGACTGACCACTCCACCCTCACCTGGCTACTGAGCTTCAGGAACCTGGAAGGCCAGATAGCCCGTTGGGTCCCGAAGCTGCAGGAGTACAACTTCACCTCTGAACATCGTAGAGGGAAGAGCCACAGCAACGCAGACGCTATGTCCCGAAGACCCTGCCCGGAAGAGTGCGGCCAATGCACAAGGGTGGAAGAGAAGGAGCGTGCTGCAGCTGTGCCTGCGGATGGCTGGGATAGCGCAGGCCTGAGGAGGGAGCAGCTGGCGGACACCAACTTGGGGCCACTCTTGAGGGAAGTGGAGGCAGGGACAAGACCGACCTGGGAGGACATCGCACCAAGAAGCGCCACATACATGTCATACCGGGCCCAATGGGATTCGCTGAAGATCAAAGAGGGTGTGCTGTTCCAGGTTTGGGAATCACCCAATGGGAAGACGCAAAGGGAGCAGTTGGTACTTACCCGAAGGTCCCGGAAGTCTTGGAGGAAGTGCACGCCGGTACTTCAGGACACCTGGGAGCAAACCGAACGATCGACAAACTCTGACACCGTTACTACTGGTTCAAGCTCTGAGCAGACGCTGAGAGATGGTGCTGTCAGTGTCATGTGTGTGCGGCAAGTCGCGGCCCCCAAACTAGGAGCCGGGATCGCATGCAGCAGTACAACGTCGGAGCGCCTTTCGAACGCATCGCTATTGACATAGCCAAACCATTCCCAGTGTCCAACCGGGGCACCTGATGGTGGCCGTGGACTACTTCAACAAGTGGCCAGAGGTGTATGCCATTCCGAACCAGGAGGCGAAGACAATCACATACTGCCTCGTGGAGCAACTATTCTGCCATTTTGGGTTGCCGTTAGAGCTCCACAGCGGTCAGGGCACCAATTTTGAGTCTCGCCTAATGAAGGAGGCACTGGAAAGACTTGGGGTGAACAAGAACTGCACAGCACTCCTACATCCGCAGTCGGACGGCATGGAGAGGAACATCAAGACCTTAGAAGAACATCTGAGGAAGGTCGTGGCCAACCATCAGCAAGACTGGGACGTCAGGTGCTACTGTTCTTGCTGGCCTACCGATCGACACACGACACCACTGGGATGACGCCGGCAAGCTTAATGTTCAACCGAGAGCTACGCCTCCCTTGTGACCTGGTTTTTGGGAGCTCCCTGAAAGCAAAACAGCCAGTAACAGAGTATGTGGAGCGCCTCGTGGACCATCTCCACGACATGCATGAGATGGCTTGTCAGAACATCCAGATGGCGAACGACCGCATGAAGACTCAGTACGACAGGCAAGTCAACAGCCAAGGATTCCAGCAAGGTGACCTGGTCTGGTTGTACTGCCCTACCCGCACCAAGGGACGCTGCCCGAAACTTCAACAACCGTGGCAAGGACCGTATCGGGTGGTTAAGAGAATTAACGACGTGGTCTACTCCATCCAGAAGGTACCCTGACGAAAGATGTTGGTGGTACACCTGGATCGTCTGGCCCGCTACAGTGGTGCTGTTTGGACGACCAGCCATGAGCAGGGATCAGTGTCGTGAGGCATCATTTGCAACGGGCCAAAGCCAGCTGACAGGAAAAGAAAGAGACAGCATCCAAGCCATGCCCACTCGTGTGGCTGATTGGCACTTGCTGAAGGAGTGGCAGAGGGAGAGAGCAACAGAGGGAGAAAGAGACGGAGATGGTCTAGACGATTCTCGCTCCACTGCGGGGTCCGTGAAGCTTCGCTTGGCTCCGTGTGACGTCGTCAGGTTTCGGTAAACTTCCAGAAACAGTGGGCCATGTATAAAAGCGAGTGGTTTTGGTGCAGGCAGGCAGTATCGGCAGGAAGCCGCTAGAGAGGGAAAGAAGACTCAGTCAGCCAGTTGCAATTGTGCAGGCTGGACGTGTGGCAGACGGACTTGAAGATTGCATGTGTGTGTGTTACGTCATTCTGCTGATATCAGAGCGCTATAAGTATCTTTCTACGGAAATAAAGAGCATTTTGAATTTCTGCAAATTGGACTTTTAATTCTATGAACCCACAAAGTCACAATATGTTTTGAGGCACCCTGAATACAAAAACAAATCTTTTTAGATAATGGTATCTGTGCGTGTCTGTAAAAGACATAAGCCAAAAACAAAAAGTAGTTTTAGTACCAAACTTTGTTTAGAATCTTCCAAGGATGTGACATAAGATTTTAAAAAAATTCCTCCACCCGAACTGGCCTTTACTTGGAACATTTGTCAAGAATTTCAATCTTTTCAAAAATGGCTCTAACAATCTTGATAAAAATATTAACAATATAGGTTAATCCTCGAACATAGGTCAAATCAGACGATTAATGAAATGCTCAAATGATGCTCAAATGAGTCCATAGTCCATAGTGCTTAGAGTTGCCCAACATTCGTATTTAAGGTATAACAGAAAATCCTGGAAAAGATTCCTTATTCAGATAACCCACCCTAAGATTCAAACTGGGACCTCTTGAATATGAGGTAGACATGCTACCACTATGCTGGAGAGGGGGACAGGAATAGCCTGCGAAGTTCTCTTGATTCTGAATGACTTTTGCATAAGTAAACAGTAAGAGATAGACAAAATCTTACTTCACAAATATGCATTTTAAGAATAGTTTGACAACAGAGAGAATAGAAGGTCACCTGAGTGCACACATAAGATTTTTCATAAGATAAGCCCTGTTTAAAGAAAACTTGCACTTAATCATTTAAAATAACTTCTGAAGCAGTATATTTAAAAATATTCTCGTTAGCCACGTTAAGTGTAATTGCCACCTTAATACAGTTGAAGTACTAGATGGCCCGGGTTCGATCCCAGGCAACTGCAAGGTGCAATTTGTGGACAACATGGAGCTGGGGTGGGTTTCCTCCGGTTTGCCCCACCATCATTCAACAATTGCTCCATCAATCATTCATCTCAGGCGTTGGGCTGACCCCTCAACCCTGATTTCATCTCAGGTCAGATGCTTCGGCTCCCTTGCACTGAAGGAACCCTAGCGCCTCCTAACGTCAGCTTTGACAAGAAAGGGAGGGGAAAAAAAAAAAATTACAACTGAAGTCACTACAACCACTTTAATTCTTATTTTACTCACACAATATTTTCTAGTAATGGAAATGATTCAAAATGAAATTAAATGTGTAGTGTTTAACGCATACTTTTACTACATATTGCCGCAGGTGATCGACATTGATGATACATGAGAACAAGAAAAAGCACTTATAAAATGAGATAGAGGGGGGAAACCGGAGATCCCAGAGAAAACCCACCCCAGCACCATATTGTCCACCACAAATCTCACTTTGCAGTCCCCTGGGGGCCCACCCAAGCCACCTTGGTGAGAGCCAAGCAGTCTACCACTCAGCCATGGCGGGGCCAAACTTATTTAAAATGTACCTCATGGAATTGCAGGGAATATGCAAAAGGGCATTATTAATTACTCAAGCTACCAGCCTAAAAATAAAAATTATCATAGGACTTGTGTAAATTTGTAAATGTTTCCTGCATACAATTTTGGCTTCTTTATATATCAACTTGGGGTGTAAGGGGTAGTGATGCGCCTCCTATAGCCTCTCCTATCCAATTCTCATCCTCAACCTGCCCGTGGTACACCCTGCTTTTAACAGATGAGGCTCTAAGGACCGAGTCACAGCGGTATAACTGTTTCATCTAAAATGGAGGAAATGCCATTTGCATATGCGCTGACCTATCACAATGCAACAGCGTCCCTCAGAGGCACATGAGGGGAAGGTCGGTGGATCTAAATAACACCTAGTTAGTCCTCCCGGCTAGGTCCGATGGACCCGTTGACCAATGATAGATGCGGTCCCCCTTGCATAATGGGGGTTTAAGTCGGGTGATGTAACTGCCACATTGTGAAAACTGGTGCCCATTAAGAAAACAGTTACATGAAAGCCAAAACACACACGAGTATGAGTCCTAAAGAAAAAGATTCTGGAGTTAAAACTGTCCCCCAATCGGATCTCCGGGTGGGACATCTTTAGGCAAACTTAATCACAATCCCAATACTTTAAGAATTCTACAGTGGAATGCAGGAGACATGTCACAGTCAAAAAAACAAGAGTGAATGAAGTTGATGTGTGTTTGGAGGAATTTAGTAACAGTGACGTCAAAATTAATATAAAATTATTTGTGTTGTTTATTCTTTTCTACAATTAATACTTTTCTCTCTGCTGCTTTTTGTTGTCTACTATTTTTATCAAATTTTACTACTTAGCCACAACCCAATTACACATAAACATGCAATAATAAACAGCCTTACACACAGACTAGTCAACATACCCATGGAAAAAGAAGAATATTTCAAGGAACAAAAAGCAATAATACACATAGCAGAAGAAAACGGATACAACAAAAGTTTGGTGTTGAAGAAAATTAGAAAATCTAAACTAAAGAAAACCATTAAGGAAACAACCACATTTATTAAAGAAAAAGAAAGCAACAGCATATTCAGTTCATTCACATATCATCCAAAAACATTTAATAAATTTAAAAAGATATTCAAGGAACAAAATATCATCTTGGCACCTACTAATAGATACTCAATTTTAAAATTACTAAATTCAAAAACAAAAGATGAAATTCCTTCAGGTAACAAATCTGGAATATACCAAATAAATTGCAAGAATTGTGAAAAATGCTACATAGGTCAAACAAAAAGAAATTTAAAAACCAGAGTCAAAGAACACTTTAGAAACATCAGATTGAAACAAGAAGACAAGTCAGCAGTTTCATTTCATTTTTGGAATGAAAACCATGACATTGATCCAAATCCAAAATTATTAAAAGGAGTGATAAACCAAAATAGATTGACAACATGGGAGAACATATTCATCTGGAAAAATAAGGATCGCGTAATGAACTTTGAAATCCCGCCAGCAGATAATTTGACAAAAAAGTTCATAGTTCCACCACCAGAGAGAGCAGATAACAGTTGCCAGTTGGGAAGAGATTGAAAATGGAGGCCAGGGCCTTTGAAACTAGTCTCTCATAAATATATGAAAAAGTAAGTGACGAGTGTCAATAAACCAACCACAAATAATTTTATGTTAATGAAGTTATTAGAAGATCAAGATATAGATGTCTTTACAATACAGGAAGCCAATCTGTCAGGAGAACAGGAAATATATTTTGAAGTGGATCAGTACACTACACATATACTTCCAAAGGCTCGTCAGGTAGCAAGTGGTATTTTCACAGGAATTAAAAGAAATATAAAAGCTAATATCCAAATCAAAAAAACAAGGGAAGAGCAAGATAAGTCAGAAATAGTTAAAATTGAAGTTTGGAAAAGTAACTATCACTATAGAATTTACAGTATCTATTATCCCCCAGACAATAAACTAGATCTAAATTCTATCCCCATATATATATATATATATATAATTTACATCCTCCAACATTAAGTCATATCAGACGATGAATGGAATGGGTGAAATGATGCTCAAATGAGCCCAGGGTCCATAAAGCTTAGTTACCTGACATTCGTCTTTCAGGATAAGGGAAAACCCCTGGAAAAACCTTATCCAAGTAACTCACCCTGACCGAGATTCGAACTCGGGACCTCTTGAACGTGAGGCAGACATGCTACCACCACGCTACCGAGGTGGGCTCTATCCCCATAGAACCCAAAAGTATCCTAATAGGTGATTTTAATGCACATTCCCCTAGATGGGTCTATAGAGACATAAATTCAGCAGGAAGAGTCATAGATGATCTAATAAATTCATCAACAATGGAATTAATATTTAATCCAAATGATCCACCCGCTTACCTTCACTATAATGGTTCAGGTACAAATCCGGATCTTCTGATGGTGTCATCTGACATAATTGACAATACAAAAAGAGAAATAATAGAAGACCCACATTCAGGCCACAGAAACACCAAAACTCCATAAGAGGTCTAATACTGATGGATCCACCAAAGAAAATCTTACTGGAGCTGGAATTACATGTACACATTTTTCCTTTTATCATTCTGTTGGCAGAGACACAACAAATTATGATGGAGAAATAGAGGCTATACACATTGCTCTCCGACAATTACTAAATCTTCCCTTAAATAAATTTAACAAGGTAGTAAAAGTCAACAAAAATTAGAGAATGCTATAAAATGTTAACACAACTCCAAAAAGTTAATAAGATTGTCCATCTCCAATGGATTCCATGGCAAGTCACCTCTACAGAATAGGTATCTCAGCTTCACCAATATGTCTCCTGTGTAACGATCCAGAAGAAATGAATGAAGTCCACTTGAAGACCTGCGAAGCATTAAGATCAGAAGAAACTACAGTTCAAAAGTATTGGAAAGCTTGAATGCTAATGGCTTCATTGTCAGATGCAAGGAATTAGAAAACAACATATATTAACTTCTTAGAGGGGCCCTATTGCTACAGTTGTACCATTTCCAGGGCAAGCGTTAGTTAACTTAAATTGTATGGAAACACCAGTTATATAAAAATTAATTTAAATTTGTAGTGCACAAGAAGCAAGTCAGTTAATCTGTGGCCTACTTCATCACAGAGGAACCAGACTCAACCCTGCAACAAGAGATGGGCTGATATTAATTCTAACTTTCATCTTTTCACAAAAAATCCTTTAGCACTGCTCAAATTTATTAAGAATCTGGAAATAAAATTTCGCCAACCACCATGAAAAACCCTACAATTCTTCATAAGTGATGTTACTAATAGCTTGAAAAACAATCAATAACAAAGGAAACCTTGTCTTAAGTCAATTGAAAGCTAGTGCAAATCAAGAGAACCCTTTGCTGCACATAAAGGTGAGTATCACATATCAGCTTAGAGTGCAACTTTGGAGTGCTAATTCCAGGACCATCTAGATGGTCACTGATGGCATTCTAGATTGAGAAAATTGGCACCAAGTAGGTGGTGATTACAGGTTTTACACACACTAGCTGCTAAATAGTTTTCTACGTCTGTGATGTATTATTTGATTTAGTAAGTCTGATATAAGTTTGTTTAAACATTAATGAAGCAAGGGTATGTATGAACCTTTATTTGTGCATTTTAAAAAACTACAATAATTCCAGTAACGTGTTTTCTGTGCCATGTCTTTCCACACCTTTATGTTTACTTCTATAGAGATTAGGAATTTATGAAAGTATAATCAGCCTGTCTGTTTTGTGACACAATTTCTGTAATAAGAAACAAAAGAATACATTGTTACAATAGGAGATGTTTTTGTTGTAAATATACTGTATGCTGCATAACCTAAAACATTACAATGCAGCATAACTGTTGTGTTCCCGGGTGTAAATCTAATTACAGTAAAGATGGACCATTAATAGCAACATTCAAATTATACCAATCATATCATATCATTCAAATTATATCAATCTTTGCAACAAAAGGCATGCTTCCAGTAGAATTATGTATCAAAGTCCATAACTAAAATCGGCTAACTTTATGATTTAACACATTTCCCTTTATAAGGAAGAAGGTAATTAAATGGCTTCTTTTGTTAAAAATCAAAATTTATAACATTGTTATAATAAAAAACTTATATACAAATAAGTCCTTCCATTAGTTGCAGTGTATTTTATTCATCTGGCTCAAAATCATGTTGACACTTCTCACGCACATGAGTGATTTTAATATGTTGCTTGCATACAAAATACTGACACAGATCTCATTTTATATCAGTGGTTACATTCTTCACCTGTTCACATGTCACACACCTCCAAATATCTCTGAATTGCACTCTTGTTTTTTTCCTTATTCGTGGTCCTCTGTATCTTTGAAGGAAGGCACTGACATTTACTGGGAGGCAATACATATTTGCTTGCACTTGAAAGTGTGGTTTCATTAAGAATAAAGCTGACTGCTTCAAAAATATTTGCCTGAGAATTCTGGTCTTATCCTGCTGCTAAAGTAGAGATCTTGAGAGTTTATTAATACTATATCAACAGAGCTAAGATTTTTGCATATTTACATGTTTTATTCCTTGATAGTTAAACATATGCACATAAGTAATAAATTAATTCCACATTGTAAGGAATTTATTACACAAGTTTTACAGTTCATGTAAATGCATATTTAAGGGGTTAGTGTATATTTAACTAATTTTTGGATATTTATGTACATATTTCACTTTTTCAGCGATTTGCACAAATATTTCACCCCAATACTTTTAACATGATTAGGTTTTAAAGGACACTGATGTCTGCGCAGTTGAATGCCCTTAAACACATTCATCATCATCATTAACCCGATATTTTAAGAAGCATAGGACACAATAAAATTTGTTTACTACCCTATTTGTATAGGACTTAGGTATTATGTTTCTAAATCCTTAAAAGGTCACTGAAAAATGAGAACATAGCTGTCAACAATGGGCACTTCCTGAATATAAATATGCCACTCAACAATTTAAAACTAATAATCATGCAATCTTTGAAATTCGGTAGGGCCATTGCATCATAAAGTTTGATATGATTTGTATTAATATTGCAAACAAAGCTTTCTGCTGCAACTATTACATCATCAAAAATTAAAAAGTGCCATTTTCATTTAACCTTTAAACTTGTACTAATAATTTAAGTTAATTGACGGAAATTAATCATTTCTTCACACTAGACCTATATAGGCTAAGGTTTTTGATAGTCGACATGAAAAATTCAATGCCATGGCAGGTATTTGAACCATGGATCTCCTGGTTTCCGTCCAGTCACTCTTACCCATTGAGCGACCATGGCCAATGTGCCCTCCTGTCATTAAATTCTCCGATTGACTCATATATATATATTTCCTAGTAAAACACTAGGGGCTCTCATATCCGAGATACACTATTTGTGTCGACTTACTATCATAACTACTTGAATTCCAGGCTTCATCATTAAACTCTTGTTTAAGTTAATTGTACTAATAAGCTGATAATCATAATTTCTGAAGTGTGAGCAGTAGAAAAGGAAAAATTATAATGCCGAAAGAGAAGAGCAGTAAAGCTGATTTGCTTTGATGGAATTGAAATGATGGATTGATGGAAATCCTACTCTTAACTGATGGAAATATAGTACCTACTGTTCAAGTGTGTTAAAACATTAAGTTTTATATTTCTATTTTCAAAATATTTTAAAAATCAATGTGATTTTCGAGTTAGTGACTGTTGGTTTTATTTAACAAAAATAAATACATATTTTATATAGTGGCGCTGTTAGAACGGTTACCATGGATTTGTCTTTGGTAATAGATACCTCTCAGATAACGCACTGATTTCTCCACGTGGATTGAACATATATCTGTCATTTGTTATTCCCGCAAATTCCATTGGCTAAAGTGATGCGTTCATTGGTGTTTAGCACACGACCGGTAGGCCCGTCAGTACCCCTCTCACACTTACAAGAATAATCAGCGCGTTATCTGAGAGGTTTCTGTTAAAGATAAATCCATGGTAACCGTTCCACCAGTGTGACTATACCATTGTTGTAGGTGTCTTGCAACAAAAAAATTTTGATTCTGCAACATCTACAAACAGCTTCTCATAGAAGTATAAAAACATTTTAAGTGACAGAATAAAATTGTTTCTTTCACAAAACAGTGACTAATAAATATTAATTACTGTCCGGCCGTTGTATCTCCGGCTTTGACGTTTTGCGACTGTAAAAGGTGGAAGGGGAAACCTAATAGTACCAACATACAGTAATGAGCAATTGAAAACATATCCTCAAAATTATCTTTAGAATGAAAATATAGGACTATATTAACTTTAAAACACTGAAATACAATTTACAATTTCATCATAATGCAAGATATTTATTACAACACCACTCTATTCGAATATTTCATTCACACCTTTCATACACACACTAACTGCATCTGTTGGTAGTACTGGGAGTCTCTACATCCGGTGTCGTGGTCAGGAAGTTAAAACTTTATATTTGTTTGAGCCACGTGGCCTAATAGCGGCTTGCACTAGAGAACTTTCTTTGGTATATTTTTCGTGCGTGAATTCCGATGTTTAGTGTTCGTAAGTCCTATTATTATCGCTATTATAATAATATGGCTACTGGTTCGTTAAATATGCAAATACATGAAATATTTAAAATACGCATTGTTCCTCTGCTTGAAATTCCCGCTAAAGAACTGGCAACAGCCTGCTTCCCCCTCTCAAGAAATGTCAGAGCCGGAGATAGAACGGCCGAGGTATAGTGCCTGTGTTTAAGAATTTACTTTTTGATTAAAGTTAACCACTGGCGTGACAGCCCTTCAAGGACCAAGGCCTACCAACCCGACTGCCAGCCTCATGCCCACTTACACACGGCAGAGGTGAACGATCATCCAACCGATATGGGGAGGAGATGTGGTCAGCATCTCGGCATCCCCCAGCCGGAATACTTTTTGATTACTTCAAGATTAATTAGTGTAAGACAGTTGAAATAACATACTTTATTTTAAATGCACATTATACAGTGATTTTTAGTGCACAGATGCAAGTATGTATTCATACCTTATAGCGACTATAAATCTGAGCTCTAGTCATCAGAGAATAGCATACCATAAACAGCCATCTTCTTCCTAACCGAGATCTGAACTAGGGACCTCTTGAATGTGAGGTAGCCACATAACCACCTATGCTGTAGAGGCAGATTCTATCAACAAAATGTAAATACCAAATCAAGAAGATAAACCTCTTGAAACCCATTAGAACTAGGAATTTCCATTTCTGAATCATCCTTGTCTGATAATTCAACACCATTAGTGTGGTTTTCTTTCTTGACAGATATGAGATAAAGTAATCCCAAAAGGCAGTTCTGGAGGTCAGACAAATTACTCTTTCTCTCAGTAGTGAAAGAAGAAAAATTAAACTGAAGAAATTTTACTGAAAAGACCAGGCGTGCAGTATATTTTGTAAACCAAACGTGACACGCTCACTTTTGAAGTTCTCACAGATGCACTATAGATATTCAACAATGCATAACCTCTCAGCATGTTAACCTAAGTAATGAGGGAATAGCTGCTTGCCCAAATCCAATTTATCTGAACCAGTAAAATTTAAATGATTTTGTACTTGGCATACTTTATATCCCAGGATGCTCACTGGGAGTTAAATGAAATCATGCCCTTATATTTCACTAACACTCTCCCGATTTTCCTCTTTAATGTACTTATCTCCCTAATATTCGAAATACACCACAATATGTATGAGTACTTATTGCCACTGCTGGTTAAGATTTAATTCATCAGTTTTTACTTTTTCTGGATATTACTGTAATATTTACACCTTTAGAAACCGAGCATACAAATTAATAAGATTGTCTGTTATACATTTTAATGTTATACAAACATGCATACCTTTAACACCAAGACAAGTTCCATTTACAAGTGTTGAAGTCAAGTTACGAAGACCTTCAGGAAACATCTCAGTCAACCCCCACAGTCTTTCTGATAAAGTTTCATCAAGATCCTAAAAGTAGAAAAATATTAAAGCCCTTAAATTTGTATAACTTACAATGTATATCCTTATGTACCTACCTAAGGTGAATGTATATGTATTACATTGATTTTTCTCTTATTTCTTTGCCTCACAATACAATAATTCTTAATGATTCATACTATGTATACATACAGTGAAAACAATATACTGCATTTTCCAATGCATTCATATGCAGACAATTTAATTCCACAAAGTAACTGACCAAAATGCATGAGAGTTGGTTTTATTTACTTTTGTTCCCTGAATAGAATATCACTATTGAGTTTACCAATGCTACATAACCTCACTCCATAAACTGAGATGCTACTGTTTCTTCAACATCAAACTGTTAGCTAGAAAATGTAAAAGAATTTACTTGCTAATATATATCCTGAATAAAGTATAAACTCACATCATCGTCAAGATCATCGTCATCTGTTAGATCTTGCTTTTCGAGTAGCTCTTTACTGCCTGATTTTGGTTTTTCCGGTGTTAGATCATTACTGCTTGATGCTGATTGAGATTCCATCCCACTATCAATGTC
Source organism: Mantis religiosa (assembly GCA_030765055.1). NCBI lineage: Eukaryota > Metazoa > Arthropoda > Insecta > Mantodea > Mantidae > Mantis > Mantis religiosa. The sequence continues at coordinate 87,980,834 of CM060951.1, forward strand.
TTCACCTGGAGCCATAAGAATAACCTAATTGTATTGCAATCAGAGGGAAGACTCCAGACAAATTAACTGGAATATCCTACCCTCGTGCAAATACTCTCTAACACCGTCTACGGGTGGTTGGAAAGGTCTGCGCAGACTTAAAAGTTCATATAGCGCGAAATATAAATTATCAACTTAATTACAAACCTTACATTACACAGGCGTACATTAATCGAATACACATAAACTGGATGTTTCCTCAATAAACCAATTTAAAACAACATAATTAAATGTATATGTTTAAGTTTAGGATAAACAGTATTTTTATTGATTAAAATACGCTTCTAAAAACAAGACAGATGGCACAATTCAACACGGAACACCAACCACAACCGCTATACCTAATTATTTAAACTGCAAGGCCTGCATCGTTCATAACTACCAATATTGTACTCAAATTTCCCCCAGTGTAAACGATATAATTATGAACTGAACCTGTGCTACTGAGCTATTTTGAACAACCCAATCAATTAGCCAGCTCATGCTAACTGTTAAGCTAATCAACAACCATTTCTTGGCAGAAGGATAAATATTACAGCATATATTTTATATTTAATTTACATTCCTGAAAATATATGAAATTATATTGTGAAATTATCCTACTTTGCAAATCTCAATAGTTACACTGATGTCCTCTAATTAAAGTAGTTAAGAGACAAGAATTTCAAGTTGAAAATATTCACTATTTATATCCAATCTGTGAGGGTAGGGACTCCTTTCAGATAGTCCTACTTCAGGGAGTTGCACCCTACCCACGCGATTCACCAGATTTTCTTGTCCCGAGGGGAGAGTGCTTTACTCAGGGAGATTTGTATCAAGGGATATTTTAAATTACAGAAACATCTGTGAAGTCAGAGAGCACAGAGCTACACATTATGTTGGCTGCTCCACAACCTTCCCTCCAAATGTATTTGGATTGGTAATGACTTGAGCAGTGAACTGACCAGCTGGAGAACTTAAGTATTTCCCAGGTAAGATTGCAAGAAATGTTGCTGAATGTATTAATTTTTAGATGAGTCGTATTTATTACACATCTGCTTCACTTTCGTACCTATTTTGAGGACATGTTTCGCAAATCATCATTTGCATCTACGGCTCTTATGCGACTACTAAAGCTTGATGCAGCGGTGTGGGTAATTCTGGGGTTTCTGCTGCCATCTGTTGATTTAGTGATGAACTTAAATGTGGGATTCTCTTCTGGCGGGATTTCAAAGTTCATTAGTTGGTTTTTATGTTTTTCTATGTATATCCTCTCCCATATGACGAGTTCACTATGTTTTTGTACGTATTTTAGTAATTCGGTGCTATCTTCAATTTCATGATTTTCAGACCAGAAATGAGCTGCTATTGCGGACTTATCAATATTTTTGTATCTTAAGTGCCTGAAGTGTTCTCTTTCTAGTGCCTATGTTTCTTTTTGTCCTCCCTATGTAAATTTTTTCACAGTCTTTACACTTAATCTTGTAAATGCCTGACTTTTCCTGTGGTTTTATCTTATCAGTATTATTACTGTGAAGTAGGTTTTTAATGTTGTAATTGTTTTTTGCTGCCAATGTTATATTGTATTTCTTGAATATTTTTTGGAACTTTTTTGTGGCCCAGGGGTGGTAAGTGAATTTAGCAAATCTAATTTCTTGTTTTATTGGTGTGAGAGCTGTGATCTGTTTTAATCTCTTTTGAAGTTTGAATGATTTTAGTTTTTTATCTACAAGGATTTTTCCATATCCATTTTTAATTGCAGTTTTTAAGATTTGATGGTATTCGTTTTGATATTCTTGCTGGCTGAGAGGTAGATTTACTAATCTGTGTGTGAGACTGTTGATGGTTGCATGTTTGTGTGGAATTGGGTTGAAACTATTTGCTTTGATGTAACAATCAACAGTCTCACACACAGATTAGTAAGTCTACCTCTCAGCCAGCAAGAATATCAAAACGAATACCATCAAATCTTAAAAACTGCAATTAAAAATGGATATGGAAAAAACCTTGTAGATAAAAAACTAAAATCATTCAAACTTCAAAAGAGATTAAAACAGATCACAGCTCTCACACCAATAAAACAAGAAATTAGATTTGCTAAATTCACTTACCCCCCCCCCTGGGCCACAAAAAAGTTCCAAAAAATATTCAAGAAATACAATATAACATTGGCACTAAAAACAATTACAACATTAAAAACCTACTTCACAGTAATAATACTGATAAGATAAAACCAGAGGAAAAGTCAGGCATTTACAAGATTAAAGTGTAAAGACTGTGAAAAAATTTACATAGGGAGGACAAAAAGAAACATAGGCACTAGAAAGAAAGAACACTTCAGGCACTTAAGATACAAAAATATTGATAAGTCCGCAATAGCAGCTCATTTCTGGTCTGAAAATCATGAAATTGAAGATAGCACAGAATTACTAAAATACATACAAAAACATAGTGAACTCGTCATATGGGAGAGGATATACATAGAAAAACATAAAAACCAACTAATGAACTTTGAAATCCCGCCAGAAGAGAATCCCACATTTAAGTTCATCACTAAATCAACAGATGGCAGCAGAAACCCCAGAATTACCCAAACCGCTGGATCAAGCTTTAGTCGCATAAGAGCCGTAGATGCAAACGATGATTTGCGAAACATGTCCTCAAAATAGGTACGAAAGTGAAGCAGATGTGTAATAAATACTACTCATCTAAACATTAATAATTTTTCGCTTCACTGTGGTGTTCCAATACAGTTAAATCTCGATATGTTGCTGAATGTATTTATTGAATGTTAATATGTTTTAATATGGGTCATGGCATTTGGCTCAACATTAGTACTTAACCTGCAAATATGAGCATTTTTCAATGAAGGTGCATAAAATGTACCAGGGGACACATGTATGTGCTGTACCAAGGGACGTCCCTTAGTACATTAATATATTCCTTCGCACTTATATTCTGCTTTTTTGTTTACTGAACTGCTTTTCTTAGGTGAAGAAAATGCCACGAAGCAAAAATGGTATCAAGAGACCACCACCAGATAAAGATGTAATGGAGGCAGCCGTGAGGGATGTTATTGAGAGGAAGATGTCCCTTCGAGAAGCCACTGACAAGCACAAGATTTCAAAATCTGCCATAGCACGTTCAGTTTGTAAAGCAAACACTGTATACTCCAACACAAAGTTTACTTATCCTAATTTTGATGTAAATGGGGTACTTTCCAATGAAGAAGAAACTGATCTGGTTAATTATTTGAAACAGGCTGCTTATCTGCATTATGGTTTGACAGTTTATCAGACTAGGAAATTTCCTTATGAATACGCTAAAAGCAATGAGAAGGTTGTACTACAATGGGAGGAAAATAAACTTGCTGGAGAGAGTTGGGCACGATTGTTCCGCCAACGTCACCAAGATTTATCATTAAGAAAGCCGGAAGCTACAAGTTTAGCCCGTTCAGCAGCATTTAATAAGAATACTGTGAAGGAGTTTTTCAAGAACTACAAGAACATTTTGAGCCGAGGGAACTTCCAGCCACAGCATGTGTGGAATTCTGATGAAAGTGGATGTTCTACTGTGCATGTTCCTCCCAAAGTTCTTGCAGCAAGAGGTGCAAAACAGATTGGAAGTACGACTTCAGTTGAGTGAGGAAAGAATGTGAGCATAATTTCTTCAGTAAATCCTCTAGGAAATAGTGTCCCTTCTTTATTTGTGTTCCCTAGAGTTCATTTAAAACAACACATGCTCAAAGGTGAACCTCATGGTTCAATAGGAGCAGCTAATCCAAGTGGTTGGTCGAACGAAGACATTTTCTTTCAATACTTGGAACATTTTATCAAGCATGCAAAACCTAGCCAAGATGAACCACAAATTCTGATTTTTGACAATCATGAGACCCATATCTCATTACAAGTTATAAAAAAAAAGCCAAGGAAAATGGTCTTGTGCTCCTGTCTTTACCTCCACATTGCAGCCATAAGATGCAACCCTTTGATAGATCTGTTTTTGGACCATTCAAGAAGTATTATCACATGGAAATGTATGACTGGATGAATACCCCAGGCAACTTTGGCAAACGTGTGACAATATATGACGTCTGTGAAATTGCAGGGAAAGCCTATGAGTCTGCATTTACACCAAAGAACATAAAAAGAGGATTTGAAGTTACAGGAATTGTTCCACTGAATGAGAGCATTTTCAGTAAAATAGATTTCCTCCCTGCATATGTGACTGACCACCCACCACCTGAAGTAAATGAATGCACTGAGTCTTTGCACACCAGGGAAGTTGAAAAACCAGGTCTTTCTGACAAACTAGACACTCCTTCAACTCCCAAAATGTCACCCGAAATGGTCCGCCCTTTTCCTTAAGCTGCACAGCAGAGGCCCAGCAGCAGGAAATTGGAAGTAAGAAAAGGAAATCAACTATATTAACTGATACGTCCAATAAGGAGGAAATAGAAAATAGAAAGAATAAGAAAGTGAAATCAAAGGAAAACAAGGAAAAGAAACAAAAAACAAGCAGTGAGAAACCTTTTTGAAGATAAAAGTAGTGGTGATGAAGATGACTTCATACTAATTGATGATGACTCCGATGATGTAGATTTAGAAGACGGAGTGCAAGAGTATGAGCTACAAAGTTCAGAAGATAGTTCAAAGATTGAAAAGGAAGATTATGTGTTTGTGGAGTTTAAGTGTGAAAAAAGCAAGCAACATTTTGTTGCTAAGGTAATAGGAAAAAACACAGAGAAAGACAGTGACTTTGAAATAAGATATTTAAAGAAAATGCAAAAAACTGATCGTTTCATCATGAATGAGGAAGCTGAAGTCTATTCTGTTGCTGCAGAAGATGTTATTTGCAAATTACCAGCACCAGTGCTGGTTGGGGGTACTTCTCGGAGCAAAAATCTGTTGCGTTTTCCAGTAGAATTTACTAACTTTAATTTGGGGGAATTAAATATTGTTGGAAATTCATAATTGTATATGTTTTACTTTCCTATAAATAAAGTAATCATATATTGGAAGTGTATCTTACGATAGAATGTGGTGTCCCTTGGTACAACATGGTATGTCCCTCGGTACAGCATGGGTATGTACCTAGGGACAGGTTGTAGAATATTACAAATTTTGTTTTTAACACTTAATGTGCAATAAAATGCATGCAAATAATATTTTACCTTGTGGCTAATAGATGAAGGTCACTAAAGTGACAGTCATTATTGCTGTAAATTTAAATAAATATAACTGAAAAAATAATTTTCAAAAATTGTCCCTAGGTACAGCATCTTCCCCTACCTGGCTGTGGTACCTGGAAAGGAGCCCTTGTCCTGCGACACGTGCGAAGACCTCAACGGCAGTATTATCGATGAAGAATTCTACAGGCTGTTTGACGGAATAGGCACCTATTCTTCAGGAATAAGTGAAGACCCGTCTCCGGAGTAACAAAGAGAATGTCCTCAACGGCAAATGAGGGCGGAAAAGGCAACCCTCTGCCCGGGGTACAGGCAGAAGCTTTGTTGAGAAGCCCAAAAGAGGCAGTCCATCTCTCAACTTACCTTGTGAAGAGGTGGTAGCATATAACGGTAACAGGTTCGAAGCCGAGCATAGTTTGTGTAAATGTTTGGATTTTTTGCATATGAAGTAAATGTCTCTGTAGCCAAAGCTAAACGAGATGTTTGCCATCAACATGCTTTAAAATAAATAGGAGTTTGACGTACCTAAAGAAATGGGCTAATGTATAGTTTGACGTTCTGAGGTTCATGATGTCACGGTTGAAAATGGAATTAGCGTTAAGTGAAGATAGCAGTGAGGATGAGAGTTCAGGTTCTGAACCTCCAAGGAAGCGGATTTGCTCCTCTGTATTAAGCGCAAGTGGTACAGATAGGAGCAACACAGAACTGAGTGATGAAGATGGGATGACCTCTTTCTCTGCTGGCACCATGAGTATCAGTAGGTTTAATGATTTGATGAAACCTGCAGAACCTAGCAGTAGCTTCATGGATAGCAAGGGCCACAAAATGATAAGAAAAATGGGTTTTGAAGTGGGGAAAGGGCTTGGCAAGCATGCTCAGGGTAGAGTTGAACCTGTTGAAATGTCCAAACAATGTGGTCGAAGAGGGTTTGGTATGAAAATAGCAGAATTGGATGCTGCAGTACGTAAATGGAATCCTGATGAGGAGGTAATCTCATGTAAAGAAGATGTAATGTGGTTGGAGGAAAGAGAACATGAAGCGTTGTCATCAAAAACATTAGAAACATGGATTAAAAAAGGCCCACAGAACCTTAACATTGAAAATGAGATACATTTTTGTGATCCAGCCATTCTAAAGGATGTTCTTGCATCAAAATCTGTGTTTGATAAGTTAGATGGAGATGAAATGAGAAAAGCTCGAACACGCTCCAACCCATTTGAAACTATTAGAAGAGGATTCTTTCTCAACAGGGCGGCATTGAAGATGGCTAATATGGATAAAGTTTTTGAGTTCATGTTCACAAATCCAAAAGATGAACATGGGTATGAGCTACTGGGGCCAAATGATCTACTGTATTTTGCAGACGTATGTGCAGGACCTGGTGGGTTTTCAGAATATGTACTTTGGCGACGAAAGTGGAAAGCCAAAGGATTTGGCTTTACTTTGAAGGGTAAAGATGATTTCAGACTTGCAGATTTTTATGCAGCACCATGCGAAACTTTTGAGCCACATTATGGTGTTAATGGAATGGATGGGGATGGAAATATTTTCAATCCTGACAACATAAGAGTGTTTACAGAATATGTGCTGCAGCAAACACATGACTATGGTGTGCATTTTATGATGGCTGATGGTGGTTTTTCAGTAGATGGACAAGAAAATATACAAGAAATTCTGTCAAAGCAACTCTATCTTTGCCAGTTCCTAGTAGCCCTCAACATTGTACGTGCAGGAGGTCACTTTGTGTGCAAGTTGTTTGATCTCTTCACCCCATTCAGTGTGGGGTTGGTGTATTTGATGTACAAAGCATTCCAGAAAATCAGCATCCACAAACCTAACACAAGTCGACCAGCTAACTCTGAGAGGTACATAATTTGCAAATGGAAACGGGATGATGCAAGAGTTATTGCAGACTATCTGTTTAAAGTAAACGTATTACTTTGGAAGAAGGAAAGAAAGAAGGAATCTTGGGATGTGATGGAAGTGGTACCCCTGGAGCAACTATATGCTGATACAAACTTTTTTAACTACATGGCATTGTCAAACAATATTTTAGGTAAACGGCAAGTTGTGAACTTGGCAAAAATTGCAGCATTTTGTCAAGATACAACATTATTTGAGCAACAACAAGCTGAAATGAAGCGCCTGTGTTTGGAATATTGGGAAATTCCCGATAAGGCTCGCACAGCTCCACCACGAACAAGTCCAGATATCAAGTGTGAAGAACTTCTGAAAAAGGCCAAATGTAGCCAAGGTGTATTGTCCAGCAAAGAGACTGAGTTACAGCCAAAGAGCTTGAAAGAAGTATTTAAATCAGTTTACGATTGGCACTGTGTGGTGCTGGGAAGTTCTAGGGATAGGCTCAACTGTGCTTTTTATCTAGGGATGGGACACAATAGAGTGTACAGGCTGGAACATAATCGGTGGCACAAAGTGGAAGCTAACATCGAGCTGAGTCCAGATACCTTATTTTATGGAGAATTGGTACAAGAACTGAGAGGAGAAGGTCAATCTCAACGCAAATTGACAACTCTTCACATTATTGATGCTATTTTTGTAGGTGGAGATGATATATCTCACCTACATTTGACAGAAAGGCATAAGATATGCTGTAAGTTTGCAGAGGCTCTTAACAAATCAATTCGAACGGATCTTACACCCTTAAGGGTGAAAGAGCTATATGAACTGGAAGAAGTGGAGGAAGTCTTTCGAAGGTTAGACCAGAGAACAATCAAAGGTGCAGGGGGCCAACATCGTCTTGTATATAGCGTAGGAACTGATAACAGATTCTACCTACCTGGTGGGCTCATGTTCTTCAAGGCAACCAAAGAGCCATGGATGAGGCATGAGAGCAGAACAACCCACTACAAATACTATTTTCATCAGTTCACTAAAGATTCCAAGTATGACAGGGACCGTCCACAAGAAGCTTGTGCTAGTTTCATGTACTCCTTTCAGAAGAAACATGTTTGGTGGTGGGAGGATGGTGTACGTGTACATGATGAACAGCATTCAAATGTGGATGTGAACAAGCTGCAAAGAGATGATGTATTATTGTTTGTGGATGACAGCTGTCAACCAAACCATTAAATATGCATGTACACTATGTTGTATGCTTGTGTGTGTATGTGTGTGCATATGTGGAATGTAATGAAATCTACATTTTAAGTAATACACAAGGTATCCATTTATGAAAAGCATGTTATGTGTAAACAACATTATTAAATAAACAACATAAAGGACTCTGTATTTTTTAAAAAGGAACTGAAATGTTTTAGCGCTGCATAGTGTGATCAGATCAGTATATATTGATGTCCTGATTCCATAAGTAATTAGAGTGAAGACAGTGGTTCTTTAATTGATCTTTCACATAATCTTGATGTTAGTTGTAAAGAACATTTCATTTAGAATAAAATACTAATTGTGAAACTGAAAAAAAAAAAAAAGCTGATGGAGGGTGATGGATTTTAACGCGTAAAAATACCTGGCATGGCTTCCTTCCCTCAGAAGGGAATTAATGCCATAACACCAGAGTTGTAGATTTATAGCACTTAAAAGAACATCAAGCCAGGTACATAGACCTATGAGCAAAATAAAGCTGACTTCTACCCCAATATATTATGGGATTCTGAGAACCAAAGCAGTTAAAGAGCATCCATAAATAAATACTCAATTTCAACCTAAAAAAGAACTGTATGGTATACTCTAGATTTAATTTGGGACTGACTGTGCTTCGTTTCACAGGTTTTGTGCACTTAGCTCTGCATTATATTTTATGTATCATGTAAACACTTTAAAAATGTTAATTGTATGGTTATACTTGTCATACGATAGCCCTAAAATGAAAGTATTTTAAATACGTAAGCAAGTAATAATGGCAATTTTATTAAGAATTAATAAAATATTCTTTACTGTAGTATAAGATACTAAGTAAACCTAATTCTATCAGTTCATTCCACAATAATTTAAATTTATTTAATTCACAAATTAGAAAATAAGTACAACAAAAGTATTTTATTAGCCTCAGGTCTAAGATTATATTGAATAGATCGATAAATTATGCAGTATAAATAAAAACTATAAGTTTAAACTATTGTTTAATTTCACACATAATATTATGTCCAGAAATTTTTTCTACAGTACCCTTTTTCATTCTCACTTTGTCAGCATGAACTTCTTATTACATGCACCAAGCATTTTCATGGCTCATCAGTTTCATTCATCTTGCTGTTATGATGATACTTATTTTTTGCCATACATTTTACAAGCTCAAACCAGTTGGAAATGTCTCATTCTGTGCATTCGAGAACTGCTCTGACCATACCATACGGCACCATATCTGCAATAATTATATCTTGTGATGTAAGATTGAAAAATGTGAGCTATTATAGGTTAATTTATTTTTGTAAATTTAGTAAGAAACTTTATCAATTAGTGGGTGCTCTCCTTACAAAGAGGAATGTCGACTGAATTTTATAGAAATCTAAATCAAAGTTTGAATGATATGAATGTCAGAAGTAGAGGATGGTGTTCTCCTATAAGCAATTGCTTCGACGAACCCATGATACAGCTGCTTATGTACTACGTCTTTACGTACAAATGTTGTACAACCTGGGAACATTGATCGGCACTTTATTTACTGTAAGAATAAAGATAATGTTAAAGACACACGTAGAGGTAATTAACAGTGTTGGCTGCTGGGTTTAATTCTCTCGTATTCTTCCACAATAGGCTCCTGCCATTTATTAAGCTTCTTGCTTTAGCTGCTTTAGATACACCCATTCAAGTTGTTATAATATTGAATTACATAATTAACTTGGATATGGGCATTGAGAATAACCTCTTTGTAATGGTGAACTCTTGTTCGAATCCAAAAAGTTGGGTGGTTGTGATGGCAAAATGGCCGAGGATGTGTTCAGGAACTGATTTATAAATGTGTTTACCGAAATTAAGGCTGGCAGAGGGATAAACAGAGCTCGGATTTGTATGCAAAAACAAGTACCAAAATATACATGCAATTATGTACAAAAAACTAGTAAAATGTGATATGGAATATAAAAATGTTATGCTCGATAATTACTCTCATATGATTAACATTTAATTATTGCTTAAAATATCAATTAATTATTTAATTCTCTAAGTTATTAATTATTATTAATTAATAATTACCGTTACATACTACATTTTATTACAGCTTATTTGCATTGAGCTATTTAAATTTTAAAAAATAACGGAAGAGTATGTTATATTAGCCACTCACCCTTTATATTATCCGATACCACTATTGGAATAGACGAGAAATGCAACTCGTTTTGAGGTTCCCTGCACTGACATTTCTTCCTTTGTCACTGAAGAAGATTTTTTAGAGTGAAAAATGTCTATCTAAATCATAAGATATCACTACTGCATGAGAGAAATTCCAAGTCTCTTCTTTAGTGAGATCTTCCTGTATTTCACGGGTTTCCCAGGCCAGCTGTTTTGCAATTTCATGAATTGTTTTATAGCCTATATTTTTACTAAGGACTGCATTCAACTTATCAATAACAATTGTTGTCCACCTCTAACAATTGCACATTCTAACAATGGCATATATGCAGCTTTAATACCCTCTGTAACAAAAATGGCTGTGATATTCGTGTCGAAATTTGCAGCGAATGGCTCTGCAACCATTGAGGTTACCTGCACTGCCATTTATGGCAACTTCGACAGGTTCTGTCAATACTCGTCTGAGTCTTCGGATGTTGGAATTAGAAAAAAAAAATCTGTTGGACCTATTTAAAATTATATCTGAAACTTCTACCACTTTGTTGCAAATTTTCCTCGAGCTAATGCAAAATTCCATTATTGCACACAAACGTATTACACGCGGATTCATGGTTATTGGAAATTTATCAGACGAAATACGTTTTTGTCACACATCCACTATGGTTCATTTGTAATACATCAGTATTGTGTAGTTTTTAACATGCTACTACCCTGCAGCAATCCAGCAAATCAGAGTGAGTCACCTAGGCTGACCTAGGCCGGATATTTCCTGCCTCAACATCTGCCGCTCTTTACATAAACAGCTGCAAAATAGGTGGTGCCCATCATGTCACATTTGGTGTCAGGAGTGAAACATGATGATGGAAGCTGCATTGGCCAAGATCTTAGAAAAAATGGAAGAAATGAAGACAGCGAATGACACCCTCGCTGCTGTGACGGAAACAACAAATAAATACATGTCCGCGCAGCTAAAAGAAATAAAGACCGCGAAGACTGTCTGGCCACGGAAATGAAGGAGGAAAATAACAACCTGGTCGCAAAGATGGAAACAGCAAATAACATCCAGGCCGAGAAGATAACAAAAATGAAGGCCGTATAGCCACAGAAATAAAGGCTGCGAACGAGGTCCCTGCCGCCAAATTTGAAGAGCAGTTGGCCGGCGTGAAGGAGGACGTCACGGAGTTGGGCGAGCGCGTCGAAGACCTGGTGAACCGAGTTAACGACCTAGAGGGAAAGGTCGAAAGCAACACCAAGTCCCTAATTGCCATGGTGGAGGACATCGTCGGCAGAGGGTTGAAGGATTTGAAAGGCGACGCGCCGGGACACGACACATCTGCACGCATCAAACCACCTAAGTACGACGGCACGTAAACTTTCGAAGTCTTCTGCCGCCAATTCCACACAGTGGCCAAGCACAAGTTGTCGCCAGAAGAAGAGGCAGCACAGCTAATAGCCAGCCTCCAGGGACGGGCCGCAGAAGTCCTGAACGCGGTACAGACAGCAGCGGCGCCCAAGGATATCTGGCAGGCCCTGGTAAACCGCTCCGGAAATCACCACTTGGCCGCAGCCAACTGAAGTCTAGGACGCAGCATCCAGGGGAATTGCTGCAGGAGTTCACCCTAGCAATCGAACAACTGGCCAGCAAAGCCTTGGTCGACCTCCTACCCAAATTCGTATCCCGAGATTCTGCCTACACCTTCGTCAACGGGCTACGCAACGCCGAGATAAGTTAGCACCTAATGCTCGGTGTCTACAAGACCATCCTCGAGGCGCTAACGGCCGCATTCAGGACAGGTGGCCAAGGTGGCTGCTGTCCCGAACTCGAAAACAAAGGCAATCCGCTGCTATGAAGACATGAGACCAGTCCAGGGCCGCCGTCCAAGACCAAGTGGCGTGTGTTAGGGGTGTTGCCAGCCGGGACACCTGGAGAGAAACTGCCCACACCAGGAAGAGGAGCCAGAAAATCGAGTAAGGCCCGGCGAGCGGCACGTCAGTGCCGTCACCACCATTCCCTCGAGTGACACTGAGCACCGTCAACCAAAGTATGGATGACAGCCTTATCGTAGACGGTTGGGTGAGAGGGAGGCCGTGCCGCGTGCTTGTGAACATTTGGGCAGCCGTGACTAACATCAGACCTGATGTAGCCAGGGGTTTGCCTTTGAGAAAACCGATCCCTTCATACCAGCTAGTGACGGAATCGGCGGGCACCTTGCTCGTGCAGAGGTAGGCCCTGCTGCAGTGGACCTTGGGACGGAGTGCCGTTCGTCTGTATGTGTTCGTCGCGTAGGTGCCTGAGGATGTGGTGGGATTGGAGGCCTCAGGAGCCATAAGGCGACGGCCGGCGTCGACAGGAAGGTCTTGTGGCTCGATGGAGAAGAGGTGATACTCCGGCAACCCCGGGAACGACTTGGAATCTGCAGATTCATCCTGAGGAGTGCTGTGGTTTTCCCCGCGAGAAGCCAGGTGGTTGGTGGTGACGGTGCCACTGGAAGGCCAGCGCATGAAGAACCTGTGCTGGACCTCAAGGCGCATCTGCATGGACTCTGTGTAGCCAGGACATTGTTGCCGTGCAGAGGCGGAGGTGAGGCTGCTTAATCCATCAGATACCGATAACGACATCCAGTCCGGAACGGAGTTGGGGATATGCGAGCCCGTTTTCAGCGTAAAGCCAATCGACAACATCCAGGAGGCGGTACTTCAAGAGGACACCTTGGAGCAAACCGAACGATCGGCAAACTCCGACATCGCTACCACTGGCGGAGGCTCCGAGCAGACGCTGAGAGGTGGTGCCGTCAGTGTCACGTATGCGTGGCGAGTTGCGGCCCACTAGTTAGGAGGCGGGGTCACATGCAGCAGTAGAACGTCAGAGTGCCTTTCGAACGCAACGCTGTCGAAATAGCTGGACCATTTCCAGGGTCCGAACGAGGCAAAAGGTACCTGATGGTGGCCATGGACTACTTCACCAAGTGGGCATAGTTGTATGCCATCTCCAAACAGGAGGCGAAGGCAATTGGAGACTGCCTCCTGGAGTAACTATTCTGCCGTTTTGGTGTCGCGTTAGAGCACTAGAGCGACCAGGGAAGCAATTTTGAGTTCCACCTGATGAAGGAGGCAGTGAAAATGCTTGGGGTGTACAAGATCTACACAACACCTTCACATCCGCAGTTGGGTAGCATGGTCAAGATATATATCAAGACTTTAGAAGATCACCTGAGAAATTTCGTGGCCAGCCATCAGTGAAACTGGAACGCCAAGGTGCCACTGTTCTTGCTGGCCTACCGCTCGTCAACGCACGATACCACTAGGTTTACGCTAGCAAGCTTTATGTTCGGCCGAGAGCTACGCCTCCCTTGTGACCTGGCTCTTGGAAGCCTCCCGGAAGTGAAACAGCCAGCAACCAAATATGAGGAGAACCTCGTGGACCATCTCCACGAAATGCATGAGATGGCTCGTCAGAACTTCCAGATGGTCGTTCCGCATGAAGACCCGGTACGACAGGCAAGCCAACAGCCAAGGTTCCAGCAACGTGACCTGGTCTGGTTGTACCGCCCTATCCTGACCAAGGAACGCTGCCTAAAACTTCAAAAACCGTGACAAGGGCTGTACCGGGTGGTAACGAGAACTAACGACGGGGTCTACCGCATCCAGAAAGTGCCCCGAGGATAGATGAAGGTGGTACACCTGGATAGTCTGGCGCACTACGATGGTGCTGTTTGGGACGAAAGCCTTGAGGAGGGAGCAGTGTTGCCGAGGCATTGTTGTAACACTAGCGCAAGCCGCAGCCGGCGCGTGGGTGAGCGCTTGCTGAGAGAGAGAAGGAGACAGAAATAGTTTCGTCTTTCTCACTGCATCGGATTAGTATCTAGCAATCGACTGAATTCTAGAAAAATGGCTGTAGGTATAAAAGCCGGCAAGGTGTTGGAGTTAGAAGGTTGCTAGTGAGTTGCAGTTGTTAATAGTGTGTGTGCAGCTGTATGGACATTTGAAGTGGATTGCAGTGCATTCTTTTGTTTGTTTACGTGTAACAGACGACTTTGAGGACTGCATTTGTGTATTTTAAGTCATTTTGGCTACTCTAAGGGGTGTACAAAGCGCCTTTTTACTGAAATAAAGAGCATTTTAAATTTCCGCAAATAAGACTTTTAATTTTACGAATCCACAAAGTCACAATATAAGGCTCTGTTAAAATCAATGACGTTATATGCTAAGCTCACTATTATTTGTACCTGATATTTAAACTCCATCCTACAGGAGGGCTTTTACAGGTCAATAAGTCTACTGCTATATGCTGGGCACTTTTCAGTACTAAAGTAGTTTGGCATGTTAATTAACAGTGGGAATGAAAACTACCAAAAGTTAAATCGTGTACTCTTGAATGTTTGCATTAGTACGTACTAGAGTTTAAACAGTCATTAATGGCAGGAAAATCTATTGCGCCATCCTTGTGCGGATTAAGGTTTTTTAAAGTCATGTTTGTCAGGAACTAAAAACCAAGTAGCCTTGTCTCGTGCCACATCGAGCCAATTTTCTAGGAGAAACAACACCACTATCTGCCATTGGCATTCCAAAAACATTTATGCCCGATTTCACCAACAGATGTTAAACTCGACGTTAACAACTGTAGCGTAACACTTGTCACAGCGCCAACACTAATGTTAAAATTCTTGCAATTCACGTTCAAGAGGTCCCGAGTTCGAATCTCGGCCAGGGTGAGTTACCTGGATAAGGCTTTTTCGGGGTTTTCCCTTATCCTTCAAGACGAATGTCGGGTAACTCCAAGCTCCATGGACCCTGGACACATTTGAGCACCAATTCATTCACCGCCCGATATAACTTAACGTTGGGGCGGACGTAAATTACAAAAAAAAAAAACTGTATTGAGGTTCAAGGAGGCCGTGACTTCATAATGTTTGCGTGTGATAATGCTGAGTAGAATTATCTTATTTCTGTAATTCTAAACTTAAATTTTAACACTGAGAAATCAAGACAAAGTATAAAAGAAACCCTTAACGAGTGAGGGTAAGTTTTAAGTGTACAGTGTGATCATTTTCATTCGTGGAAGAAGGATTTCACAGCTAACCTCTACATTACGGATATTTATCCGTGGGAGCTGAGTGCATTCTACTTGTGAACCGTATTTTCACAATCAGTGCAGGAACTTTGTTCGCTAACGTGTGTACTAGTCAAGGCCGACTCTACACAGGCCGGAATGTATAGAATCGGCAACACTGTGAAGACGGCTTGTTCTACTTTGATTTCAACGGGCCTTATGAAGTTTGCAGTTGCTGATTTAAAATATTTCTAGAATATTCTCTGCGGTGCGGTACGGTAAACGTTTACCTCATTTTCTATGTAGTTACATGTTTATAGAACACTACTAAAATCAAGGATTTAAGGTAAGATCTGTGATAGTTTGTAAAATAATTCGTACTATAATTCAGATACTACCGTTTAGGTTAAGTTTAGAATGACAAACGAAATCATTCAAATGCCAAAAATAAATGGTAAGCCCTTTGCTTCATACGCTTTCAGTTACTCTGGTACTAATGGTAACTACACCTGTATTCTTTTCGGATGCCTGATAAGTGCTGTGTTCCTGAATGCAGTAGCAATTACGAATCCAGTAAAGGAGGTTATGTTACTGTATTCAGATTTCCTTCAGACCCCGAAATACACGCTAAATGGGTAACATGTATTCCTAGGAAGAACTGGAATCCATCTAAAAGATTGGTTGTGTGCATCAATCACTTTGAAACAGATGATGTGATAAAATGTGATGTGTATACAGACGCTGAAGGCGATGAAACTACATTTCCTCGTGCTCGTCCAAATCTGAAAGATACTGCTGTGCCTCGTTTGTTCCCCAATCTACCAAAGTATTTAAGCAAACCAGCTGGCAGCTTCAGTGGCATTGCCATCTCTTTCATCACTCTCTCTCTCTCCCTCTCTCTCTCCTGAACTGGAACGCTAATGGCATCCACGCTAAATGCGCCTCCTTTGCGCCTTTTTGAATTTGCACAATATAGATGCTGCTTGTATCACCGAAACTCATCTTGTCCCAAATGAACGTTTCTCTGTTCCAGGCTACAGAATCTATAGATTCGATCGAAATGCACCTTCCGCATCTGGGGGAGTAGCTGTATTTGTTAAGCGTTGTCGGTCTCATCATGAAATCATCTTACCTGTGATCCCCGGCTTCGAGGTCGTGGGCGTTAAACTCTCTCTTCGCAATAACAGTGATCTCATTCTCATGAGTGCCTACAAGCACCCCAAAAGTAAGCTTAACCTGCACTATTTCCCTCTACTCTACCCAACATAAAACTGCACTCTCTTGCTAGGTGATCTGAATTTCAAGCATTCTTCTTGGGGCTGTAGGGTCACAAACCCAAATGAGCGCCGTCTGACACTATTAATGCCATGGTCTTCACATACTGGCTCCCACGGAGCCGACTTACTATTCTGGCAACCCACAGGTAGCTCCTGACATTTTAGACATTGGGATACATCGTAATATACGATTACCTGCAGTGATTTCTTCACTGCCAGAGCTTGATTCCGATCACTGTCCAGTATTGGTCACATTTAACCTCACTCCTGACATCTTGCCACATACTCCGCGTCTCATCAATGGTTTTGTCAACTGGCACTGTTTTCGCACAAATCTAGATGCTGCACTCCACACATCTTATCCACTGGGTACTGCGAATGCTATTGACATTACCGTTCACCATTTTACCTCTACCCTCTCTTCCAGTGTACGATCCTCTACTATCCGCAACAATCATCTCGCCATTGCTCCATGGTTCATCAGAAACCAACAACTTCATCACGAATTTGGTCTTCTACCAGTTAACAAGTACATCCGCCGGCTGGCACGACCTTTCTTTTACCATCTCCAGCAGGTCCCTGGAGCTGTTACGTACAATCTCGGCGCTCGCACTCGCCAACCAACTCGCCTCAAGCGTAGACTGCCACAAGATGTTCTCCTGAGTTACCTCTCCAGTACAGATGACCCAGACGAGTGATACCTTTAAAACTTAAAGTCCTCTATTTGTGTTATAGTCATCCTGTCATATTTAGCTAGAGGAGTCGTTCATGGCTACCTCAGTCGTTATGTATACTGTTACTAAGTGTCTCAATAACAAACATCTGTAAAGCACATTTGATGATCGATGTATTAAAAAAAACCAACCTGTTTTCTGAAAATGTTAACAAACCTGTGTCAACGCCAAGAAACTTGTAAATATCACAGCTATAGAAGGCTATGGATGGGTCGTATTATTTTCTGAACGTACTGCGATGCGCTTCTGTTTTCATTTTCGTCTGCACAAGCTGAAAAATGGCGGATGAACAAAATCATAAAGAAAGCCGTGAGACAAATTTCTCATCAATGGAGTAAGAATTGTTAATTGAATAGGTGACGAAGTGTAAGGATATCGTGGGAAATAAGAGGACGGATGCGGTGAATGTAAAAGAGAAAAATGTCACGGGGAAAATATTGGAAACGAATTTAATTCAAATGCATGTGTCACTACTACAAGCACCAAACAACTTGTCAGTATTACGTAAATTCAAAACGAGGTGCGAAGGACAAGTGACTTAAACGTTTCAAGACGGGAGTTGGACAGTGTATTATCCACATAATTCAGTGAATTACAAAATCGCAAAGTTATTAATACTTGAAGCAAAGGCGAGATCGGAATATTCCTTTCGATGCATGTTCTAACTCAGTATTACGTAAATTTAAAACGAGGAGCAAAGAAGGGCAAGTCACTTGAACGTTTCAAACCAATGTATTATTCACATAATTCAGTGAATTATAAATCGCAAGGTTATTAATACTTGAAGCAAAGGCGAGATCGGCATATTGCTTTCGATGCATATTCTAACTCATTTATACGTAAATTAAGAACGAGGTGCGGACAAGTGACTTGAACGTTTTCAGGACGGCAGGTGGACAGTGTATTATCCACATAATTCAGCGAATTATAAAATCGCAAAGTTATTAATACTTGAAACAAAGGCGAGATCGGCATATTCCTTTCGATATATGTTATAACTCAGTATTACGTAAATTTAAAACGAGGAGCGAAGAAGGGCAAGTGATTTGAACATTTCAAGACAGGAGGTGGACAATGTATTATCCACATAATTCAGTGAATTATAAAATCGCAAAGTTATTAATACTTGAAGCAAAGGCGAGGTCGGCATATTCCTTTCGATGCATGTTCTAACCTCTCTTGTACTTCCGCAGTAACCTTCATAGCAACATGTTTCGACAGTCTATACCTCCGCAAAATTTTTTCTTCGGATAGCTCCTCAAAATCATTTCTCCTCATATGTCGTACTCCATTACGAATGTCATTTAGACGGTCTTAAATATAGCAAATCTACATCAACATCTGAGTTCGTGCTCACTATCTTGATTATTTACAATTGTTGAGGACTTAACATCAGAAATTTGAATTGTTAGTTTAACAATATTTAACACAAGTGTTGCGCTAACACTTGTTGGTGAAATGCAATTTTTGTTTTAATTATTGCCAAACTCGTGTTAAGGCTTAATATCTATTGGTGAAATCGGGCATTCGAGTTCTACTCATATATGTTCACAGCATGCATTTCGATTGAGGTTCTCTTTAGAAAGTTAAAAATCCACGCCGACAGATTCGTACTAAATGTACTAAGATTATCTTTCCGGATAACTTACTCTACAGAAGAATAACCTACGAGAAAACACTACGTCATATAATTTCATTGTGAAAATCAGGTTAGGTCGTCACTGACATAATCGGTATAATCTAAATAAAATTGCAACTGAAGTGGGACATTAGGTAACCCACTTGTCCATTTACTACCACCAATAGGATAGAATCGAGTTAGTGTAGGCTGAAAAAACGGGGCTTTGTAAACCGAAAAAGTGCCTTTAAATTGACTGACGTTGGGCGAGATGTTCGCTAAGAAATTGTCAATGTAATGCAAAGCTATGAAAATTATTCGGGACACGCAAAAGGTGTAAGAAGGTTACTATGGGAAAGAAATAGCACGTGTTGGCCTGTCACCATAAAGTTGCAAACTCAGACGATAAAGACAGTGAAAATTGTGAATTGTCTCTTGACGTAAATGACGTTGAGAGAGACATGCATGAGCCACCAGCACTTTCAGTGCATTACTAAAACAGTAATTTGTGATCTATAATTGTAACATTTAGAACCTATATATTGCATGCGATTATACTTGTTCCAATGTTGATTTTACACTTAGCATTCAAATACATCTCAATCACTGCATACCAGAACTCTTCTCGTTTTAAGAACATAGTGTAATTGATTTGCTGGTGAAGTAGCCCGAAGAAAATACCCTTCACCTGAATGAATACGACATTGTTCCTCTAATATTCAAACAATGTGTGAAATTATTAATGATCCTCGTTCAGAAAGGCTCTCTAATTAATTGAGTAGCTACTTTGCTTAAGCGCTAGGCTACTGATCCCACTATGGGTTGAAGTCGTATTCTCGATCATTTGGTTTTGATTGTGTTTAAAAGAGAAGCCCCATATAAGTATATTTACTGTACTAAAGAACTCATGTGACTCAAAATTCCGACATTACGTGGTGCTGATGTAACGCTAACAATTAACAGCGTCGTTAACAAACGGAGCACTTTGAACTTAAAGTATTTAGGGATTACATTGAAACTACAGGTACCGCCTTTAGTGCAACTTTAGATATTTAAGGCATCAAGAATGTGAATAAAATATATATGAAAGCAAAATGAAGCATTTATCTGTGACTAGATCAGGCTTGAAACATTTCCAACATCATCTAAAACTGAAACTCATTGTTAAACAGGAAAAACTGAAAGCAACCTTTCTGAAAAGAATTTGTGACTGTTATTTCATATGCTTCAAATATTCAAGAATTGGATCTGGATTGTTCTGCAA
Source organism: Mantis religiosa (assembly GCA_030765055.1). NCBI lineage: Eukaryota > Metazoa > Arthropoda > Insecta > Mantodea > Mantidae > Mantis > Mantis religiosa. The sequence continues at coordinate 88,001,248 of CM060951.1, forward strand.
GAGGTGCTTTGTATAAATTAGAAAGTGTGAAACTGGGTGGGCCACAGAATGATACAACTTACGTAATAGTGTCTTTTTTGGTTATTACAATAATGTAATTACGTAATGTGACGCGGACCAATAGGACAGAAGTAATTTATATGTTCGAGAAATATGCTGCGCAGAGATACCAGAATATTCAATTAGTTTGGCATCATTCTGCACAAGATCACCGTCGGAATAAGACGTTTTTTTCTGGTGTTGTTCTGCATGTCTGCAGAAACCTAATGTGCAACGATCCAACAGTAATCATTTTATAAGAGGACAAAATCTAAGAAATTTAATATTGTAATAAATTATATTAATGGTTTTGTGGAATAAATTTCAAGATATTTAAAGGAGAGGAATTTTTGCTATGTTCAACCTTAACACCATAAAATAATTTTCAGTCCGATACCACGCCAGAGATGAGACACCTTGCTCCAGTGCATCCATCCCTCCCTCCATCCATCGATCCATCCCTCCCTCCATCCATCCATCCCTCCATCCATTCCTCCATCCATCCGTCCGTCCATCCATCCGTCCATCCATCCATCCATCCATCCATTCATCCATCCCATCGCCCGCCTCGGTAGCGTAGGTGGTAGCAGTCTGCCTCACGTTCAAGAGGTCCCGAGTTCGAATCTCGTTCAGGGTGAGTTACCTGGATAAGGTTTCCCTTATCCTGAAATACGAATGTCGGGTAACTCTAAGCTGCATGGGCCCCGGACACATTGAGCATCATTTCACCCATTTCATTCGTCGTCCGATATGAGCAAAAATATTGGAGGACGTAAATTAAAAAAAAAAATCATCCATCCATCCATCCATCCGTCCGTCCATCCATCCACCTGAATTCGTCGCTGAAGATGATTATTCGACAAATATCCAGGTCAGCTTCCAATTGCTCCATCGCCCAGAGAATAAACGATGAAACCTATGGACCTTTGGCTTTAGTTCTTGGGTTAACACAAATTTTTAAGCGTGTAACTTCAAGTCCAGACCCATAATGCGCCAATTTGTAGTCGGTGAAAGCCCTAATTTCTTGCTGGTTGAGAAATTAATTCGTTTCAGTTCTCGCGCTCACTCTCACGAACGGCGCTTATATTTTCGTTTGTGTGCTTACGTCGATTATGTACAGGCGTTCCGTGATCGCTGGCAGAACCACATCTTTCAAATTTATCGATAAAAGGCCGAATCGTTCTGTAACAGGGACGATTATGCCCACCGAAAACTTCAAGCAATACACGGAACGGATGATCCACTTTGATAATCAATTTTCACAATTTCTGCGCGTTGCTGAATGCTGTAGCGTTCCATGACTGTCAATAGCAACTGTAACTACATGAAAAGAATGACTGGTGTAAGTCAATAACATCTGTAGCTATCACATGTTAAATATAGGACAATCAGGTTGAAAGACCCTATACGTGATTACACGTTTTGCCGAGCAGTGTTCTGAAAATATGCTGGTAAAATTAAGCAGTTCTTTCATCCAATTTCTGATCGTTTGTGAATATCGAGGCAAGTATTGTGAGTCATAACATGTCATGAGCTACACGTTCAGTCTCAAGGCGCTAACAATATTTTGTACTGACATAGTAAAGATTAGCTCTCGTTATGTTCACATGGAGGGTTAATCATCTTTTTTTACATACATTATTCCTCCATGGCAGGGCGAAGGAATTAGATGTTGATTGGGTAAATCTTTCGTAGCTTACAACTAGTTCTAGACACTGTTGTATTTTGTTAATATGTTAGTTCTCTATTTCTGGTCTTGCATCCAAAAGTCATCGGCATTGTTTGCCTATCTTGTACTATTTCTTTTATACTATTTATTTAAGCATGATGTTTAACTTCAATTTATCGTGCAAGAGTACTCCCGATTTCTCTCTTTTTCTCTAGGCTTGCAGTTGTTCTAACATTATGCTTCCAGAGAGACTTCGCTCTTATTGTAATTCCAAAATAAAAGTTTACTCTAAAATTCAAAGAAACATGAGGGAAAATGGCGTTATTGAGTTGACAATATGGTATTAATGTAAGAAGAAGAGTCATTGACTACCTTAACCACACAGAAAAAAATGACAGCAAAAAGCCTTTCAATGTACCCATTAAAGAACATTGTCAGTTGTTAAGTTCGTCTATATATTCCATAAGGTTTCACTGTTTAGCATAATAACGTGCATTTTCTTTTAACTCTAGCAAAAGTAAGAATGGTTGAATAAGCCTACCAAGTTTATATGCCTAAGAATATTTTGTAATGTTATGAAATAGTAGGCAATGCTTTAATTTGCGAAAGTCAAACAATTATTAATTATCCAGTCTAAAATATTCAGTATAATAACTAATGAGTAATTCATTCGATTTTCTTATGTTTATTGTTATGTTGGCCATTCTTTAAACACATAATTTTTGGTCTATTTATAAAACAGGCGAATCACTGTTTGCAAGCTACAGAAGTTGGTAATATGTTGTTGCAGTTTGCAAGCTCATCGTATCATTCGCAGTAGAAAGATATTGTTCTCTGCTCTGGTATTTATCAGAGGAGAAAATGGCATTAGAACAGTTATGTGGGTTTGATAAACGTCTGAGTTTGTTATCAAGTAAACAAGATATAGACTGTGATGTGGATATTGAACAATACAGCAGAAATTTCAGCAATAATCTTGATCTAGCCTTGCCTCCGTTTTCCAATGTAAGTAGCTCATTTAATACCCATGTATTCATAATACAAAAACTGACTACTCGTTGTTTTGGAGAATTTAACTTACAGTAGGTGATTGTTAAAGTCATACTAAGCATTGTAATAAACTGTTGTTTCCCATTTGTAATTTTTTATAACTATTAATTAGTTTAATATTTTCTAACCTCAAAAAGTACCACCATCTATGCATTTAAGGGAAAGTTATTCCTCTATTCAAAATTTTGGATAGCCTTATCAGGCTTAAGTGGAGAATATGGTAATAATGCAAGGATAATACATATGATTGGGTTTAGTCTTGGAAAAAATACTTTGGAGACACTAATGAAGATAAATAAATGGAATTTCTTTGATGTAATTACAGTGCATTATGAGGTAAATGACTATGATTTTACCATTTTATTAATTTCTTTTGCATTTATTTATATTGTGTTAGGTGTAGGAAGCATTTGCATTCCACCAAAAAATTCCAATGGAAATTAAAAAAGAGTCCTGTATTTGTGTGTTACAAACCCATTCGTGGGTATTCCTGCAAACCTCATACTTGAGTTCACTCTTTTTTGAGGAAATAACGATTTTAAAGTAAGTCTCTCCAATCCGAACTACATTAACATGAATAAATCTCAGAACTGCTCCTAGTAATTTGTATGAGGTGCATTTTATTTGGAATGATTTTATATAATTTTATAGAAGTGGTAAACTACAAGAGATACTCAAAGTGTTACCACATGTTTGACTTTACCGCACGCATTATATATTTAGTTTTTCTAGGAGTTGTTCTTTCAGGATAAGGGACCTGGAACGTTCAGGACCTCTTGAACCACCTTCACTACAGAGGCACGCAAACAGCATTAATATACTAGATTGTTTAAGACAGGAATAAAAAGTAAAATATAAAATTAGAAGATAGATACAAGATTTCTTTGTGCATTCTTTTTTTATGTACAGAATGTTAATGAACTACACCGAAATAATTTTAGGGATTGTAGATGTAACTAATATAAGCAAGATGAGAGTGGCAGTACATGGTCTACGGCTAAACATAACGCAGATAATTGTGTTAAACTTAACTGGCATTAGTTGATAAGTTGAACAAGGTGGTTTTATTTATTGGATTAGAATGTCTTTAAAACTGCTTCCCGAGTATACAGATACAAAGTTTTAGCAGTTTGCTATTGGCGTTCTCAAGATTTAATGCCTTAAAGATCACTTAAATCTTGAATTAATTACCTGCCAGTGCAACAGTGAACAGCGATTAACTGCCTTCTTGCATCATCAAGCTTACTTTAAGTGCCGCTTTTGTAACTGCTCTGGTGTCCCAATCCATAGTGCTGAAAACTGGTGTTCCTAAGGTCATTGGTTCTGTTCCTGTCTTGTAGTTAATTTTTTTCTACAACTTTTTAGTATGTTAATTCTAATAGAAAGAAATGCCATGATTCGTAACTAAATGTCCGAATAGTAGCAGCACGTGAAGTTATTCAACACACACAATACATTTTGGACAGAGCAGAACAGTCGTTCCATCACTGGTGTCAACTTTGCATTGAAAACACAGGACGCAATTCTGAGCAGTTTCTATAAACCTGACATTAGAAGTTGTATTCCTTTTTTTATATTATATAAGTTCTTTCACCTTTTAAACCACCTTCCATTTAGATGTGCAGCATGTGAAAGTTCGATAAGCAGTATTCAACCTTTGTTAGAAAGAATTGTAATTAATTGTACAACAAGGTCAAATTAAAACTTAAAATGCATAGATTTATACAAGAATTAAAAGCTTAGACAAAATATTAAAGAAAACCAAGCAAAAAAATAAATAAAACAAAAAGTGAAGACGACTAGAACTCGTGTTCCTTTTTGGAAGTTAATGTCATAACCACTGCACCAGAAGAAGAGCTTTGACACACCTCTTCATTTTTGTGTCTTGTGCGCTCAAGTGGTACCATAATTAGCAGTGGTGCATTGGCACTTTAGAAACTTATAGCCATAACTTCCACATTTGAACCAACAGGCCAGAAGTCTCCTATCTCAAATTACCAAAATGTTTAGGCAATATCAAACTGGAAAAAAAGTAAGTGGTACTCACCAAAGGTCACTTAAGAATCGCGGTTCGCACTGCTTGACTCTTCATTGTTATACCAAGAAGCTTTATGGCTAATATAAAACTGTTGCCATTCTAGTTTAGTACTAAGAAGAAACTATAAACATCATTGTTTAATTTAATTCTAAGTATCACTTCAGAATTTAGACGGTATGCTTACGTGTTCAAATTTTCGGTGCTATGGCATACCGGCTCAACTACAGTACTGCGAATTACTTGTTTAAGATATCTCAACTTGCTCCAAAAATATTTTGGTGTAGTTCATTAACACTGTAAGCATATTCTGCTTAAATGTAACTTTACCTCTCTTTTTCTTTTTGACCTCACTTGTAAAATTAGTAACCACTAAAAGATAAATTAATAATGGTGATGAGTCATTAATTAATAAAGTAATAACTATATATTGCTAAGAAAATAGAACATAAAGATAATTATTAAGTACTACGTGACGAAACTTGGAAACGTGTTGGAAATTTGGAGTTGTTTATGAAAGCCCATCGCATATACATAGTGAGATAGTATGTGTACATGCTGTACAGATGCAGTTACAGCGCAACATGTCATTCATTGGCAGGTGTGAGAAAACATAATGTAATTGTTAATTTTTAGATGAGTCGTATTTATTACACATCTGCTTCACTTTCGTACCTATTTTGAGGACATGTTTCGCAAATCATCGTTTGCATCTACGGCTCTTATGCGACTAAAGCTTGATCCAGTGGTGTGGGTAATTCTGGGGTTCCTGCTGCCATCTGTTGATTTAGTGATGAACTTAAATGTGGTATTCTCTTCTGGCGGGATTTCAAAGTTCATTAGTTGGTTTTTATGTTTTTCTATGTATATCCTCTCCCATATGACGAGTTCACTATGTTTTTGTACGTGTTTTAGTAATTCGGTGCTATCTTCAATTTCATGATTTTCAGACCAGAAATGAGCTGCTATTGCGGACTTATCAATATTTTTGTATCTTAAGTGCCTGAAGTGTTCTTTCTTTCTAGTGCCTATGTTTCTTTTTGTCCTCCCTATGTAAATTTTTTCACAGTCTTTACACTTATTCTTGTAAATGCCTGACTTTTCCTCTGGTTTAATCTTATCAGTATTATTACTGTGAAGTAGGTTTTTAATGTTGTAATTGTTTTTTGGTGCCAATGTTATATTGTATTTCTTGAATATTTTTTGGAACTTTTTTTGTGGCCCAGGGGTGGTAAGTAAATTTAGCAAATCTAATTTCTTGTTTTATTGGTGTGAGAGCTGTGATCTGTTTTAATCTTTTTTGAAGTTTGAATGATTTTAGTTTTTTTATCTACAAGATTTTTTCCATATCCATTTTTAATTGCAGTTTTTAAGATTTGATGGTATTCGTTTTGATATTCTTGCTGGCTGAGAGGTAGATTTACTAATCTGTGTGTGAGACTGTTAATGGTTGCATGTTTGTGTGGAATTGGGTTGAAACTATTTGCTTTGATGTAATTATCTGTGTGTGTTGCTTTTCTATGGATACCAAATTCTAGTTTTTCATTGCTTTTTTTTATTTTAAGGTCTAAAAAGGTAGAGTACAGTCCTCTTCAGTTTCCACTGTGAATTGTATGCTGGGTTCTTGCAGGTTAAGTAGTTTCAAAGCATTCTATTTGTTTGTAGGGCACTATTGCAAAGATGTCGTCTATGTATCTGTACCATGTTTTAAACATATGAGGGAAGGCTTTAGTTATATGTGTTTCGAAAAAGCTCATGTATAGATTGGCCAAAAATGGTGATAGCGGGCTTCCCATAGCTAGTCCTGAAATTTGTTTATAATATTTTCCATCGAAGAAAAAATAATTTTGATGTATACATATTTCAGTCATTGCCAAATATTCGTCTATTGCATTGGCACCTAGGTTAATAGAATTTAGCCATTTTTTCAGTTGAATCAAAAGATTGTCTAATGGAATGTTAGGGAAGAGGGAGCGGACATCAAAGGATACTAAAGTGTCATGAGGTTTTAGTTTAAAATTTCAAATTTTTTCTACCAGGTCTAAAGAGTTTTATGCTCAGAGTATGGAATTGTGGAAAGGACTGACATTTTTTGGACAGCCATTTTGCCAGAAGGGAAGTAGGAGTGTTGATATTATTTACAATGGGTCTCATGGGTATGTTGGGTTTGTGTATTTTAGGCAAACCATATAGTCCTGCAAGGGTAGGGTGGTCCGGTTTGATAGTTTTTTGTTCTGCAGTTGTTAAAATTTTACTATTAATGATGGTTTTTTTAACATCTTTTATGCATCGGTTGAGTGGATTAGAATCTATTTCCTGGAATTCTTTTTGTTGTAGTAACTCTAACATTTTTTTCCTTGTATGTAGCTGTATCTAAGATTACTATTTCGTTCCCTTTATCAGCCCTTGAGAAGATTGCATCCTTTTTCCTTAAAGATTTAATTATCTGAATTTGTTTCAAATGTTTTCTTGGCTTTTTATTTATTAAGTTTTCCAATATAGGAGCTGATTTTTTCCTAATTATATTTTTGTCCATGGTTTCCAAGCTTTCTACTGCTAATTCTATATCGGCAATGAATTCATCCGGGTTGCTGGAGTATGTTTACTTACCACCCCTGGGCCACAAAAAAGTTCCAAAAAATATTCAAGAAATACAATATAACATTGGCACCAAAAAACAATTACAACATTAAAAACCTACTTCACAGTAATAATACTGTTAAGATTAAACCAGAGGAAAAGTCAGGCATTTACAAGATTAAGTGTAAAGACTGTGAAAAAATTTACATAGGGAGGACAAAAAGAAACATAGGCACTAGAAAGAAAGAACACTTCAGGCACTTAAGATACAAAAATATTGATAAGTCCGCAATAGCAGCTCATTTCTGGTCTGAAAATCATGAAATTGAAGATAGCACCGAATTACTAAAATACGTACAAAAACATAGTGAACTCGTCATATGGGAGAGGATATACATAGAAAAACATAAAAACCAACTATTGAACTTTGAAATCCCGCCAGAAGAGAATCCCACATTTAAGTTCATCACTAAATCAACAGATGGCAGCAGCAACCCCAGAATTACCCACACCACTGGATCAAGCTTTAGTCGCATAAGAGCCGTAGATGCAAACGATGATTTGCGAAACATGTCCTCAAAATAGGTACGAAAGTGAAGCAGATGTGTAATAAATACGACTCATCTAAAAATTAATAATTTTTTGCTTCACTGTGGTGTTCCAATACAGTTAAATCTCGATATAATGTAATTGGTTACTGTAAGAAGTAGAAAGAAGAGGGAATCAAATTCCCTTCAGTTAAACAACAAAATGAGTGGCTGCAATGTTAATTTACGTTTATGTATAATAATTAATTGGCTAAACCCTTTTTATACTACAAACAGCTCCCAAGAACTCTGTGTATTGTCTCTTAGTCTATATACCAGCTTACTAATATTTCTCCCTTCTAGTAAACAAGATAAGCAATGAATGCAGTGCTAGACAGTAAAGTTCAATACACCTCAATACTCTGCCATGCAGTAGATAAACTTGTATACACCTATAGTAATTGAGACAGCAAGTGCTGGTTACCAGTACATATTTTCCCTGGGTATCAATGAATTTAGTATATGTATTTGCAGCTAAAATGTAAAGTGTCAGTTACTTTGGTTGCTAATTTCCAGCAACTTATCTCTCTCTCTCTTTCTCTCTTTTTGTGTGTGTTATAACATTACTCCAAAATTTCTTTTACCTAGCATGTAAATACTTATTTTATTTCATTGGGCACTGTAATAGCTTTTTATCTGAAAACTTAAGTATACATTAAGTGTAACAGTTTTTGTTATTGAAATGTTGAAGTTTGAATATGTATCCTGATGTAGTACAAATATCTTAGGCAACTGAATGGGATATTCAGATTTAATTTATTTAATTTTTTCACTGCTGGAAGGCATCCAGTTTTTTTCCTTCCTATTCACTATAGTAGTAAGTGGTGGAAGTATTGCTTTCCACCAAAAAATGTTATATCAAGATTTCAGTGGAAATCAAGCTTTGAAGTTCCCTGATTATTTTTCTTTTAAATTTATACACTTAAGTCCTCCAACATTAAGTCATTGGACAATGAACATAATAGATGAAATTATGCTCAAATGAGCCCAGGGTCCATAGAGGTAGAGTTACCCCACATTCATCTTTCAGAATAAGGGAAAACCTTCAGAAAGAAAGCTTATCCAGATAACTCGCCTTGACCAAGATTCAAACTTGGTACCTATTGAACTAGGTTGACATACTATTGTTATGTTCTGGCCTTATGAACTCTGAAAGGAATGCATTCACTACAGACATACACACGTATAGACAAGGTGACATAATGATATACAATTCGCGCACAGATACAAACGCTGGGAAGATAACATGCAGCCTACTTATTACACAAGCGGCAGCCCGTTGTGTAGCTTGTGATACTGGATATGAATATTGTTTTTCCAAAGCTTCTTCATCACATTTATCTATAATGCTATTTATAATTTCACGCCCTTCCGAATGCACAACCTTAAATTTCTTAAGATCATCAGACATGGTGAGAAGATTAGTAAATCTTACTGCACTAAACTAGTTCTACATGTTGCTATGCAAGTAGGCTACGTGACTTTCTGCAGGTGATTGTTGAATGTTTACTGTATTGCTGACTTGCGTACCAGACAACGGTTCCCCTCTTCCCCACACCTCATCCCGTGGAGGTCACAAGTCCAAAACACATCTATACCACCTATGCTACAGAGGCAGGCTGAATTTTGTGGGTGTGGGTGTTTTTACAACATGGAAATAGAGGTAAGTAGAAGGTGCGTGTAAGGGGAGTGGTGACAGAGCCATGTCTGAAATATACTATATAAAAGTATAAGGGATAAAATGTATAAAGTTCCACTCAAAATTTGGTATCTAAATTTAATGGAAATACTTTTAAGACTCCCTGGGGGAAGAAAAGCATTTTTAGAATAACCTTTCTCTTTATGCGGAACATTTTTTAATTTAGAGTTTCTTTTTAGAATATCTCTAAAGATTTTTATTAGAATTCCATCTTTAAGATGATGAAATGCATATTTTGAATTTTCTATGTGTAATCTATAAAGTCTTCATTCGGAATGACTTGTGTAACTCTTAAAAACCATAAGAGATAGAATCTTACTACACAAAATATGTAGATGTTATTTAAAGTATGTTATTTATGTCAAATAACAATTGTTGTGGTATTAATCACTCCCAAGATATTCTGTTTCATTGAATTTTGAAATATTTATACTCTTTTCAATCGAAAAGTCTTTTTTTTTCCCTTCCATATAATCATGTAGAGTGTGGAATTCCAGAACCAATACACTGAGACGCACATTTTAAAAATCAGGCTGTAGTATTAAACTATTCTGTCCTCCTTATATCCACACCAAAATGTGTAATGAAACTTTATCTTGATTAATCAGAAGATAGAATAAGCTTTTTTAAGGATAACTTACAGAAGAGTGAATACTAAAAGTCATATGAATGCAGTATTACAGATTTTGTTTGAGTGGTATAATATGAGGTAATTGTTGAGGAACTATGATGTTATTTGATTAGGAGGTGTGAGCTAAATGTGCACTGCATATCGCTTTCACACAGACACATGCACATTTAAGACTGAACTGTCAGGGGTTTGGATGTGGTCTTCTATTATTGCTTGATGTCCTATGCTCACCTTCTACTTGTTTAAGCCTAAGTGAATTAGAAAGCATTAAGTTTAATTTAAATAAAAACTGCATTTAAGTTTCAGTATATAAAACACAGATGCATGTAATACTCCATTGCAAGCAGAATCTGATATTGAAAGGAGAAAATAGTAAAGTACAAGTGTTTTCAGTCAATCCATAATGTAGTAGTTATATTAATATGCACTCTTGTATTGCTTTTTAGCCTGCAGAAAATTTGAAAAGATTTTCAATAGATGAACATGGTAAAGGAATAAAAATCAAATTTGATCATGGAACCACCACCCTTGGATTTCAATATAAAGGTGGAGTTGTCCTTGCTGTCGATTCTCGAGCTACAGGGGGACAGTTCATAGGTATGTCTCTTCCGCTTTGTCTTAAAAATGGAGTATTAAAGTGAATAAAAATCAAACTCCTTACACCAACTAATTTTGATATAAGCATGGCCTGATTGTACAGCATGACCTGCTTAAGGGACAGTATTCTAGAGCATAAGGATGTTCATAACTTAAGACTGTAATTGTTGTAACTTAAGTAACTTAGCTGTAAGTTCAGGTAATAGAATTTCAGACAGAGATCGTGCGCTTGTTATTTGAATACCACATCTTCAAGTATGTAGCACAAAAGTTTACGATTTACAAGAAAATCTCTCTCCTGCTCCACACACAAACAACTAACCTTTAACAATATTTTTAAAAAACACTTGTCAAGCTTTAAAAAACTTCAGCTCCACTTGCATTTTAAAATTAGGACATGTTTCAGGAGAGTGAGGAGGTACCTGAAGAGAGCTAGTTAAACGTCAGCTGATGATCAGGAAGCTTGTTCCTTGAAACATGTCCTAATTTTAAAATGTAAGTGGAGTCGAAGTGTTTAAAAAGTTTTACAAGTGTTTTTTAAAAATATTGTTAAATTTCCACTGTTTTAAATACTTATATACTTATATTTTTATATTTTATCAATATTTTGGATTTATCGAGATTTAATAAATAAATACGACTCATCTAAAAATTAATAAATATTTTGGATGTTCTTTATTATATTGTAATTTCTCAAATAATGACTAGCAATTTAAAGTATAATTTAAATAAAGTATTTACATGTCTAATAAAATGCTTATCCTGAATTTTCTCTGATTGCTGTGAATTCCTCTCTACTTCAATTGAATTTGTTTGTTCTCCAGCTAGGAAATATGAGATGGACAAAAATTAATGTCAGAAAAATGTAGAGAGCTTATTAAAATATAAATTTTCGTTTCAAGTAACTTTTACATGGTGTTAGAAGTTAACAAAATATTTGTATTTCAAATATAAGATCTCATCTGGTGAAAGATTCAGTTTTTTAATCTTCTGTTTGCTTTTCTATGAATTTGTGATGAAAGAGTACCACTACCTATTTTTAGAAATTCAAAATGTATTTGAGCAACCTGCATTTGAATTTTTGTTGTTGTAATTTACGTTCTCCAACGTTAAGTCATATTGGATGATGAATGAAATGGGTGAAAATATGCTCAAATGTGTCCGGGGTACATGGAGCTTAGAGTTACCCGACATTCGTCTTTCAGGATAAGGAAAATCCCTGGAAAAAACCTTATCCAGGTAACTCACCTTGACCAAGATTCGAACTCAGGACCTCTTGAATGTGAGGCAGACACTCTACCATCAATGCTACCAAGGCGGGCTGCATGTGGATGGAGTTATCCTGAGGTCATACACATTGTATAGAATAATAATAATAATCATCTGTCTTATATTTGGACTAGCATTACCAATTTTAAAAGAAATCTTTGTTTAAATTTGTTCTTAGTATTCTTTTTAACACCATCTTCTAAGAAACATAGCATCAGCTCAGGATAGCTTTTACTTGTAACATAATTTCATGCGAAGATGCAATCAGCAGTGCTGAACTCTTTGGGTGTGTGCTGTACAGACATTACTGTTTTTAACCAGTACAATATCATTTTAGTAATTAGAACAGTCAGCACTTTAAACTTTTCATCATCATTCATTCTGAAACCTCGTATTCATTTGCATTTTCACTTCATGATTTAAATTTCAACAACTACAAAAATATTTTATAACCATCTACTGTTGGTCATCAATATGCTCAATCAATATTTAGTTATCAATATACTCTTTCTTTTTTTAATTTACATTCATCAACCATAGAGCTTAGAGATAAGAGTAAGGGGAACCCCAAGAAAAAGCCTTATCCAGATAACTCGCTCTGAGATTCGAACTTGGGACCTCTTGAACATGAGGCAGATGTGCCATCACCTACACTACAGAGGAAGGCATAGTCACCATTGAATAGTGAAAATCACATAAATCAAATTTTAGATGAAAACTATAAGAGCACATTTAGAAAAACTAAAGCAATAAATGCAAATAGACCATTAGGTAGAAAAGAAACAAAACTTAATGAGTATATGAATAAGAACTCAAGTGGTACTGCATAGTGCTTGCCTTTTGAACAGTGTATACTTTGATTCCTGGCACTGCAGAATGTGGAAATTGCATACACATGGCCCGTGATCTTGACTTAAAACTAAGATACTGTATAATGTAGTTTGTAACTTCAAGTAGGCTGCCCATCTGAACACCGGACAGGGCAAATTTCAGAGAAATATATGTAATACCTTAATATTTCAGTTGTTTATTATTATCATCATGATCCACTATTGGTAAATTGCAAGCTGTAGTAGAACATTTTAAGGACGTATGCTAGTCTTTAGCTTAGTATTATAAGTGCATGTAAGAAATTTATTTAAGCAGTTTTGTTAGCTTTCACGTGTAATATATTTCATTACAGGCTCCCAAACAATGAAAAAGATTGTGGAAATAAATGATTACCTTCTGGGAACACTTGCTGGGGGTGCTGCAGATTGTGTGTATTGGGACAGAGTATTGGCAAAACAATGTAGAATGTATGAACTGCGTAATCGAGAGCGTATTTCTGTAGCTGCTGCATCAAAGCTGATGGCTAACATGGTATACAATTATAAAGGAATGGGCCTCTCAATGGGAATGATGATAGCAGGATGGGACAAAAGGGTGAGTTCACTGTAATTAGTTTAGTCAAACCCCATTCTCAAATGTTAAATTCTGTTATAGGTAGCATTAATATGTTTGCAATGGTTATTTTGGAAAATGTATACCATACTGTATGATTTTATATGTTCTGATCTGATCAATATTGTACTCCCCTTTCTTGACATACAAATTATGAGGAATAAGAAAAATAAGTTGTGGCATCCATAGAAAAAACATATACACACAATTATATTAATGATAACTACAACTTCAGAGACACAACCTTTAGTAAACATTCGTTAACATTTTCATAAACACCAAAATTTGCAGCACTATACTGCAAATTCTACAGAAAAATTGTTTCAACAAAGTCAAGAAGATAAATGTAAAAACAAGAAACAAATCAAAGTAGCATAAAATAATGTAAAAATTCAATGCAACTCAATGAGCTTGTTATAACCAATATTGTCAATGCAATGCTACTGAAAGTCACCAAAACCTATTCATAAAGTCACTGCTTTTAAGAAAAAGACCCCAAATTAAAAAAAAAAAAAGTTGATGTACATTTGTTATTGTTATTATTATTATTATTTTTATTAAGTAAAGTGTTGATAATATAAACAGACACTATCTAAAAATGAAGTAGTTTTATAAAACTTCCATTTACATCCTCACTTCCATATTCCTCCATTCTTGAAGCGGCTGACTAGATCTGACTGCTCCATTATCAGGAGCAGATTGGTGTATCTTGCCAATCACTTATCAACTTTAACACAGAATCAGGTGGTTCACATGAATGACAACACTCTCCTATGCTCTCTTGAAAGCAATTCAACAAGAATTCACCTCTTCAGCCTAAAAATTCATTGTATTATGTTGTATTATTTTATGAAACTGAAATTCTACCACTGACTAATAATAGATTCAATTATGTTGATATCCAGGTAGTCCAGGTATTTCAGTAATTGGTTCTTTAACATAGTTGAATGTCATTTACAGAGAACATGTTAATTTTATCAGGATGTTCTAGGAAGTTGCCTACTTATTTCTTTGGTGAGTTTTATTGTGAAATCTTATTCTTGAATACATACTCCAATATATAGTTTAGGATTCACATATGAATCAATTTCACCAGTAAGAATACCTACTTCTGCTGTGGGTATTAGTTCTCCTATTCACTTGATTTGATAAGATTTGTCAAATCCTAAAGTATTGTAATACTCAAGTTTTTTTGGTGAACTTACTAATAATTGTGGAGCGTGTGTTTGTGGCTGGTGTCTAAACCATGCTCAGTTTGCATCCAGAGTTTCTGTTAAAATTTGATGGATGTAATTTAATTTCTATAGATACTTAGATGAGTTGAAGAAAATATTTGTTGCAATGGTCAAGAACTTTGGTCACATCAAACTTTATTCTGTGTATGTTGTTGTTTTCAAATGCTAGGCTTTGGCAATGAAGCCATTAGCTCTCTTGCTCTCCAATGGGTGGTATGCATAAAACTCAGCAATTGCTTTTGCTTGCACTCTAGCAAATGATCGAAGCAAAAGCAATTGCTATAAATTGTATGCATAAAGTACGTGCTTTTGCTTGAAAGCATTTACTACCCATACCTAGCAATTGCTTCCTGCCTACCAGACCACTGCAAGGGATAAATCTCTTAGTGCGCATGCGCATGTTTCGCTACATCATGAAAGCAGACGAACTGTACATAGTTTTTATCAGTTTGTATATACGTATTGTGCCTATTGGTGTGTGCTTTTGAATCAGTTACTTGTTTTGTTAAAATCTGTAATATATCCTCAGATAGTTCTGATACGGAAGCAGACAGCAAGTTTAATGACGTGTTTGTTAGCGTAATTAAAAACAAGACAGTGTTGTTAAACAAATCTCAAGTTCCCAAAATAAAACAAGAAAAGGAGATAGCAATACAGGCAATTATGGAAATTGAGCAACTTTGTGGTAAAAGAATGGAGTCAAAACAAATCACAAAGAAAATCAGTAATATGAAAGCTGTAGTAAAAAAGAAGATGGACGTGAAGGCAACAGGAAACAAAAAGATTAAAATGAATCATTGGCAGCAACAACTATTTTTGCTGATGTCATCAGATAATAATCCAACCTTAAACAAGATTCCAGGTGAGATTTTGAAATAAATAATTTTCCTCATATAATACATTTCGATTTCATGATATGTTGCGTACTCTATAAAATTTCGAAGGTAAGGAAGGACATTTTGCAGTATTTCATTCTTTTTTGTGGTACAGGTGCATGTGAGGGAGGTGTGCCAGGGAAAGAGGGTCCTTCTTTAACACCAGTAGTATCACAAAGCAGGCCCGAGAGACCTACAAAATGTCAGCACATGTGTGATTTTGAAACTGAGGAAAGTAGAGGTCTGTCCACCCCCGAGTACCAAGGCTACTGATCAGTGAACAGCTAAAGTTAACAAGATTACAAATTGACTATTTTTAAAAAAAAACTAAAACTTCTGAAAAACAGGAATAACTAGCCATTAAAGGTGCCATATTGTTACACTTTATTTAAATATATACATGTACAGCATTTTCAGATATTGGAATTAAAGTCTTTCTGTTTTAACTGAATAATTGATTTACAAATCATATAAAATTTCAGCAATTTCATTTCGTTTTCTCAACCCTTCTGTACGTATTGCAGCATCGACGCCAACATTTTCAACGCCATTTACATTTTCAAAATTACCTGCATCACCATCAAGGTCGTCAAAATCATCATAATCATCAAGCAAGTACTTAGCCACGTTATGTAGGATGAAACAACTTTGTATAAGTGTTGGTGTGTGTACTAAATTGAGTCTTACCCCATAATGAAGAATTGGAAATCTTTTCTTTAACTGTCCAAAACAGCGCTCAATTATACCACGTTCTACCTTTAAGAGTTTATTAAATGCAATTTCTTGTGGTGTAACAGGATTGCGATAAGGAACCATTAACCAAGGTGCCACTCCGTAATCCTCATCTGCTATCAACAAGGTGTTTATGATTCTCTTCATTACTGCACACGGTGCACTGTTATGCCATATCGTGAGTCATGCACTGACCTAGGCCACTGAATATCAATGCTGGGGAAACATTCCTCGGCATTACATGTAGCTTGCACATTTATGGAAGCATAACCTTTGTGGTTAATGTATTCATCTCCGTGATGATTTGGTTTTGGAATTTTCACATGTGTACAGTCGAGAACACCAACTGCAGATGGGAAATGGTACTTCCTCTGCCACTGAAGTTTAGCATCGTGTATACTCTGTTGATCCGAAGGAAACGACATCCAAAAATGAGTTTTTTCATATTTTTTGCTTGCTACATATGTGACAGTTGTATACCCATGTCTTCTCCAACTCCAACCTGGAAACCCGGGTCTCCAACGTATCTTAAAGTCCTCATTTTCTGCTGACCACTCAAAGATCCGCCGCGCGTTTCGTGATTTTCTCCCACAAAATAATCACTTAACCACATAACATTTTCACTGCTAAATCTATATAACTTTTTTAAATCTCGTTCTTCGGGGTTCCTCCTTTGTCTGTAGACCTTTCTTTCCCGAATATTCATGAACGCAGCCATTTCTGCTTCCGATAAACCTTTTGCTAAGCTAGCGAAGTCAGCATTGAGGCAGACTTCAGTTTTTCATAGCAATTGCTATGAAGCAAAAGCAATTCCTAGGTGTTATGCATACCATTTCCAGCAATTGCTACTCGTCATAGCTTTTGCTTAACCTGGCGTACGTGATCTAGCTTTTGCTAAAGCAAAAGCAATTGCTAATTAGATACTATTATGCATATATATAATCGAAGCATTAGCTAGATTTTGCAATAGATTTGAAGCAAAAGCAATTGCTTAGTTTTTATGCATACCACCCAATATTTCTGTGTAGTGGGTCCAGCAGGTAGGGCTTCACAGGTTAAAAGAGGTTCTTCAGTCATTTCCTCTTCTTTGTTGCACAGAGGACAATTTGGACTTGCATAAATTCCTATTCTGTGTAAGTGTTTGGCCAAATAATCATATTCCGTAACTAATCTAAAATTTGCTACTGCAGCTTTACGTGGGATTTCTGGAATAATTTCTGGATTTTTAATTAAAATGTTCCACTTTTTATCTTTGGCTTTGTTAAACATTAATTGGTTTTGTTTGCTTTTATATTTGCTTTTGATTAATCTTTTTATGGATGTAAAGGGTACGTTTTTACTTTTGTTCTGAATTAAATTTGCACCTTTTTTGGCAAGAAAATCAGCTGATTCATTTCCAGCAATTCCACAATGTGCAGGTATCCATTGTAATATAATTCTTTTCTGTAGTTTTTGAAGTTGATGGATCATTTTGTGACATTTTTTAATTTGGATTGACCTCATGTTATATGAACTTATTGCACATAATGCTGCTTTAGAATCAGAAAGTATGACAGCATTTTTGAATTTATCTATTCTGTATAGAAGGTGTTTTAGTGAAATATGAATATGAATTATTCTGTGTATGTTGTGAATACTGTACTGTGGCAAAGCCTTTTTTTCTGGTTGCAGGAATCTGATGCTACATCAATGCTGCTGCAGTAATTTTGTGGGGTCAGTTCCTCACTTCCATAAGCCTTGGGTGTCTTTTGCACTTCCTGTACTTTTTGTTCTAAATAATAAAAAATATAACTTATTCACAGGATTGCAATACATGTTGTCCAGCATTTCTGCTGTAAATTGATTATCTGTAAATCTGACAGTCTGAAACTTCAGTTTCAGTTCTTCCCACTGAGATAATATTCTTGTAACAACCTGTTCAATTGAAAGCCATCTGGTTTCACACACAGCTGAAATTTTTAAGTTTCTCCCCTTTGTTTAAAGATTTGCAAATGTCTCTTGTATGTTGCATGGCGCATAGAAGAATGTGAAAACCAGTTGTATGTTTCTCAAACCAAAAAGTCAGTATTTCTTGGTAATGTCTCTTATGTTGTATCAAAGATTAATTGCAATGAATGACAAATACACTGCATGTGATTAGATGTGGTATGTTAAATCTTGTTTCAGTCTCTCATATACCACTGTTTATTCCTGTGTTTACCGAAGCATTATCAACCTCTATCGTAGTCATATTTTCTGGTTTATGTTTGTGACACTCCAACAAAGCATTTTATTGAAATAATAAAATGCTTCAGCTGCAACAGATTCTAACTCCAGCAGACCTAAGGACGTGCAAAACAATTTTTTTTTTTTATTGCATTAAGACACTGAAGCAGCATATACAAACTCTTATTAATTTTGTAACCATTATATCTGTTGATTCATTTAAAATTAAGCTCCATCCATTTTCAACATCTTGATGCAACACTTCCAAAAACTGTGGAGCTAACATTTATTTCTCTGCACTTAGTTCTGTGTAGCTGGAGCTCTCTCACACACATTTGCTATCTGGAAATTGCTTTTCACATTCAAATTCAAGTTTATTGTCCATAGAAATTACAGAAATTCATTAGACATTGTCAGTATATTATATATATATATATATATATATATATATATATATATATATATATATATATATCAGAAATACAAATATATACATATACAAAATAAAATTATATTTACAAAAAAGTCATCCAATATTGATAAATTCAATAATAGAATAGAATGCCTTATTTATTAAATATTCACACAGTTATTAAATTTTAGATGAGTCGCATTTTTTAACACATCTGCTTCACTTTCGTACCTATTTTGAGGACATGTTTCGCAAATCTTCGCTTGCATGCACAAGAGCCGTAGATGCAAGCGAAGATTTGCGAAACATGTCCTCAAAATAGGTACGAAAGTGAAGCAGATGTGTTAAAAAATGCGACTCATCTAAAATTTAATAATTTTTCGCTTCACTGTGGTGTTCCAATACAGTTGAATCTCGATTCACACAGTTCCTTTTTAAATGTATTTACATTGGTTACTGACTTCAATTCCATAGGAAGTTTCTTATGCAGTATAATGCCTTTATATTTTGGACTTTTTCCAAACATTGCCAATCTATGTTGTACTAAACTATAGTCATTCCTGTTTCTAGTGTTGTAGTCATGATTTTCTGAGTTTATTTTGTAGCAATTTGTTTTTATGTGCAGTACTGTTATTACTGAGTATTATTAAACTGGGAATGGTAAGCAATTTCATTTCTATAAACTCAGGCTTTACACTCTCTTATATTTAACTTCAGCATAGTGTGAATTGCTTTCTTCTGAAGAATAAACCATCTATATTTTCCATTGAAGCAGCTCCCCATATTGTTATCAGTAATGTACATAACTCATAAAAAGACCTTGATAAATATTCAAGAGTATTTGCATGCTACAAAAAGCTGCCATATATCTTAACAAATAAATAACCTTATTTAATTCAACATTCATCATCAATATGAGCATACCAGTTAAGGTCATTGTCAAATATTTTTCCCAGGTATTTAATGGTTTGAATCTCCTCTATACTTTTTCCATCAATATTTACATCAGGTTTAAAATCAGCTTCTCTGTTTGGTATAAGCATATACTTAGTTTTATTTATATTAATATTTAAATTGTTTTCACTTAAGACCTGAGTAAGATGCTTTAATACAAAGTTAGCAATAAAGTTATAAATTATATAAACACTTATGTGCACAGCATATTGCTATATCATCTGCATATAATACTAACCCATTATTCTTTAATGTCTTACATGAACTAATTATATCATTAATGTATATTTTAAATAACAAAGGTCCCAGTATAGAACCCTGTAGTACACCATATTTTACTGTGTTTAAATTTGATTTATAATTCTCATCCCTTCCTTTCACCTCAACGTATTGTTTTCTGTTATACACAGTGTTCATTTTTATCTGTAATTTTACCGTGCTAAATTTGACGTCGTCAATAGCACCGCTGATGGAGCAAGTTTATATACGATTCCCCTACCGGCTTGCGATCATGTGTTGACAGTAGCTTTGAGGCCTCCCTCTACCGGCAGGTAAATATACTATTTGTTCGCGTAATATAAAGGTACATAATTTCTCCTTGTGTGTAGATACGATAGCTGTTTATAAAAAACTATATACCGCAATGCAGTGCACTGCAAAGCTAATTATGCAGCCATAAAAGTAGACCATGAGGAATATATGAAATGATAAGTGAATGAACACTTATTTCACAGTGAACATCTGTTTTTCTGTTATAATAGACATGTGCATATTATAAACCTGTCACATAAAATAGAAATATTGCTATTGTATCTTAATTCTTTTCTATCACCCACAGTTTCCTCACAATGTAACTTCATTACAAACCAGAAAATTAGCAGAGCATGTTCTAGAAATGAAAAATAAATTAGTGTTACAATATGTACAGAGCTTTTATCCAAGTCTAAACAAGAAAATATCTCTTGTACATAGTCTTATGTGTCCAATAGTCTTATGTGTCCATTTTCTTATATTTCCTTTCTCTCTTCCCCTTAAACACTGCCTGTATTGCGAGAAGGTATGCTTGAAGCCTTTCTGTCATAAACATTTATTGCTTCTAGATTGGGACCAGTCACTTTATAGCGTCCAATGTCTTAATTTTTGCAAGCAACTGATCTTGTATTTTAGAAATGTTTGATGCACCTATTGGTTTTAAAAGACATAAAGATACGAACATTAATAGACATTTTAATTAAGTGTGAGAATGACAAAAAATTTATATTGTATACTGATAAAGCGTAAGATGTTTATGTTGCAAAGAAAATTACGTCAATTGGATGATATCTGGACACTTGACAACATTATGCTCCAAGGGTCTTGTCTGAATGCTGGATAGCGTTGCATAAACTCTTCTATGCAGCAGTTTAAACTATATTTATATGTCTCACCAATTTTAATGCTGGTACGAAAGTAGCATTCAACCATGAAGATGCGGTGGTCTGTGCTCATTTCCAGGGGAAACTGGTTGTATTAGTTAACAGAGCAACCACACTGAGAGTGCTGTAATTTGCTTACTGTTCCGCAAAATTTACCGCTTCTTCTCGTAGAGGCACTATGATTTCAAGATAGACTCACCAGTCAATTATGACGATAACAGATAAAAATGAACATCAGAGCACTGTAATTTGTTTACTGTTCCGCAAAATTTACCGCTTCTTCTCGTAGAAGGCACTGTGATTTCAAGATAGACTCACCAGTCAGTTATGATGATAGCAAATAAAAATGAACACCGTGTATATATATATATATATATAAAAGACCGTATCTATTCCAAGGCAATTCCTCTTATGCCATAGTTACCTAATTTGTCAATCAAACTATATAAATTAACAGAGTTAAAAGCTTTACCCATATCCACAAATATATTAATAACAAATTCCTTATTATCTAAAGCTACAAGATTCTTGTGTGTTAATTCTATAAGGGCAGTTTCAGTTGATCTTCCTTTTATAAACCCATGTTGCTCAGTATTCAATACAGTGTGTTTTTCAAGAAAATTTAATAATCTACTTTCAAAACGCTTTTTAAAAATCTTGCTCAGTGATGATACTTAAGAAAGTGGTCTGTAATTATTAATGCCATGTTTAAACAAAGGCGTCACTTTAACAGCTTTTAACATATCAAGAAATTTACCACATTGTAATGAATCATTTATTATGCTTGCTAATACCAGTGCAATAAAGTTGTTACATTCTTTAAGTAGATTATTTGATACGAGGGCTATCCAGAAAGTAGATTACGTTTTCGTCTGTTTCCGCTAGGGGCGGGGCTAGCGTGGCCATCTTGGGGTCAGAGCGTTGCGCAGCTCAGTCGGCATCTAGCCGTGCTAGTGAGAGGTTCGTGCTGTGCTCCGTTCAGATACTGTGACGGTTTGAAATGTCTGCGTTAATTGAAAATCCCGCGAGCTGCGAGGTGCATGCAGTAATAAGGTTTCTGACTGCAAAAAACTGTAAACCGATAGAAATCTATCGGCAGCTTTGTGAAGTGTATGGGGACAACATTATCACTGAAGATGGAGTGCGTCAGTGGGTCATCAGATTTAAAAATGGCTGAACCAATGTTCACGACGAAGATCGAAGTGAGAGACCCAGCATAGTGACTGCCGAACTTGTCGAAAAAGTCGATGCTAAAGTCCATGAAAATCGAAGGTTCACAATAACGGAACTTTCTTTGAGCTTTCCACAAATTTCGCGAAGTTTGTTGCACGAAATCATCAGCAAAAAGCTTGGTTACCACAAGTTTTGTGCAAGATGGATTCCAAAAATCTTGACAGAGGACCACAAAAATCAGCGAATGGCTGCAGCGTTGAACTTTTTGGACGTTTACCATAAGGATGGTGACTCTTTACTCGATCGCCCGGCCCCACACTGCAAATGTCACTCGTGAAGTTCTTGAATCTTTTAAGTGGGAGTTGTTTCCTCATCCGCCGTACAGTCCCGACCTGGCACCGAGCGACTTCCACCTATTCCCAGCAATGAAGAAGTGGCTGGCTATGCAGCGTTTTGATGACGATGCACAGCTGCAAGAAGAGGTAACGAAGTGGTTGAAGGCGCAGGCGGCCGAATTTTTCGACGAAGGAATTTCCAAGCTCGTACAACGCTACGATAAATGCCTTAATTTGAATGGTGACTATGTCGAAAAGTAGTATTTGAGTGTGGCTTTCATCTGTATATAATAAAATTTGTTTCCTATACTTTGTTTACTTTTTATTCCAAAACGTAATCTACTTTCTGGATAGCCCTCGTATTTCATAATTACCAGTACTTTTACTATTTTTAAACAATTATAATGCAAGATATTTCTGAGTCACTAACTGGCATTAGATAAAGAGATTCTGCTATCAAAGGGATGGTATTCATATTCTTAGTTACAGATGCATTGTCTTTAACAACATTATTAAAATGATGGTTAAATATATTAGCTATCTTGTCATGTTATTTAGTTTTATACTGTTTATTGTATTTTGTTTAATATCTGCTTTGTTTCTCTCAGTATTTATTACCTTCCACAAAGCTCTAGATTTGTTATTGTGTTTTGTCAGGACACCGTTAACATACCTTGATTTTGTAATTTTAATTAATTGTTGATATTGCACTTTTTGCTGTTTATACATATTTGCTAATTCATCAGTTTTAAATTTATTAAATAATTCGTAAGTTGTTAAGAGCTGTTTTCTAAACTGCAAGAATTCATGACTAAACCATTGATTACTTTTAATTTTTGTTTATTCTACAATTTTCTTTCTAGTTTTTGGCATAGTGATATTGAGGTAGTAATTCAGTATTCCTATGAATGCATTAAGTTTTTGATCTACATCATTAGCTTTTGTTACAGTTTCCCA
Organism: Mantis religiosa; assembly: GCA_030765055.1. Lineage (NCBI taxonomy): Eukaryota > Metazoa > Arthropoda > Insecta > Mantodea > Mantidae > Mantis > Mantis religiosa. The sequence goes on from CM060951.1 coordinate 88,025,140, forward strand.
GTCTTCTCCTTTAATCAATTCTTTAAACAGTTTGATGTTAGAGTCATTCAAGTTTCTTCAATATATCCTATGGTTTCTTTATTGTTAGATATGTGATAGTTATTAGTTTTCTTCTATTTCCAGCGAGATTACTTGTGCAGAATGATCAGATATTAATGTGTATTACCTCTGTTTTAAAACACTGCTGTGGAAAATTGGTTGCTATATTTTCAATGGTAGTCTGGGTAACATTTGTTATTCTAGTTGGTTCAGTAATTGATAGACCAATATTGAAAGAAAACAGCAAATTGCTAAACTTGCTTGATGTAGCTGTATCTTTATGCATATCTGTATTAAAGTCACCGAAAATTATAATGTATTTATTTGACTTTGTCATTTTGTGAAGAATTAATTCAAATTTAGTAAAAATTATCAATACTTCCACTAGGAGACATATATGCAACAAATTTTTGTTTTTACTGATTTATAATTTAATTCAGTAACAGACAATTCAATATCTTTTTCAATACTGTGATCTGTAAGATTATCTATAATGAAGTCAATATTCATTTTTACAAAAATTACTGTTCCACCACTTTTACAATGCATTCTACAAAAATATGCAACCTGTTTATATCCCTGAAACACTAAGCTTTTAATATCTGTATCTTTTAATCCATGCTCAGTTATTCATATTACATCAGGTTTATTTTCAGCAATAATGATTTCAAATTCAAGGACTTTGTTTGACATGTACTGTACATTTTGATGTACAACTTTTAGTACTTTACCCTGCATAAACTTTTCTATATCATTCTGGAAAGTATTTGCTGGAATTACATCCATCCCATTACTTACAAGTTTCCCTTACGCAGTGAATGGATAGCATTATTCAATAAATTACTGAACTTAAATGATCCCCTTCTATTTAGATTTAATCTAAACCCTACCAAAGTTCCAATCATCTAGCCAGAAATTGCCATCTACCATTAGATAGTCTTTAACAGCACACAGCCAATTAAGTTCTTTGTCAATATTTCATACAAACCTTGTACTAGTGTGCCTTCTACGTAGCACACCACTTATAATTTTAGTGTCACCCATAATTTCTTGTGGTGTCACTCCACTCCTAATATCGTTAGTCCCTGCATGAATTATGACCACATCTGACTTTGTCTGCTTCACGTCCAGTTTATCCAGTTGATGTTGAATCTCAAGACACTTTTATTCCTGGAAAACAGCACACGTGATGTCCCTTGTCCTTACACACTTCACCCGCAAATTTCAATAGAGAATCCCCAACGACAAGCACTTTTGATTTCTTTTCTTCATGTGATTTTAAGTCTCCTTGAGCTGTATCGTGTATTCTTTGGCCATCTTCCTCCAGAATTTCAAATCATTTTCAAGTGTCAATGATTTCAACATGGTGATTTCCCGATTTGGGATACAACGACCTTTCCTTTATTACTGTAGCGTAGGTCACCTTCCTTTTTGTTCTTTAATTTACTTTAAAGCAGCTCATTTTCTGCTTTCAGTATTCCAATCTCATTTTGAGCTTTTAAAATATCCTTACTTAAAAGGAAATCACCATTTGAAGCGATGCAATCGTTTCCATTTTCAATGATTCACATGGTGCTATGTGTCGATTTTCATATTTATCATCATCCACTGGTTTAATGGCATCATCTTCATTTCCATTGTGAATTTGATTACTGTTCATTATGGACACACGTTTTGATTGCACAATTTTCACATCTTTACCACTCTTTTCTTTTAAAATTTTCTGCCGATCGCATAACAGTTCCAACCACCGGTGCCATCTTGATGGATTCGTAATTCTGACAAGTGATTGCACAAAAGAAGTGAACTGTGTTCAGTAATTAACATGCAGATTCTTGCATGCAATGAGTTATTAGCTTTTATTTAAAAGTTGCTTTTAAATGAAAGCTGTGGTTTAGAATTTTTGACACAATCCAAAGGTTTACTGTGTTTAGGTGTTTTAACATGCTTTTTAATATCTGTTAATTTTGCAGTAAATTTGCACATGCAGCTATACAGTGTACCCTTGTGTTACTTTCAACAGAATCTAACCACCCTTTAAACTGTGGTTACGATTCCTAAATCTGTCTGTAATGTTGCTTGTATTTAAACCCCATTGTAAAACACCGGCAAAATGCACAATTTTGCAGAGACAAACTTGAGCCAATAAGCTTGAAATCAAGAAATAAGTGAATATAACTACCACTGCAAACTGTATAACAGTACAATGTATTCTGCAAGACTGAATATAGTAGCATTATTTAATTCTTTAGATATTTAATTAGATGGAGGTAGTTCACATTGCAAGTTGTTTCATAAGTGTAGCAATACAGGAAGGAATCATTTTCATATGCTCAGCAAAGCTCTTACTAATTATTTTTGGTGTGTGAGATGACTACTAGCATCAGGAATGTGCTAAGATAAGGCTTCTCATCACTTACAGTGGAAAACAAAATTTTGTGTCTTCCCGCATACACCCACAAATATAATAGAGCTGTAAGTAGGTATACATTTCTCCTTATCCCTCCCTACAACATTGTTGCAAAATTATTATAGAAATGCAGAATGTGGAATATGTGCATTAATTTGGAATTGTATTTGAAAAATCTCCTAAGTTTTCCCTAACATATTCAAGGATACCTCCAAAAAGTTGTCAATCCCAAAAATGAATTTTAGTCGCTGTTTGTTTTTCAAATAACCCAGATTTAGCACTTTTTCCCCCAAATTGGCAATACTGGGTGTGACTCATAGATTCAATTAACAAGCATTGCTTAAACAACATACTCAGAACTAACACAAAGGACAAAATACTGATAGTTACAGTTCTGGTGTTTAATAAATATGTAAAGATGCAAATAATATTGTGAATAAATGGAATAAATGACAGCACAAAGTTATACAAACTCACTTCTTCACTAGTCTTTAGCCCAGTTCTAACTTAGTCACTTTCACTACACAGATAAACAGAGCAGGCATATCAGTCTAATGTTTCTCTACACCAACTCATGCTTCTCATATCTTTTAACACTCACCATCTCTGACAACTTTTAACAAACTTTGCCATTTACTGCTCTGGCTGGCTGACTCATTCACAACTCCGATACTCACTGATCACTAGTCATGTACCAACTCCTTGAGGCTGACTTTTGCAACCCTTTTATAGTCTGTGGATCGCAAAAGGAATCTCTAGATTCTCTTGAATTAAAAAAAAAATGGAACATTGCCAAAATGGAATCTTCAAGATCTGCCAAAATCTGTTTGGAACACATCAGCATGATACCTCAATAAGGGACTGTTGTTGAATGCTCCGTTTATTTGCTCCTCTCGCAGAAGACAACATAAATAGTGGAATGGGATGCTTCACACTTAATTCTTTTGTGATAGGCATTCACTGCCTCCATAACAGTATCCATAGGGAAGACAAAGAGGATCATTGATATCAGGTTTAAAGAACAGGTGAGAAATGTGACATATAAACATAGGAAACATCAGCACTTGCAGAGCATCTTTGCTCCACAGGTCACCAGCTGAAAAAAAACCTAAGCTTTTAAAGGCTTTTCAAAACCAGTAGAACTCTTCTGTGGGAAACATTATTCATACACAAAACGAAACATACTTGATTAAACTTGTGATGTTCTGTATGAAAAGGATCTTGTGCAGTATATACAGCCAAAATGCCATCTACAACTCATATATATATATATATATATATATATATATATATATATATATATATATATATATATATATATACACAACTTTTTTTTATTGCTAAGAGATATTTCAAGTGGTATATCTTGTAGCATTGGCTGTTCTTCCAATCGTGCTCAGTTTACTTAGTTTCCTTGCAACTAATTTCATAAACATCTAACAAACTATCTAGACCATTGGAGAAAAGGACAAGGGAGAATGGATAATGTTTCATTTTAAAACAGTAATTGATAAATATCTCTCAATAAAGCATGTTGGGTCTTCTCAACCACATTGCTAAGCACCTGGAGCGAGTCCTCACAAATGCATATGCTTTGCACACATGTTTTGTTTTTCTACCACTCTTGGCGCGTTCAAATAGTGCAATTGCAATCACTTCAAGACATCCATTCTTTACAGACCAAATTCAAAAGCAAGCAAGCTACAGAGTCTTCGGAAAAGCAATAGAAAATATATATTGAATATTGCAGAAGTAATCCTATTATGTAATTTGACATAATGATCTATAAATATAAGAAAAGTTGCTGTTTTTTAGGGTAGTACATAATTTTGAGTAATTAATATCTTATAGAAACTAAGCATTTTTAACTCCGTTATACTCCGTCAACCCGAAGAGCACCTTGGAATCTGCAGGGTCATCTTGAACGAAGACGTGGTTGTCCCCGCGAGGAGCGAGGTGGTGGTGACGGCGCGACTGGAAGGCCAGAGAACCAGGAACATGATGCTGGACCAGAAGACGCCTGTACACGGACTATGTATAGCCAGGGCATTGTTGCTGTGCCGAGAGGAGGTGCCAGTGAGACTGCTAAATCCAACGGACACCGATCACGACGTCCAGGCCGGGACGGAGTTGGGAACGTGCGAGCCCGTGGTAAGCTTAACAGCAATCGACAAGACACAGGAGCCAGTGCCGACGCAACATCTGGGGGCCCAGCTAGAAGGCCTACTAGAGAGGGCGGCCGACCACCTAACTGCAGAGCAGCTGGAGAAAGTTCTGAGACGATACCAGTGCGTCTTCAGCCTAGATAGCAGTGACTTCGGCCGCACGGACAAAGTGCTTCACCACATCGACACCGGGGACGCCTGGCCTATTCGGCAACCACCTAGACGCGTTCCACAGGCGAAGCAAGGGGCGTTTCGAGACATGCTGGAGGACATGAGATCCAGGTGAGTGATTGAAAAACCTCTTCTCCGTTAAGCCGCAGGACCTTCCTGCCAACGTCGACCGTCGCCTCGTGGCTCCTGAGGGCATCCAGTCCTAGAATCACCTCTTGAGCCACCTTCGCGACGAACACCCACAGACGCACGGCACTCCGTCCCAAGGTCAGCTTCAGCAGAGCCTCCTTCTCCATAGGCAAGGTGTCGCCTGATGCCGTCATCAGCTGGTATGCTCGGCTCGGCTTACTGGATGGCAAACCCTTGGCTATGTCGGGTCTGATGATGGTCACGGCTGCCCCAGTGTCCACCAGCACGCGGCACAGTTTCCCTCTCACCCAACCATCCACGATGAGGCTGTCATCCATCCGCCGGCTACGGCGCGCAGTGTCACTCGAGGGGATGGTGGTGATGGCGCCGACGTGGCGCCACTATGTCTTTGCTGGCGTCCCTCGGCTGGTCTTCTGTCTGCGGTGTAGCGCACAGTCCTCGTCGTCGACGTCGGGGTAGCTGTCACCTTGGCCGCCTCCATCCTCAATGCTGCCATCAGCGCCTCGTGGATGGTTGTGCAGTCGCCGAGCATTAGGCGCTGACGCATCTCGGTGTCTCATACCCCGTCGACAAAGGCGTAGGCGGCTTCCCAGGGTACGAACTCCGGTGGAAGGTCAACCAAGGCTACAGCTGCACAATCACCAGGGCAAACTCCTGCCGTGTCTCCCCTGGCTGTTGCGACCTTGTCGTCAGCTGACTGCGGTAGGCTGCGGCTAGGCGGTGGTTCCCGAACAGACTTGGGGTTAACAAGACCCAGACAACACCTTTACATCCCCAGTCGGGTGGCATGGTCGAAAGGTACATCAAGACCTTAGAGGAATACCTGAGGAAGGTCGTGGCCAGCCATCAGCAAGACTGGGACGTCAAGCTGCCACTGTTCTTGCTGGCCTACCGCTTGTCAACACACGACACCACGGGGATAACACCAGCCAGCTTAATGTTCGGCCGAGAGTTACGCCTCCCTTGTGACCTGGCTTTTGGAAGCCCTCCGGAAGCGAAACAGCCAGAGACCGAGTATGTGGAGAACCTGGTGGACCACCTCCATGACATGCACGAGATGGCTTGCCAGAACATCCAGAAGGCGAGCGACCACATGAAGACTCGATACGACAGGCAAGCCAACAGCCAAGGGTTCCAGCAAGGTGACCTGGTCTGGTTGTACCGCCCTACCTGGACCAAGGGACGCTGCTGGAAGCTCCAGCAGCCATGGCAAGGAACATACTAGGTGGTGAAGAGGATTAATGACGTGGTCTACAGTATCCAGAAGGTGCCCCGAGGAAAGATGTTGGTGGTACACCTGGATCGCCTGGCCCGCTACGATGGTGCTGTTCGGGACGACCGTCTTGAGGAGGGAGCAGTGTCACCTAATTATCGGAAGGCACGGCCAGCTAGCAGCTGGGTGGGCGACAGGAGGCATTTAGGCCATGCCTACCCATATCTTGTGGCGTTCTCTGAAGGGGATGTTGAGGAATGTGTCACTGGTCGCTGGCGGCCTCTTTGCCCTCCTCCTGACGTCTGGAACAGTCTGGGTGATGTTTCGAGCCGCAAAGCTTCCGGAAACAGCGATCTTCTTATAAGGGCTGCAGTGGACGAATCAGTTCAGTTCTTGGTGAGCAGCCGTGAGGAGCGCCGTGCTATTGAACGGACTCGAAGACTGTGTACGTGTATCAGAGGAGTTGTACGTAATTGTGAGTTTAGAGTGGACCTGTGACAGACGAACTGGCGAATTATAATTATGTGCGCTACGTAATAATGTGTAATCGGTAAGTGTTCCAACTGTAATTCGGTGGAAATAAAGAACATTTTGAGTTTGTGCAATTGGGCTTTTAATTTCACAAACCCACAAAGTCACAATATTTACACTTAGCACATATATTGTTTCACTTTATTAGGATTAATGTTTGAGCAATTGCAAACACAAATAACACTGTCGTATGACACTTTCCCAGTTTTGATAAACCATGAATGATAGAGAACCACAACCCTGGTATACTTTCAAAGAGGTGGTCATTAAGTTTCTTATAAACTATCTGTGATATGAAAAAAATTATGAGAAATATACTACAAAAGATATGAGCTTCAGGGTGAAATATGAGTTTAAAGCTTCACTACTTGTACTCTCAGCTAAACTATTTTCGTGATAATTTTGGATCCCTCAGAAGTGAACAAGGTGAATGATTTCAACAAGAAATCAAGGAGATGGACAGGAGATATCAGGGTCGATGGAACAATGGAAACTACTGTTGGTGCTTGAAAACAGCAGATCCTTAATCAGATACTATATTTAAACATAAATCAGCGCAACAGCCTTTCTGTCCAAAGAAAATATAACCTCACACCATATTTTGCAGATATACAGGTATTTCTATATATTTATTATTAAAAATTTTTTTGGTATTCATTTTGTAATGCACGATTTATACATAAAACATTCCTTTCAAATTATTATTTGTGAGAAAACCTTGCGTGATATATAAAAATGGACAGCATGGTTCAATTAAGCACATTGAAGTTAGTTAACATCACCTTCAGATTGTAAACCGGCAAACGAAAGTTGTATTTTGCGGGACAGTGCAATTTCTTATAATAATCTGTAATCAATATTGTGACTTTGTGGGTTTGTTAAATTAAAAGTCTAGTTTGCAGAAATTCAAATGCTCTTTATTTCCGTAGAAAGACATTGTACAACTCTGTTATCAGCAGAATGATGTAACACACATGTACGAAACCTTCAAGTTCGTCTGACACACGTCCACCTTGCGCCATGAACAACTCTTGAATGACTGCTTCTCTGCACGTCTTCACACAGTTCGTTGGCACGCAACTGCAACTCACTGCATGACTCCCCACCGGACTCTTATTTATACACGATCTGCTGTTTCACGAAGATTGGCAAAGCCAACCGAAGCTTTACGGCTTTTCGAGGCAACAGGCGAAGGAGAGAGAACTGTCCAGACATTTCTTTGGCTCTTTATCTCCCTGCCCTGTCGCTGCTAGTGCGAGCATAGGCGTGGCTTGGGTGCTATCTGTCTCTTTCTCTCTCCGCTTCTCTCTCTCGCATTTGCTTATGTGTTGCAAAATAATGGCTCATGACATTATTGAAGTGAAATACAAGTTCTGGTGAGCTCGTTAGGTTTTATGTTGTAGCATTTCATTTCAAAGAAACTGCTTTAATGTTGGATATTCATTTACTTTAGTATTAGCTGCTAAAGGAGAGTGGAAGTTATAATTTGTAGGATTTTCGGACCCAAACCAGCATTTCAAAGGTTGCATGGCAGAAAATTAAATGTAAATGCTTGATAACAAGATAATTCTGATGCAGAAATGAATCTCACTGCAAACAGTTCAAGATGTTCTTTACTATTGTGTAAATGACAAGAGGTTAGGAAACTATGTATTTCTTGTGTAAGCATATACTTTTCATTATTTTCACATACACGCAAATTTATCATTTCACTTCACAATGTACGAGTAACATAAGGTTATCTACCTCCATCAGTGTTCTTCATTCCTTTCTGCTTCTAAATCAATTTTCAGCAAGGAAAAGGTAATATTGCTGGCACTAACAACACGGTCTCGGCTCTTGGTATCCTTAACCATAATTCTCTTCCTCTCAATAAGATGTTATGGTTACGATGTTACAGAATAACAAATGGTGCGTAGCCAGTGGTTAGCGGCTTTAACAAGTGGTTCAGCTTCAACCAGAAGTTACAGAATAGCCCTGATTGTGGTATAAAATGCTAATGCATTTGAGTAAGAAGTAAAATAGGGCTATTAAAAGGACTATACCAACATAACACTTTCTGTAACATGAAGAGAATAGGAAATGGGGAGGTTGGTGAAGACCAAAGACTTAAACAAGAATATAAACTGAAACCTATTTTATTAAATTTGTTTATATAAGACATATGGCTAGGTTTATGAAGGATAAATATATGCTAGCAGTCAACAGTTGGGAAAATCCAGAGTTTCTTTATGCAGATAATTTGACAGTAAGCTGTTGAACAGGTTTACAGTGTGCTATTATTGAAATTATGATTTTGTGTAGAAAATTCCGGTATTTTTTTATTATTTCCATAAGCATTAAGATATACCACATGTTACTGAATGCTTATAATGTTATATAGATGATTCTCTCCAATGTCATTTCTGTTTCCCCACTGGGAATCAAAGCCATCACCTTGGGGTTGTTCTGGTTGTCATTCACAGTTTATTGTGCCGCAGCCTTAAGAGAGCTAGAATATTCCGTAATATCTTCATTGATTTGGATATATGATATCCTGGACAAAATGGTCCATCTAACTGCTATTCTGGATATAATAATAAACTGTAAAGCACACTAATTGTACATTGTTAGTTATAAACTAGTTCTTTGTCTTTGCATAATCCATATTGATTTCAATCTTTTTACACACCATTCATATCTTGTTTGTGCACTGAGGTAGTGGAATCCGTGAACCGACAGTCTTATCATTACATTTCGCAGTTCTTAGTTCACTGTTGTCCATGTTCTGTCTGTTATTGCCTTTGTTGCAATGAACTCCAGCCACACTTCATTTCTCTTCTTCTCCATAATTTTTAATTGGTTTCCAAATGCTTTGGTGTATTGCAGCAAGTACTGAAGTCCAATGTCTATCCTGGATATAAATGCCAGTGTTTGGTTTGAATGCTGGGATTTATGGCTATACAGCCTAAGCCAAAATAGAAAGGCTGGCCCTGTAGCTCAGTCGGTAGAGCACCTGCATGCTGTGCTAGGTGTCCCGGGTTCTGTTCCCAGCTGGGGTAGGTACTTTTCTTCAATTAAGATGATTCCCCAGAGTCTGGAAGTATGAATGTGAGTGTGAATGTGTATGATCTAATGATTAAAAACCCAACCTGCAACTAAACGTATACGAGTCAACACCATTGCCAATAGGCGATATGTTCCAAAGAAGAACGGCCGCTGATATGACAATTGCAGTTAAAGCCAGGGTGTAAATGGAACAAAAAAATATAGTAGTGGCTAACTTGTCAAACCAAGCATCACAGGCTCGAATCCTGGTAAGATATTCATTCTACATTCAAGAGAAACTCAACTGGTTTTAGAAAAGAACACTCATGCAGCGATAATGTTTTTAGTATTAAACTAATTTTAGAAAAAACACTAAGTATAGAGACTCCTATAGCCTTTATTGACTTTGAGAAGGCATTTGATTTTATGAGACTGCTTTATGGAAAATTATGGACAAATGGGGTTACCCCTGGCATATTAATAGATGTAAGTAAATGTTATATATATATAAAACATATATTATAAACTTAGGTTTAATTACATCGGAAGCAATTACAACAAACCAAGGGGTAAGACAAGCATGCAGCCTTTAACCCACCTTATTGAATACATATTTAGATTATCTTATACAAAAATGGAGAAAAAGAGGTGCACCTAGTAATACAATTGAGTATATAAACATAATATTTACAAAATAGTGAAGTGAACCTATAGTGCTTTCTATAAATTACATCATCTGGGCAGTAAATTTAATGTAAAAATTTCTTGGAAAGAAACAAAAGTAATGGCACATAAAGGAAAATACTCACTTAGAGCAAAAATATATAGTAAAAATAATAACCGGGAGCAAGTGGGAAACCAATTTTTTGGGCTGTGACATAACTTTTGACGTTGACAGAGACCTAGAAAATAAGGTAAATATATTTCAACACATTTGGGGAACTATAACAAGAATTTTAGAAAACAAAGCAAGGAAAGAAGCAAAATTAAAAGTTTTATAAGACCATGGCAGTTCCTGTACTCATGTATAGTAGTGGATTGTGGATAATGAAAGGAAAGGATAAATTGAAAATTCAGACAGCAGAAATGAGATTTTTAAGAAGAATTACAGGTTGTACTAGACTGGGCTTAATAAGGAATGAAACAATTAGAGAAGAACTGAATATTTTTAAACGACAAAATCAAAGAGAATGAAAACAAATGGAAAGAGCACATGAACCGCATGAGTGAAGAAAGGATACCTATTTTCATTAATAGGTACAAACCAGTAAGGAAAAGAGACATCAGACATCCTAGAAAAAGATGGGAATAGAAAGAATGCAGAGATGGAACAATATAAAGCCTAATCCTTAAAGCACAGATAAAGAAAAATTCTGGTAAAGGATGCAAAGGGCCCGAATATGATATAGGTGGATGCTGACAGGTTTTGAAGGAATGCAGATATAAGCATTTTACCCTTTTTAAGTCTGTCACTCATAGGATGGCACAATATATGAAATCAAATAATGCTGCAATCAGCATGTGTTTGATGGCTGGGAGGTTTGGGGCATGATATTGATATGGTCATGTCATATGGTCAGATATTTTTACCTTAAGGTAACAGTTTCTTTTTTCATTCCTATTCCAAAAGAACCGCTCTTTACACCTGATTGCATAACCAATAAATGACACTTTTGTTCGTATAACAGTTTTTGGGTATGATAAAGTACCATAACAATTATTAATAGTATAAGAAAACTAAAAATAAGTATATTGCTTCTTTTCCCTTTTTAATTTTAGTTTATCCAAATGACTATTATGTCCAATACTACTGAGAGAGCAGCAGATTCATTGTTATATATGTACAAGAGAATACTTCAATTTTGAATACTTGTTTTATTTTTTAGGGTCCTGGACTGTACTATGTTGATAGTGAAGGAACACGTACTAAAGGGAAGGTCTTTTCTGTTGGATCTGGTTCAATCTATGCTTTTGGTGTTCTTGATTCTGGATACCATTGGGATCTAACAGATGATGCGGCTTATGATTTAGGTCGTAGAGCCATTTTCCATGCTACACATCGTGATGCATACAGTGGAGGAATAGTGAGAGGTAAGTAACCATAAGCAAGCATTGCACTTGGGCACTATATTGAAAGCTAATTTTCTTTGCTAATTGTTATTGCTTTCTTAATTTTATTTTTCAGTCTATCATATGAAGAGTACTGGATGGGTTAACATATCCAATCAGGACTGCAAGGATCTTTATTACAAATTCCAAGAAGAGAAGGGCATTACTCCATCATAAGTTGCAGTTAAATTATATGGTTATAAATGTATGGCCAATATTTTAAAAGCAATGTCTTGTATTGTTAAGCAAACCTTTGGAACCATTTCTGATTAAATTAATTTCAAAAAAAGAAGTGTCCATTTATCAGCAGGATATGCAGGTTTATAATAAATCTTATTAGCTTAGTTTTGCTAAAGTAAAGGGTGAAGTTGCACAGTTAAACAACTCATTTTGGCTTGCGGATGTTGAGCCATTAATGAATGAGGCTCTTGATAGGGTTACTGTACAAGATTAGGAATACCGAGTTACACATGCTAAGCATTTGCAAGAAAATTATTTTGCTAAAAAAAATTGCAAGGAATGATATCAAACATACGATATGCTATATGAATGATACTCTTGATACCGTACAAGATTAGGAATACCGAGTTACACATGCTAAGCATTTGCAAGAAAATTATTTTGCTAAAAAAATTGCAAGGAATGATATCAAACATACTATATGCTATATGAATGAGACTCTTGATAGGGTTACTGTACAAGATTAGGAATACCGAGTTACACATACTAAGCATTTGCAAGAAAATGAGTTTGCTAAAGAAATTGCAAATGCACACGATAAGTGATCACTCGGGTTCTAAGTCCTCATTCGGTAAGTTTCATCTAACTCCAAAAACACAGATGACAACTTTGAAACTTGAAATGTGCTAAACACTCTGACATCTAGTGGCTAATATGCTAAGCTTTCACATGTGCGCCATGTTTCGTTTTGAGCAATTTTAAGGTTAATTAGCTAATCAGTTTACAACAAATGTATGCTGTGGATGTTACGGCTCTCGAAAGGGGATGCACTGTTATTTGTCTACCTCCTTATAACTGTGATCTGAATTCAATTAAGTTGGCGTGGGCAAAAATAAAGAATGTTTTCACATGATACAATGTTACCAATGATATGTCAGCCACAAATCTGCTAATACTTGTTATAGAAGCATTATCTTCCATAACTGCAATGCATTGCAAAAAGTTCCAAGAGCTGGAAGTGAAATATTGGAGAAACGATGGTGTAATAAAAAATGCAATTGATGAAATTATCATCAACACTTCAGACGATACTAGCAATGAAAGTGATTTACCGGAATCGAAGAATAACAAAGTGAATTAGTATTTATATCTGTCATAATATTTATTTTCTGTTTTTATGTGTTATATAAATAATAGGTGTATAAATATACAGCTTATTGGATCAAGTTCAATTTACTGTTTGTCCACATATCTCACACTTGAGGCGCATGTCTTTGCTTAACTTACACACTATTTTGCTGAATTGTGTTTTTCTATGTTGACTGCACTGCGGAAACAAAAGAGCGTTAGCTCTCATTTCTTACCCCTGCCTGCACCACACCGTAAAACTAGTGCTCAAGATAACATGCGCATATAGTATAATTATAAACCTCGGTGACAAATTATATACTTACACAACTGATGAACAAAACAGGACAATGAAGACAGGAGTGACATTCTTGCAGTTCCTTTGTAGTATCCTCGCCTGCTGTTAAGGTAAAGGTTTTTTATAACTTAACATTTATATTCGAATAGTTTGTGTATTTTGGCTTTTGTACTGCTCTTTATATCAAATTTAACTGCTTCAGTGATGGCCATTTAAGCCCTGAATGATCTGGAAATGGATATCCAATTAATAGCTTAAGACATTTAGACTGTTAAATGCTGTAAAAATGTTTCATAAATACACATTCGTACCTTCCATATTTATAAAGTATTTTAATGAAACAAAAACTGGTTTAAACCCTATTAAAGACAGTATGCAACTACGGTATCATTAAAATAGAGACTATATTCACAAATTGTTGAATTGTCACTATTTTGTTTCACTGTAGCAAACACCATTCTGTGTCAAACATATCTCTTTTGTGAGTCATTTTTTTTGTGTACATATTAATGATATGTACATATAGCAGCATAGGCAAAGGTTCTCCAGTTCAGTGTTGTCACACACAAGGTGAAATAGAAAGAAAATCTCTCTTGTCAGCATCTGCATAAACATCGTAGTTTACCCACTAGGCAGATTTGGTAAGACAAAGACAGACATATCTTCCATTTCTGTATACCGCCCGCTGTGAAACTGGCAAATGCTAAGAGAGCACAAATGCCCTATTGGCTGCGCTTATGTTCATTATTGTTTGTAGAGTAGCTGTAGTTCCATAAAGTCTCTGCATTTAAAGTAGCTTACCTTAGAAGTCCCATACAGCTCATTGGGAGTGGTAGGAGGTGTGACGTTGGTGTGCTACTCTGAGGGGATTGGTGAACCTCTGTGATGCCATTTATATCATTGTCTGCTTCCTCGGAAACCTGAGCTTCGCTGTGGTGCATGAAATAGGAATGGCATTCACTGTTGCAGTCGCTAACAGAAGTCATCGATATCCGTATTGCTGCTACTGCTTAAATTATTTAATATATTAATATTAAAAATTAGCTTCTCAGCTTCAGGTTCCATTAAACCATCTTCTTGAATGTACTGCATTCTTTTACCTGTTTGACATGCTGACACACTGATATCCGTTCTGTTTCTCCTATTTCTGAGAATCTGTGCACACAACTGCCACACATAGTCAGTCTCGAATGTTACATTATGAAGTGTGATCCATTCTTTCATATTTGCCCAAATTCTTTCACCCACCGCATCTAATTTCCTGTGTTCATTTCTTTACGGTAGTCACTGCTTTGTGTATTTGATTTGAAGATCAGCAGAGCATTAGGAAGAAACCCTCTTCTGTTCCTGCATGCACAATTATCAACTCTGCCCTTTGAAAGTAAGCTCTGTATAACCTTGTGACCTATAATCGATCTATGCTTTGTGTGTGAGCTGTGAATGTATGTTTCGTCAGTGTACACAATAGGGCGACCTTCCTATTTTCTTGTAATGGCTCATTAAAAGGTCACACAAGCACTTTGCATATCGTGTCTTTTAACAAGAATGCACATTTTTTGGCACATTTTTTGGCGCATCTTTCGCCACCAATATTCGAGGTGCTGTAATACTTCAACAAACTTATTCCTTTCCATTGAAACCGATTGTTCCTCTTAGTCTGTATGTAACAGCTCTACCCGTGGGAGCTCTCTTTTCACTAATGTAAAATCCATTCACTGTCCTACGATGCCGCGATTAATGCACCTTTGTCCACTTTATTATTATTATTATTATTATTATTATTATTATTATTATTATTATTATTATTATTATTATTATTATTATTATTATTATTACTACTACTACTACATCATTCGGTCACTGCATTCATTATTGTATTATCGTTTGATTAGGTTAATAAATATTGTGTATTTTTCAGATTTTAAGTATCAGTTCAGTTGTGACTGTTTATTAATGATGCTCGCCGTGAAAGTTTTAAGCCTTACACCTCAATTGTTACCTTAATCGGACATTGGTTCAGCACCAAAGATGAGTCTTGGTTAGCCTGTTCACTGCCCTTACTAGAATTGGAGTCATTGCTGAAGGTACTGCTGGTCAGCCTAAAGATTAGAGGTTTATGACTTCATGATGTTTAACCCTCTATAGAACAGCAAACTTGGCATACACTAAATAGTGCAACACAGTTGGAACACACAATTGAAGTTGCGTGTGTCCGAAGTTGAAAGGTTAGGCTATGAATTATATGCAACACGGGTACGCTATGGGGCGGGGGGGCGAACTTAATGGTATATGCATTTAATTTGTATGAGGGGCGCTATTTATATTTTGAGTCTTGGCAACCCTGAATGTTGTAGGTACTTTCTGACGTTTCCAATGGGAAGTTTGGCACTGTTGACTATAATCTACCTCAGATATTTTGTCAATAGTGTCATTGTTTTTTTTTTTACATTAACACTAGAAGGACTTTACCCGTCATTTTGACGGATGCGCTGCTTTAGAGGTGTTATTTCTTGCTTATGTTTTTTTCTACACTTCCCATGTTCTACGACTTTTCTCAATACTTATAAAAAACACGTCCACAAAGAATTAAGCATTTTGGACCTTAATCTCAAAACTATTTGTAGTTGGTTTATTGATACTCGTCACTTACTTAGCCTTTGGATCTGTACACATCTGTTGTTTTCCTTTCTGATTGGTTTATGCCACTCTGCAGAACCTTTGTCAATGATAAGAAAGCTATATTGCCAAGGGGCGCAATGTGTGCTACCACTTATGTATTTACCAGATGTTGGGGCAAAAAATTTTCGTTGAAGTTATGGTTGAATACCTGGGGAACACCATTTTTCAGGAACATAATGAGCAGAAATAAATTTGCTGACATTTTGTGGTTTATGCGATTTGATGACTAGGATACACGTTCTCAAGGATTAAGTACAGATCGCTTTGCAGCTGCTACTCCTGTCTGGAGTCACTTCATTGCCAATTCCTTGCAGTGTTACATTCCAAGTGAAAATATCACTGTGGATGAGCAATTGTTTCCTTGCAAGGCTAGATGCTCTTTCATTCAATATATGAGCACTAAACCAGATAAATTTGGAATAGAGTTTTGGCTCGAGGTTGATACAAATTCAAAGTATCTGGTGAATGGTTTTCCTCACCTGGGCAAAGACGTTCAGCACCCCACAGGTGTTCCTCTTGCACAGCATGTTGTAATGCATCTTCCACAGCCCTTTGTTTTTGCAGGAAGAAATGCTGCATGTGACAATTTTTCCACAACTAAATGCCTTGCAGATAGTTTGATGCGTAAAAGTACAGGCACTGTGGGCACAGTAAAGAAATGTAGAAAGAAAATCCCTCAATCTGCAAAATCTGCTGCAGCAGCTTTGTACATAACTGTACTTTATAAGTCAGGTGACACAACTCTGACATATTATCAGGGGAAAAAGATCAAAAATGTTCTTCTTTTGATTTCAATGCATTACACAGTTACTATAAATAAACAACATCCTAACAAGCTACCAGAATCAGTATTGTACTACAATAACACCAAGTACGGCGTTGACTTCGATCAAATGGCTCGACTGCCTATGCATGTTTTCATCAATGTGTTGGCCTTGGCAGCTATTAATGCATTGGTACTCTATAATGAAGTAACAGGTGAAAAAGTAAGCAGACGTCAATTACATACAACTTAGCAGTAAGTATGTTTGTGGACCATGTTCAGGCAACACTGAATACATGTGTGTTAGGTGCTACGAAGGTGCTGAAGGTGGCTTTGAATGAGCGAAATCAGGTTTATAAGTGTTTTTTTACTATATACTGTGGTATTCAAAATTTTATGTTGAAACACATGTGTTTGCTAAGGGATGTTGTCCATTTTACATTTGGTTATCGCATATATTTGGATTAATTTTTAGGCTTAAAATGTTCATTTTAACATGTAATTCTTCAAACAAAAGTAAAATTATATACTAGTAAACTGTATGAATATTAAATAAACTAGTATGCATTCAAATTTGTTTACCATTTTAAAAAGGGCAAATAAAACTCCACCCGTCAAAATGACGGGTTGGCCCTTCGCGGTAGAGCATATTCGCCGGCCCTTGTAGTGTTAACTTGAAAATTGTGTCTTAGCAAAAGCATGGAATTAACTCGTGAAAATGTTCATGAAACGATTTAGTACGACCTTCCATGTGGATTAGCAAGATAAGAGTCCATAGATAACTAACTTCCACGTTTGGCGATCCTTTGCTACTGCGAAACGTTAAAATGAATTTAATCGTCGCCTCCGTTCACTCGATGATTAAGTTCGTGAAGGTCGTCCAAAATCACTTGTGCCAGAAAACATGATGCTGTGCAAAAACTAATACTGCAAGATCGTAATGCGATCTTATGCGTCATATTGAGAGAACCGTAGGCATTGGTTCAACTATCATATATTAAATATTGCATGGTTATTTAGCCGTGATAAAGGTTTGCTCTCGTTGGATCCCACATACTTCGATGCAATCTCAAAAGGATGCGTCGATTGGTGTACAAAAATGCTCTAGAAATACAATGACAGTGCCTTAAAAGACGTATATAAGATTGTAACATGTGGCGAACCATGGATCTATGCGTACGGGTCGGAACGAAAACACCAGTCACCTGTATGGGTGTTTCAAGAAGCAAACCCAACAAACGTTCGCATTCGAAGGAAATGGTCGCCTGAATTTTCAGCAAAACTGGCCACGTGGCAACAGTGCCTTTAGAGAAACGTAAAACGGTCAATACCGAATGGTACACAACTATTTGTTTATCGGAGGTTTTGTGAAGGTAAACCAACAAGAACCGTAGGATCGTTCATCAAGGCAGTGCGAGCGCGCACGCATCTCGTCTAAAAACAGAAGATTCAAAAAGTCGAATTGATGGGTCTACCGCCATGCAGAACTGATTTGGCACCCAATGAATTCTTTCTGTTCCCGAACATAATAAATTGCGTGGACAACGATTTTCGTCGCAGAAGAAGCTGTTGATGCCTTGAAAAACCATGTTTTGGAGGTGTTTCAAGAAGACTGGAATTAATGCTTTGACAAATGGTTCAAACGGATGCAAAAGGAGAGTATTTTGAAAAACAGCAAAGCAGTTTTCAATCAGAAATTACTTTGTTTTAATTTGAGGTTCAAAATATAGTCCCTCGTACTTGCGTAATTGTTATTGTAATATTTTTAACTGGATGAAAATGAGGCCAAATAGCATTATCTTTTATTAAATAACCCCTTCAGGAGTAGAAAGTGCACGATAATAACTTCCGTAGCAATAGAAGGTGCTTGATAAACTCGTTTTGTAGTGCAGTCAATTTGTACAACACAAATGGTTTCTGAAAAATGTGAATTATTGAACAGACAGTGTCGTAATGTCGGACATTTCCTCAGCAATGCCCTGTCACTGAATGTCTCATTTTTGCCTATTATCATATAGAAATCTACTTGTGCGCTTCTTGTTTCAGTTATCCATCATTTCCCAATAATCATGTTCAATTTCTTTAGTCTTATCAGTTGCAAAAAAAAAAAAAACATGGAAAACGTTTCTGATTGTCTCTACGATTTTGTTATTAAATGATCTCGTAACTCAGGAAGGGTGTGATAAAATAACGTTCTGAAGTGTTATCAATCCGTAAAAGTGGGCCACTGTCGTGATACAATTCCTCGTGATTTCCAGTTTTGATATGCAATGGTTGAAAATAACTTTTTGAGATCAACTAAGGCAGTGTTTGAAATAATTATTACCATGGATGTAAAGAATTGTCTCTTGGGTCAGATTAGGTGTAGATCAGTGGCGTATATTATGGGCTATCAAACATCACCGAAGCCCATATCTAAAGTAAACTAGAAATTAATAATAATTGTAATACCAGCCAGTTTCCCAATAAAGAATTAATGCGTAGGGTGGGATATCTCGTTCCCTACCTTTAACAGAGGGAGAAGCAGAGCTTCGGAAGTTTACTGTTGCAGTCTTCTCTGTGGTACGGACGAGGGGGAGAAATGCAGGAATTAGCACGCCAAGTCTTCGGAAACCTACATCGCTACTCACATACGATCTCCGAAATGTACCGTACGGACGCGACTGGCTTTGGAATTCGGCATAACATGTGGATTTAAGGGCAAGAAAGAGCGTGTTTTCAATTATTGTGTAATTGTTACGGTCCTCAACAGCCGTATTAGTATTGCTTATATCATAGTGTACCAAGTCAGTTTCTAACGCTAATTCTTTGAAATGTGCGAAGAATGTGTAATTAAACAATTAGTGCAAAGAGCATTCTTGCAGTTTAAATACAAGTATAAGTTATGATAAAACAGGGAAGGCCTACTCCAGCTTTTCCACACTTGCAGTGTGAACAGAAGGGGGGGGGGGGAAAGAACCCTCATAAAGGTATTTAATATAAGTAATTATGATAAATATGAGTAACTGTCTAGCTCATTCGAACTAAATAAACTTTATTGCTGGCCATGCTTTTTTGTTTGCAACTGAGAAAATACCCTGGAATACTACGGGTGTCGCAAATTTAGCTTATTTAATCACAGCTTTAGATAAATATAAAAGACCAACAACACATATAAAATCTTTCACGGCATTAAAAACTTTCGGCACACAACGGGTAGACCATGCATTGAATTGCCACAAGAAACTTGCTGGCAGTTTGCACAATGAAAAGGTTAAGGAGAATAGAAACGTATTGAAAAGACTGATGCAGTGGTTCTTCTTGCAAAACAGGAATGTTCGTTTAGAGGCCACGATGAAAGTGAGGAGTCATTAAATAGAGGCAATTACATAGAATTCCTGCAATTTCTGGCTAATTATGATGTGGCACTGTCTCAGCATCTAAAGACGGCTACCGTTTTCAAAGGCACCTCGGCTCTTATACAGAATGGCGTAATCGATGCTGTGGCCATTGTTGTTAGAGATAAGATTAAATCAGATATTGATGAGGCTAGTTTTGTTGGACTCATGCTCGATGAAACGGCTGATGTCACCAATAAAAGTCAAATGTCTATTGTTCTACGCTATATTGACGATGGAGGCGATTTCAAAGAACGATTTATACATTTCACTGATGCAAGTTCTAATCGAACAGCCAGTGGTTTATTTGAATATGTAAAAAAGATCATAAATGATTTTGGGTGTTCAAAAAACTTTGTTACTTAAACTTTCGATGATGCTGCAATAATGGCCGGGCATGTTTCTGAACTTCAGACTTTTAATTAAAACCGCATATCCAGCGGCTACCTTCATCCACTGCTATAGCCGCAGACTTGACCTAATGCTTTCCCAATCTGTGAATTTTAATAAGGAAACCAGACAATTATTTGTTTTTCTTAATAGTTTACCCCCTTTTTTCTCACATTCCACTTCATGCACAGATACTCTTAAAGCCTTTACTGAAAAGAAAATGCAAAGTGTCGCACCTACACGATGGAATTTTACTTCCAGACTTATAAGCACAGTTCACCACTATAGAAGTCATGTTATCCGTTTCTTTCAATGGAAGAGGAACCTGGGGACCGGTCTAGCGAAGACAGTAACGTGGCTTCAGGCTTTGTACGATTTCTCATAAAGACTCGAACCAACTTTTTTTATTATGTTCAGTAAAGTTTTCTCATTTCATATATTCTTTTCGTCATTTTACATAAAAAGGGCATGAACATCTGTTACTGTACGGAAAAAGTTCACGAATATATTACCACACTGCAAAATATTAGAAATACAGGATTTGAAGAAGTATGGTCAGAAACTATGAGCGTTGCTGTAGAACAGAACGAAGAAAGGCCTAGAAAGGGAAACTGTCGTGAAGATGAAACCCATTCTTCATACTTAAGGATTTTCTGTGACGTTCTGAATACATTAATAACTCAAACTAAATTAAGATTTGATTCACAGAAACAGTTGAAATTTCTGGCGTTACGGGATTCCAAACATTTTGCGAGTTACTATGGCAGGTTTTCAACAAATATATTTCGGGAACTGAGAGAACCATATGTTTCCTATTTCGACATACTCTCTTTGAAAAATGCACTGAAGGTGTTATATTCACTTGAGGAATTTTCTAACAAGTTCGTTCAAAATATTGCAAATTATATAAAATTAAATGGACTTGGCTTTGTGTACAGTGAAGTTTATAAACTATGTACTCTGATTTTAACATTTCCTTCTACCACTGCAAGTGCAGAAAGGAGTATTTCAGCCTTGAAGCGAATAAAATCTTATTTATGTGGATAAAAAAAAAAAAGATTGTCTGAGCAACTTGGCTTTTCTATCGGTGGAACAAGACATTCTTGTTTCATTGAGAAGACATAACGACGAACTGTTTTTGATAGTGTCACAACGCAGTTTACACGTAAAGAAAGATGGCTGGAATTCATGTATATATAAACAGGTATTATAAATTGCTTTTCTTTTTTAATTGTTTTAACAGCTTGTTTCAAGAGAAGTTGATTTAAATGCACTGTTTGTGAAGCTAACATTTAATCAACAATCCCTTGTTGTCCGAATCTAGTAGGCCTAGTGATAGCCCCAGTCACAATCCCAGCATACGCCACTGATGTAGACCAGTACTTGTCCCTAGTTCTCTTTTCTAATTCACGTAAATAATGTGACTTTGTGGGCTCGTAGAACTAAAGGCCAATTTGCAGAAATCCTAAATGTTTTCTATTTCCGTAGAAATACAGTATGTTCATTCTTACAGCAGCAGAATTACGTCACATACACAATCACAATCTACCAAGGTCGATGACCACAACAATCAGCGTTTTGATTACCTCTGTTTACATCAAATTTACAACTACTGCTCTGTTTACAACTGTTTAAGACTCACCCGATAAACTAGAAACGGCTTCTTCTTATACACGACCATCCAGGATTCTAGACTGTTCTGTAGCAAACAAGAAATCGAATGTTCTATGATTAGACGAAACAGGAACGTTCCAGAAGTCTCAGGTTATCTGTGCCGGCAAGCCTTCTATATCCGCACTATATTTATCTGCAGGCTCTTTATCTCTGCCTTGGATTGTCTGTGCGCGTCGCCGCCTATCGTAAATAAGGGTCCGCGACACTGCTCCCTCCTCAAAGCTGGTCAGCACAATCATAGCAAGCCAGACGAACCAAGTGTACCCCAACATTTTCCCTCGGGACACCTTCTGGATGCGGTAGACCACGTCGCTAATCCCCTTCACCACCCGGTACGGTCCTTGCCACGGCTGTTGAAGTTTCGGGCAGCGTCCCTTGGTCTGGGTAGGACAGTACAACCACACCAGGTCACCCTGCTGGAACCCTTGGCTGTTGGCTTGCCTGTCGTGTCGGGTCTTCATGCGGTCGCTCGCCTTCTGGGTGTTCTGACAAACCATCTTATGCCACCTTATGTCGTGCAGATGGTCCACCAGGTTCTCCACATACTCGGTTGCTGGCTGTTTTGTGTCCGGGGGGGGGCTTCCAAAATCCAGGTCACAAAGGAGGCGTAACTCTCGGCCAAACATTAAGTTGGCTGGCATCATCCCAGTGGTGTTGTGTGTTGACGAACGGTAGGTCAGCAACAACAGTGGCACCTTGACGTCCCATTCTCGCTGATGGCTGGCCACGATCTTTCTGAGGTCTTCTTCTAAGGTCTTGATGTATCGACCACGCCATCCGAATGAGGATGCAGAGGTGTTGTGCGGGTCTTGTTAACCTCAAGTCTTTCTAGTGCCTCATTCATTAGGTTGGTCTCAACATTGGTGCCCTGGTCGCTGTGGAGCTATAACGTCATCCCAAATCGGCGGAACACTTGCCCCTAGAGGCAGTTTGATTGTCTTTGTCCCTATGTTCAGGATTTTTTTGTAAGTTTACGTCCTCCAACGTTAAGTCATATCGGACGGTGAATGAAATGGGTGAAATGATGCTCAAATGTGTCTAGGGTCCATGGAGCTTAGGGCTACCTAACATTCGTATTTCAGGATAAGGGAAAACCCGGGAAAACCTTATCCAGGTAACTCACCCTAACCGAGATTCGAACTCGGGACCTCTTGAACGTGAGGCAGACATGCTTCCATCTATACTACCGAGGCGGGCATGTTTGGGATGGTATACACCTCCGGCCACTTGGTGAAGAAGTCCACGACCACCATTAGGTACTTGTTGCCTCGGTGGGACACTGGAAATGGTCCAGTTATGTCGACGGCGATCCTTTTGAATGGTGCTCCGACGTTGTACTGCTGCATGCGTCCCCGGCTCCTAATCTGGGGGCCGCGACTACACGCGCACACGTGACATTGACGGCACCATCTCTCAGCATCTGTTCGGAGCCTCAGCCAGTAGTAGTACTGACGGAGTTTGTCGATTGTTCGGTTTGCTCACAGGTGTCCTGAAGTATCGGCGTGCACTTCCTCCAAAACCTCCGGGACCTTAATTTGGAGAAGTATCAACCGTTCTCTCTGCGTCTTCCCATCAGGCGATTCCCATACCCGGAACAGCACGCCCTCTCTGATCTTCAGCGAGTCCCATTGGGCCCAGCACGACTTTTATGGGGCGCTCCTTGGTGCGATGTCCTCTCAGGTCGGTCTTGTCCGTGCCTCCACTACTCTCAAGAGTGGTCCCAAGTGTGCGTCCGCCAGCTGCTCCCTCCTGCACTATCCCAGCCATCCGCAGGCACCGCCATGACCATTCGTGGCCGCACTCTTCTGGGCAGGATCTTCGGGACATGGCGTCTGCGTTGCCATGGCTCTTCCCTCTACGATGTTCAGAGGTGAAGTCATACTGCTGCAGCCTCTGGACCCATCGCGCTGTCTGGTCTTCCAGGTTCCTAAAGCTCGAAAGTCAGGTTAGAGCGGAGTGGTCAGTCCTCAGGTGGAATGGCTGACCATACAGGTACTTGTGGAAGTGCTCCAAGGTCTTCACTACCGCCAATAACTCTCGTCGGGTAACGCAGTAGTTCACCCCTGCCTTGGATAGTGTCTTGCTGCAGTAGGCTATCACTCGCTCATGGCCGTCCTGGACTTGGGATAGGACACCTCCAATGCAATGGTAGCTGGCATCGGTTTCCACAATGAAAGAGCCGCCTGATTGTGGAAATCCCAATATAGGAGTACTCTACATTGTCTTCTTCAGGTGCTGGAAAGCACCTTCAGCGTCCTCCGTCCACACATAAGGCCGGTGTTCTTCCATCAGTCGGGTGAAGGGTTTGGCGATATTGAAGAACTCCTTTATGAAACGGCGGTAATAATTGCACAGCCCTAGGAAACTGCGTAATTCTCGCTTATCCTTTGGGCGAGACCAATCTCTCATGTCCTGTGTCTTCTCCGGGTCTGTGGCCACTCAGGTTGGTGAGACTATGTGGCCCAAGTAGTTGACTTCCTTGCGGAAGAGGTGGCACTTCGCATTCAGCTTCAGGTTGGTCGCCTGCGGTCTCTGTAGCACCTTGCTGAGGTTTTCCAGATGATCTTCGAAGGTCTTGCCGACGATGATATCGTCCAGGTATAACAGGCAGACGTCATAAGTCAGTCCCCTCATTACCGAAGCCATAAGTCTTCGTAGCTGGCGCGTTGCAGAGGCCAAATTGCATAACTGTGAACTGCCAAAGCCCTTGGCCTGTCGAGAACGCGGTGTTCTCCTTGTCTCTCGGGTCCAGAGCTACCTGCCAGTAACCCGACCTCAGGTCCAGGGTCTAGAACCACTGCGCACCAACAAGCGTATCCAGGGTGTCGTCAATTCGGGGAAGGGGGGAAGCAATCCTTCCTGGTGACAGCATTCAGCTTCCTGTAATCCACACAGAAGTTTAGCTCACCATTCTTCTTCGTCGCCAGAACTACAGGGGAACACCAAGAGCTGTAAGACTCTTCGATTACTCCCCTGGAACCCACAAAGTCACAATAATGTCAAAAACAAAGAAACGAAAATGAATTCCTAAGTGCAGAAACTTACGAAGCACTTATCCTTACAACGACTTTAGCTGTGAATTGTGTTCGATATTTAATTTCCAATGGGTATCACTTAGCCTTAACCAGGGCATTCAATAGTGATTCTCTTGAGCTATTTTTCAGTGGATTGAGATAGATGCAAGTAGCAAATGGTATGCTGGATTCTAGAGCTGTAACATTCTGCATGAGCAAAATAATGAAAACTGGATAATATCGCTACCATCTTCAGCAAATGTAGAAGTCGCCGAAAGCAGTGTACCCATTAAGAAATATGATTTGCGGGAGAAAAAGAGACCATTGATGCTGCAACACAGTTTCCAGACACAGTAATTGCAATACTGGGTGAACTGAACAACATTAAAGGTAATATGAATTTCCATCTTAAGACCTACTAACTTATATGTTAAACTGATTTTAACTATTTATTTCGTTTTTTTCTTTCCCTTCTATACAGCCCCAGTTCATGCAAGAGTCCACTTATCATCACTGGCATATATAGCAGGTTTTATAGTTAAAAAAATAGCGGCCGAATGCTCTTGTGCTACCTATCTTACCAAAACGTTTACTAATGCATGACTATGTGTGTCTGTTACTGTAATATGTGAATCTAATATTCAAAAGGGACGAAAACTCTACGTTCTATTACCCATCTCCAGAGTTTGTTTCTCTTTTGGCAGTTATATAGAAATCTATAGCAAGTGCTGTACCTAAGCTACCTAAAGTGTGTGTGAAAAAAAGCCTAGAGGAATGCAGAATGCCAGCAATGCAACATTGTACTTATCTCGTCTGTGCAGAGAACTCAAAGAATTCAGAACTGCTAAGTGAACTGATATGCAAACATTATATTCCTGTGATATTAAGGTGCATTGCTTCTGTGACAACGGAAGTGTTTGAAAAATCTAAATTACTCAACAGTAAACCACTGCATCGGAAAGTTCTGCGTCTGTAATGTCAACATATTGCAGCTATCCGCTGGAAGAGGGTTGCAGAGGGAGGATCAGCCAGCGACATACGGTGAGCAGTGGAGAAATCTATAACTTTTACTAATAACATTCCAGCTGACGAGTGCCGAAGCTTAAAGGGATATGAGCGATGTGAGCTGTCTATGGACACAGTTTTATCATCCCGTTGACAATTAGGATATTTTGGCCCGAGATTGTGGCTAGGAAAATTTAACAATACCTACTTATCTTTTTTTAAATCAAGTTTCATTAATACTTATTAATTATGCGTTCTACCAATTTCATAAATACGCAAAACAAAGTCTTTCAGTAGTATCCATAGACTTTTAATGGGAAGGATAATAAATATTTTGTTAGAAATTATTGTATCATAAACTTTTATTAGCATATTTTACTGATTAATACATTGATTACTAAATAGGGTATATTGTAAGCTGCAATTGTTGGTAGTTCTGTTTTTCATGACTGCATTGCTGTTCCAAAAGCAAATTATGTAGTTTGCGGATAAAATCGTCGAACAATGTGGTGTTACATTGATACAGCACTCCAGAGAAACACATAGATATATATGTTATTTTTATTTAACGGAAATATAAGTTAAACAAGTTCTTTATAATCTTTAAAATCTAAGAAAACCTGTGGGTAGTCTTCTTCCATTTATTTTACGTGTTCAGAGGTAACTGAAATAGCCCTTAATGACAACAACTCCTATTTGTAATATTTGAGGGAATATTCCAAATATCCACTATGTGGAAGTAACTCTATTTTAAGCCCTGATTTAACAATTAATAATAGAGAAATGGACACTCAAGTTTGAGCATTAGGTACCTGATTTAACATTTAAGCGCGTATTTGTTAACCTGTCTAAAACTTTTTGATTTCATCATATTGAAACGTATTTGTAATTTTAATTGATTTTAATAGGCAATGAAAAAGCTAATTTACAGGATTCTTGTGACATTTTGTTATTCCGGTGAATATTGAACTACAGATAAATAAAATATTATCTAAATGTCAACACTGCCATAGAAAGTTATTATTTATGTTGATTTATTTTATAGGAAGTTTTTAATCTCAAATTTAAGATAGTCATAAGATCTTTATTTGTGTTAAATTAAAGGACCGTGGTTCATTATTATAGGAAGGGTAAGAGATGTTAGAACTACAAAGATGATTGTTACACCATGTATAGTGATAAACATTCGTAATCCTTAAGTAGTAGTGGATCCTGTAAAGAATACCTTTGTGTCTTTGCGCATTTTGACAAGATATTTGTCATGTCAATACCAAGAGCCTTTTTATAAACCGATATCAAATGAAAGTTTCAATATTTTATCCTCCAACTAGGCTGGATAATTTAGCTTTTAATTTCCCCTTCCTGAATATTTAGATGATATTGAAGTTTTGATGTAATAACAGGTGACTTACTGTCAATAAAAATGATAACGTTTTATTTGTTACCTATAATAGATTTTATTCCTTTATGAATACCATTTCAGCCGAATAAGTAAACCACTTATCATCCAATTTAATCAATATTGGTTGGTTTAAACTTTGATGATAGGTTTCCAGTCCTACATTATCTAACAATTTATTATAAGTATCCTTGAAAATTAAAATACACATTTTATTTGTGAATCGCCATAGGATTTCTAGAACGTCAAGGCTATGACAGGATACCTCCTTGTTGAAATTTAAGATATCAATATATAAGGAATTTCTTCCCGTCAATTTGATATCTAGGACGACAATGTACAGTAGCAATATTGCGTAATTCGTTATATTCAATTCAGACTTGCTTAAGTATAACACATCAATTTTTTTAATTTAGAGATCTAAATGAAAATGCAAAAGGGATGCAGATTAACTTTAGAACTACTAAGTGTTTTAAACAAAAATATGCAATAAAAACTGTTGCCTGTGTTGTTAATTACTATGTTCAGTTGGTTTTAAATAAGGTTTTCTTGTGAATCTATATATTTTAGAAATGTCATATATCATTGAACTGAGCTTTCGAAGACAACGTTGTAATGGTCTATGAAGAATGATGCTACAATATTCACTCACAGGTTTAACAAGATTATTAATAGCAAATTTGCTGTTGGTTTTTGTGATTTTTTACATATATTAGAGGCACATTTAGAGGCTCTAAAAATATCAGTATTTAGTACTTCTCTACCAATCCTCAAGCTGTGTTATATTTGTACAGAATTTTAAGATACGACCAAACTATTGCCCAGTTTTTAGATTGCATGCGCAGTTCTTTAAATTCTTCTACGTTACAACCATTTCCATACATATACCCTTTGAGGAAGCCTTTGAGATCCCATACCCATAAGTACTGGTTGCTGAAATATGTTGTATTTTCCTATTACAATACAATGGTTTTCTGTAGAATCTGTAAGCAAGAAATATTTCTATTAGATTCTGCAACTTCTTTTGTTTCTTCTATAGCTAAATCATCAAGAATTACTAAACATTTAATTATCTTCTTCAATATTTATTTGCAATCTTATAATTTAGTAATGGAAATTAACTTAAAAAAGTTACATTTCAATATTAAGTATGGATAAAGTTTCACTTCAACCACTGTATGAATAAAATGCAATCACTGTTGAAATATAGCATTTATATATTGTAGTTGTAACATGCAGTAATGAAATGCAAATCTGTAACTACAGCTAAAACTCCTACTCATTCAATAATTGAAAAATATTTTCCTATACATTCACCTCCTACTGGTCTTTGTCAATATAGCTTTCTCAAATGAAAACCTATATACTTTCTTCTCCACAATTATGATCATTTACATTAATTATTATGCTATATGTAATAGTGCTAATATGTATCAAAACAAAAAAGGGGACCAGTTTCTTGTTTCATCCAATAATATTGGCCCTACGTGCCACCTGCAACATCCTCTTTAAAAACTTGTCTTGATAGTATAAATCAGTTACTGAATTGCCGTAAGTGTTCAAACTATATCAACAATTAAAATACTTCCCTAGAACGACGTCATTTCTCTCATGTGACACAACCAACCGGCCCTGATCTAAACAATAGTTCCGTATTCCAAAAAAAAAAAAAAATTATTTTACTAAATTATTATAGTTTAGTTAAATAAATGGTAAGCCGTTTTAATGATTAGACGTACTTCCATAAAGTCCCTGAATTTAAAGTAGCTTAGTTTAGAAGCGAAACCCATTCACCTCAGTGGATGTCGTAGGATATGTGACGTTGGTGCGCTACTCTAAGAGGTTTGGGGAAGCACTGTGTGTAACAAACATAAACAATCTCGCGTGATAATTTCTGTTTATGCAGGCATTGTCACACATCACCAGCATATGCGATTTCCCCGCATCCCGCAACCACACACAGCTTGGTGCCGTACAGTACTTAACTCGTCTGATACTTACAACTGACTTTCGCACATACATGTTTGAGCATGTGACTGGAGGGCTCGCATACTGGAATCACTGCCATTGCCAGGGACTTTATGGAAGTACAGCTATATTATCATAAGTGGCTAATATTATATCTGTGGCTAAATGGTTTTACCTAAGATACTGAGTAGAAGGCAGATCTTGGTAACTTATTAGCTTAATGAAGTGTATTGAAACAAATTTCAATGTTTACTTTCCTATTGATATCACTTATTTAATTGTCAGGTAATTTTCAAACATTCGTTACCATAATGCATTATCATTTCTGGAGTGCATTAGATTCAAATTCTTATTTAACCCTATTACGATTGCTGAGTTTTCATCAACAGAATAAAGAAATAAAATCCATATAAAAAAGGTATTGTAAAATAGATATCTGCAATCAAAACTAACTTAGTAGCGCTGATATTAATACACTTTTATGCAAAAGTGTATGCAAGTTTTATGCAAATTAACCGAAGATTAAATCGACAAGTAGTCAGCTATAATCAAACAAGAGAAGATAATTTGACATCATTGTGAGATTACTTACTTCTCCAATGTGATTTTTATAATAACTTTGTACAGGAGGATGCTAAAGGATACTAAAGTATGCTAAATTAGATGCAGAACCCAAATTTGTGTACGTTTAGTTTTTATTGTCCTTGTTATAAAGCTGACAAGAACAGCTTCACTTAGGCGCTTTTTGTTCCCTTTTTAGTTGTGCTTACACAAACATATTGAGAAATACATAGTCTTGCCATTAATATCGTTACAATTTTTGACACATACTGTACATAACAACTGCGTGTGTGCCAACTTGAAACTTGAGGCATTGTTAGCTTGTCGTTGAAAGAAGAAGAATTTAGCTCCAGGTTTCATCATGGAATGCGGTCATTATGAAAATCGAGTAGCCGTCATTGCGTATTGAAACGGTACTCTCATCCTTGAGTTGATTAATTAACTGTTAACGAATATATAGTAGATTAATTGAATGTTAAAGGAATATATACATGTATCGAAACAAATATCATGTGTACATTGTCAAGTTTGTTACGTAATCTGAAACGGTAGGACTTTTCTCCCCTTGGAAGGCCGGCCGCAACCATAAATTTTAAAGGTCGCACCCGGTGTTTATTATTTTCAAGAATAGTTTTGACGGGAAGGGGCATCTTAGGTGGTCTAAAGTGAGGTTCACGTAAAAGGGACACCATATGAGTTCTACCGACCAACTGATTAAAAATGATGAACTGAAGGGCAAAGCGCAGTGTCATATGACCCATCTGGGAACAAATATATATCTAAAGTTCAGTTGGTGGCCGGGGCCCAGTCTAAACCGTTGTGCGGTAGCACGCGGAGAGAAATCGCGTTCATTAAGGTTATTTGGCTACTGTTGGCCAAACTGAACGGACGAGTAAACCAAAGAAAACGCGTTAAATTGAAGGTAGTAAGTAGCTGGGTGCCAAACCAAGGAGTCGTGTTATAGACACGGGAGTACAACCACGCCAGCGCGAAGCCTACCATTCAGAGTTCGTCTAATTAACATGTATTTCGAGAGTATTTGAAATACAACCGATCGTCACGTCACAAGAGAATTAACCTGTGTTTCTTTTCAAGTACCCTAATTGATCCACCCAAAACGACCTCAATCAAGAGATCCTTGCTACAGATCCTATATTCGTGAATGTTAGGATAACTCCGAGAGCAGCCGAGGACATCGATATTTTCAAATTATCACTGGCGAGGCTGACGACCCAAGGAGTCAAACCCCTGCCACATAATGGAGCCAAACTGAGGGGCAACTCACACACACACACACACACACACACACACACACACACACACACACACACACACACACACACACACACACACACAGCATGCAACAGTATCATAAAGTTGGAAAATCTGCAAGTAACATTTTCAAGACGCTACAAAAGCTGAAAATCAACCTTATGTTTGCCTACCGCACCATTGAGCAATTTACTGCAACTGGGACTGTAAAGGATCGGCCAAGGGAGTATCGAACAAGGGAGTGTTGATCACCCAGTGTCAGGACTCCATCAACACAGAAAGCAGTGGCGGCTCGTGTTTGGAGAAATTCTTGCGGAAGCAGGTTATTTTGTCCCGTGAAATGAACATTTCAAAAAGGACAAATTCCAGACTCCTTTCAGAGGACCTTGGACTATATATTATCGCCGAGGTAAAGTACATTATTTTGACACACGCTAAAGAAGCTGAGAGTGCTTAAGTGTTGAAGTATCCTAAGGCTCAAAATGGTCATCGGAACATCCTCTTCACCGATGAAAAAGTTTTCACAGTGGAGGAGTCTTTCAATGTGCAAAACGACAGGGTTAAGGTTCCTAAAGTTCATAGGGCTCATTATCCCACCTCAGAGAAAGTATGATGGGGGGTGAGTTATTCTGATACCACCCAGCTATATTTTTGCGAAAAGGGCGTTGAACCCAGCGCCAGAGTTTTATGAAAGTACTGTTTTGGACCCTATTGTCAGGAATATACCCTAGTCCATCGGGTACACAAATTGAGGACAATTGCTGAAGATTAGAAGTCCATGTTTGCCATCTTTGGTTAAGTTCTGGTGGCAGTATCTCTTCCCAGTGTAGGCCTTTTCACCAAGTATCCTGGAAAAGGATCTTGCAGACTCAGTACGGGAGCAAATAAACCAAGAGGGCAATGAAATCTTTCGGTGATTTTCAGTAATTGACATTTCGTTCTTGATGTCTCAGACAAATCAGGTGTGAAATTACCGGAAGTTATGAAAAGGTAGTGTGAATTGGTATTATAATCTACGTCCAGTAAACGGATCTGTGTTTTGATTTCTCGACCTTCTTTTTTCCATGTTATTCAGATCTTCTGAATTTGTGACCTGTTTTGATAGCGGGACCTTTGTGCAATTAAATAAGGCTGTAAGTTCGTATTACATAATGACAATTGAGTCGTCGAAGCTTGCTTCAAAGTCCTCCATGAATATACATTTCTCAAAGAGTTCTGATGCAGTGGGTTATTCTTCACGATGCAATGTTGCCAATTTCCGAAGAATGGCTGAAAGAAGAAAGGGACTGGTGGTGATTCCGAAAGGGAGGTGAGTAAAGCGATACGCTACGACTTCCTCCGTAGTCTGGTAGTTACCCTCACTGTCGGTTTCAGTATGATACTACAGAAATCGTGTCAAATAACTGTGTATTTCGTTGAGGCTCAAATGCAGAAAAACCTGAGTTCAATCAGACACAGCTGCGCTAGGATACAGACGGAAACATAAGAGTGTAGCAACAATTTCTGGCAACCTATTTGGTCCAATTTCTAAGTCTTCGTTTAATGAAGGAAAACTTTGTTCGTGAGATGAGAAGTCGAAAACGAACTTCCACTTTGTTACATTTCATTTTGTCTTCTTCACTGCTTGATGAGGTGGATAATACACATTTCCAATACTCCGTGATCTGCAGCTACTTCTACTTGCCGCTTTGTAATGTTATCCAACATATGGGCGTGATAACTAGTTTTGAATTCCAAATCATGCTAAAGGCGTCTTTGGAGAGCGCGGGATCATATCTGGGGTTTTGATAAATTGCTGGACAGGATAATATTGGGTTTCCTTGGGAGATAGACCCTCCTGACACCTTCAATTTGGTAAGACTCTTGGAAATCTTTGAGGATAGCAGCATCTTTTTGTGTTAGTTATGTGCCTGATTTTTTCTAATTCCAATGGTTTCCAATTCCTAGATTCACCGCATAAATTTGACGGAGATTTCTTTTTCCATGGCAAAGATACGGTGCATCATGACCTGATTAACTTTCGTGAAACATGGTGTGATACTTATTGACTGTTCTTTTTTTTTTCATTTTTCCAATAGCCATCTACTTCAATAAGTATCTCAACTGGAAGTTTGTTTTCATCAGATTTTGGATCGGCAAGAGAACGAAAATTTTCTCAACGCTTGGATGAGAAATGTAGTTGATTTGAATTTCGAAGCCGGAGGTAACAATCGAAGTCTTCGTGGAGATTCCAACTAGATCTAATTGAAAAAGTCGGTGTTGCTTGGAGGCGGAGTAAGTTGTTTCAAAGGCTGTTTTTGTCAATTCGCGACTCTCTGTAACGTGAAGTTTTAAACCTTTCACCAAAGACCTTTCGATGAAACTATTTTGGCTTCCTGCATCAAGTAAACTTCAAGTGACCTTCGAAATTAATGTAGATCCTCTATTTAAAATACGGGATGTTTGCAGATAGGAAAAGTTAGGCGTACGCACTTCGATCTTGCTGACCGAAGTGTGATTCAAGTTGTCTCATCGGCAGATAGAGTGGTGTTGTTTTTTACATTTGAAACAAGATAATTTGGCTCTTTCGGAGCATTCTATGACTGTGTGTCCTTTTATTAGACAAAAAACATCTCTTTGAAAGTTTTAATTTCTCCAGCATGGTTTCAGTCCTATGACCAGTGGCCTTTACTTTCACAGAAAGCACAGAAGAGGTTTATTGCTGGCCTTTTCTTTTCCTTGAGGTGTTTCCGCTGTGTATTTAGTTGAAGGTTAGCTGTTGTCGGCCTGTAGAAAGGAGGTAAATCAGCATTCTTCTAAGCGTTTAGCGCTCCTTCCACTTTTCATTTAGAAACTCCATTAAAGAATACATCAGACATTCTGGTATATGAATTCTTTTGGCATGCGTAAGCCACCGTTTACATATTTCGTGTGGAAAGGCGTGTAGGACTTTCGGCATTAATACACGGCCGTAAACGTCAATATCTTCTCCCAGAGATTTAAGGTCTTGCAGTTAACAGTGAGAATAGACGAACGTCAAATTTAACTCTTCAGGACGTTTTGTTATGGTGAGCTTACTGTTTTCTAGAAAATGTGGGTGAACCTGGATTATTGTGTTCCTGTGTCCATAGCACAATAAAAGTATCTTTCTCGTCAGCTCCTCGTTCTTTCCAGTAATACGTATTCCATTTACGAATCGTTTTGGCTCTCCTTTCAGATATCTCCGTAGAAAGATGTGTTTATTTGTTTCGGATATTGTGGGTTTTAATCGCTGGAGGACTGAAACTGTTCTCAAAATCTATTCAACGTTTCTATATCCCCTGGGCAGGTTTCGAGCCGCCCCTTCGGTAATTTTATTTCCTGAACAACCGTAGACTGAACCTGTGAACTCTGCGAAGGAACAGAGGAATTATGGCTGGTGTCTTCGCCTCTGAGAAGATTTTTTGCCTTGTGAATCGTACGCCCCCTCCCCAGGGGCTTATTGCGGTAGGTACGGGGTTGGCGATCCCGGGGACCCGTGCCAAATCTCTCGATTGGTTGCCTCTGAGTGGTAAGAGAGCTATTGCCAAGCGCTTAAAACTTTGGCCCACATCCGTGTTTAACCCTAAACTTTCTGAACACAAGTCTGATGGATACCTAGCGCGGCAAGCGGAGGGATGTCTGGGTAAAGCGTAACTCCCAGCCCCTTGTTATCATGTAGGGCTGTGCTCGGATCCGCTGATAAAGGTCATTTCCCGGTAGCTGCCATATCATGAGCTGTTACACTCCTGAAGGCGACTGGGTCCCTCTGTACATTTGGAGGTGAGACCCTGAGGTGAGCAAGGCCCAGGCCAAGACTCTCGCCTAAGCCGGGGTGGCGCCCAGGATATGAGCGCACCATCGAGACGTTTGCAATGGTGGAGGTCACTGTCGCTAGGTGAACTGATAAATAAACAAAAACCTTAAGAAAGGTGGTAAAGAAGTAGCTAAGTCTTGTGGTCCTCGCTATTTGGTTATTATAAAAATTGAGGAAGGTCGAAAATATACTACTCTGAGCCCGTTTATTATGCAGAAGGACTTAGATAATATTGCTGGTCCTGTAAAATCACGTATTCGATCTCGCAATGGCACGCTCCTTGTCGAAGCAGTTTCACCGACACCAGCTGCGAAAATTTTGACAGCCAATATGCTTGCGAGCTATGAGGTGCGCTTTGCAATTCACAGGACTCTGAACTCCTCGCGTGCTGTTGTAAACACCAGCGCATTGGACGTAATGTCGAATGAGGAGATTAAGGAAAATTTGGCGGAAAGTTGTGACCAATGTATATCGAGTCCACGGCAAAGAGCGGGGTGATTTGGTGTGCACTCGTGCCCTGCTTCTTTATTTTGATCGGGTATATCTTCCGCAAAGCATTAAGACAGGTTATGAAGCTACTGAAGTGAAGCAGTATGTACCCAGTCCATTGAGATGTTACAAATGCCAGCGTTTCGGCCACACGAGTAATTCTTGTATGGGAGTTGCTTCCTGCGTTGACTGTCGCCAAGTCAAGCATGAAGCTGCATGTACTTCACCTGCATAATGTGTCGATTACAGAGATTTATTCATCGAATTCCCCAGTGGGGAAAACGCAGTATAAACCTGCTGAAAATGCTAGCCCAACCCCGAAAACAGAAAAAATTGATGCAATC
The DNA here is from genome assembly GCA_030765055.1 of Mantis religiosa. Lineage (NCBI taxonomy): Eukaryota > Metazoa > Arthropoda > Insecta > Mantodea > Mantidae > Mantis > Mantis religiosa. The sequence continues at coordinate 88,061,310 of CM060951.1, forward strand.
ATCGATGGGTAGATAGTTTGTTTTCCGTGGTAAGTTAATATTGAAAACGATTTTAATACCTTTTGGTTTTTTATTGTTATTTATAGCGTTTCGTTGTTTTTCCCTAATTGAGCACCCACATGCAATAATGGGGTAAGTCTGGTTACCCCATTTATGCCGAGTATATGAAATTCGGAATCCTCAATGTCTCTTCTGTAATAATGGGTCAGTATGATACTTCTAAGAACAGACGATAGACTGTAGCACGTGTTTTGTTACAATGCTGCATGTTTCTGTTTGTCACCTGCTCATTGTTTCATTATACTTTTAAGAAACAGCAAAGAGATTGTAGCATGTGTTTTGTTACATTGCTGCATGGGTTCTACGAGTTATTCGCTCAGAGTTTCATTATCCGTCAGCTGATTGTTACACCATCCTATCAAAGCAAAATGAGCTCAACATCACATTTTATAGGTGATTTGTCGCCTGATAAAGAAAAAAAAAAGAAATATGGAGAAAGGAAGGAAAAGGCATACATACAGTGTAAACTTTGTTAATGAAGTAACATATAAACTGTACTGCAATATAGTATAATTTCATAATGATAATAATAATAAGAGTAATAATAATAATAATAATAATAATAATAATAATAATAATAATAATAATAATAATAATAATAATAATAATAATAATAATAATAATAATAATAATAATAGTAATAATGATAATAATAATGATAATAATAATGATAATAGTAATAATCATAATAATAATAATAATAATAGTAATAATAATAGTAATAGTAATAATAATAGTAATAATAATAATAATAATAATAATAATAGTAATAATAATAATAATAATAGTAATAATAATAATAGTAATAATAATAGTAATAATAGTAATAGTAATAATAATAATAGTAATAATAATAGTAATAATAGTAATAGTAATAATGATAGTAATAATGATAATAGTAATAATAGTAATAATAATAGTAATAATGATAATAGTAATAATAGTAATAATAATAGTAATAATCATAATCATCATAATCATAATAATGATGATCATAATAATAATAATAATAATAATAATAATAATAATAATAATAATAATAATAATTATTAATAATTAATAATAATAATTATTAATAATTAATAATAATAATTATTAATAATTAATAATAATAATTATTAATAATTAATAATAATTAATAATAATAATTATTAATAATTAATAATAATAATTATTAATAATTAATAATAATAATTATTAATAATTAATAATAATAATTATTAATAAAAATAATTAATAATAATAATTATTAATAATTAATAATAATAATTATTAATAAAAATAATTAATAATAATAATTATTAATAAAAATAATTAATAATAATAATTATTAATAAAAATAATTAATAATAATAATTATTAATAAAAATAATTAATAATAATAATAATTAATAATAATCATAATCAGAATAATAATCATTATAATCATTATAATCATAATAATGATCATGATCATGATGATAATGATAAGAAATATTTGTTCTAAAAGGAAGCAAGAAGAAATATTCACATTTTTATGGGATATTATAGACTATAATCAGCAGAGCTAATTTCTAGCTGGGTTAATGAAGAAGAATGAGCCTAAAGCTAAAACAGCAATTCCAAAAACAAAAAATCGAAGATGGTGTTAGCAATACTTCATATATATAAGAGGTGAAAAATGTGGTGTATGTTAAACATTTGTGTATGAACTATTACAAGTGAATATCAAACGAAGTGATGTAGTTCAAGCCAGTAGTATCTCTTCTTTTGTGTTTCGTGTTTTGCAACAGAGTTTCTACACCAGAGCATAGCCCGCTCACATTGCTTTAAGCCTCGGCACTCGCCAGCTAGAGTGATATGAATAAAAGTTACAGATTTCTCTACTAGCCACCGTATGACGCTGGCTGATGACCCCTCTACAACCCTGTTCCAGCTTACAGCTGCAATGTGTTGACATTACAAACGCAGAACTTTTCGAGGAAGTGGTTTACAGTTTAGGAATTTACGTTTTTCAAACACTTCCGTTGTCACAGAAGCAATGCACCTTCATATCACAGGAATATAATGTTTGCATATCAGTTCACTTAGCAGTTCTGAATGCTTTCAGTTCTCTGTACACAAGAGATAAGAAGAATGTTGCATTGCTGGCATTATGTCTTTTTCTAGGCTTTTTCTCACACATACTTTAGGTAGCTTAGGTACAGCACTTGTCATAAATTGCTCTATAACTGCCAAAAGAGAAAGAAACTCTGGAGATGTGTAATAGAACGTGGAGTTTTCGTCCCTTTTGAGTATTAGATTTACAAGGGATGCTGTACACTTGGCGGTAGACACTTTTGTCAGACAGCTGGCACAAGAGCATTCGGCCGCTATGTTTTTAACTATAAAATCTCCTATATATGCAAGTGATAAGTGGACTTTTGCATGAAACGAGGCTGTCTAGGAAGAAAAGAAAAAAAGCTAAGTAAGTAAAAGTTAAAAGCAGTTTAACAATATACCTTAGTAGGTCTTATAAGACATAAATTCACATTACCTTTAATTTTATTCAATTTCCCCAATATTACGATTACTGTGTCTGGAAGCTATGTTGCAGTGTACAATGGTGTCTTTATCAATAATTGAATTGATTTATGAAAATTATTGGTTTCATAATAAAGTAATATTTCTTCATTTGCTTGCTGCTTGTTTACAAATTCTTTGTGTCTTTTATTTGTTCCCCAAAATTTACATCTCAGGGTATTATTCTCCCTTTCCAATCTCTTCAATTTGGAAATTATGTTTTCCTTAATAGGAATTGCAGCGCAGTTTTAAGTACGTGCAATTGTGACATGATCCAGCGCATTAATATCAGCAGCACTGTTAACACTTTCTTTGATGGAACTGCGTCTCCGTTTTCTGCGTTCTGTGTGTAGGCGTATTTTTTTAAATTTGTCGCCTTGGTGTTGCTTGTTTCACTAATTTATAATCTGGGTAGTTCGAAAAAAAAAATGCTTGGAATACTTCCTGTTTTCAGCAGTTTAATTTTATAGCCTGGCTTATCCGCAGTAAAATTCAAAACTGCACACGACTGTTGAAGTAGATTTATCATTTACCACGAAATTAGAGCGCGATATAGCTTTTAGCCTTTGTTTACGTAGTTCTTCTACTCGAAATTCATGGAAACTGATCCCTTTTGATTTTACTTTCTTACTTTTACAGAAGGGTACGCAACAATACACCATCTGAAATATAAAGTATTGAGCTCATAATTGCTGTTATGCTGTTTGTTGTAATTATTGCTGCTACTGCTGTTATAATGATGCTAATGATGATAAAAATAATAATAAAAATAATATAATACGTAATTCTTACATTTGGATCACTGCTATGTATGGTTTGGAGACCTGGACTTTGGAAAAACGGAGAGCTTTGAAATATAGTGCTGTCTATTATAAATTTTTGTACTATAAAGCTGTCATGGAAAATCTACCTTCTAAGATAATGAACTGCCACCATTTATAGCGCAGCAGTACAAGTAATAATAATAAACAATGACATGTTGTGCTCATACTTATGATTACTTACATTATCTCTTATTTATATCCAATTTTCTTATTGTCTCTTATTTATGCCCAGTTTTCTTGTTCGCTTACTTTAGATCGGTGTCAGCAGCGCTTCATGTAAAATTTACTTTCAATACTAATTGAGACCATAAAATTTGTTCAACTGTCACCACAAAGTTAAATGTCGGCAAGGCCACTTAGGGGTCAGCTTTGAGAGCTATAAGCGGCAAAAAAGGCAAACACCGCTCGGTCGCTTAAATGCGTAGGAATCCGAGTGCCGAGGCTTTAAGGAGTGTGAGCGAGCTATGACCAGACAAATCTTACAGTGTTTTCTGATGCTTGCAGTGGGCAAAATAGGGATCAGACAGTAGTTAGATTTTTCCTGTATATTTTTGTGACGTTGAGAATCACCATTAGACATGTTTTTCCTGTTCGGGGGCAGAGTTACTGCCAGTGTGATCAAAATTTTGCTACATATTCACAAAGAATTAAGAAAAGAGAGGTCATTGAAACACCTAGCGATCACATCAACATAATAAAAATACTAAGAAGCCTTCCGTGTTAGATTATGACACAGCACTAATGCAGAGTAATCAGTTGAAGCTACCGAATATAGAACTTAACCTTTCCAAGGCTCAAATTATATCCATAAGCCCCATGGTACTTTAGTTCAAGAAAATTACTCTAACATTGGATTATTGAAAACAAACAAGGTATGTTCTAATAAGAAGCTTCAAGCTATATAATTTGTGACAGCTCCGAATATTGGTGTTAAGAAGGCCAAATTAGATGACGTCAAATCCCAATCCTGTTACGTATCAGAAAAAGGCAAAATGTTTATGAGCTAATTTATTGTACAAGCAACCAAACCTCAATAACAACAAACTGACATCAGTTCCAGCGAGAGTGACTAGTGAGAAATGCTTATGTGATTAGTAAACATATCAGATTAACAGGTGATAGAATGATAATATTCTTTATGCCTGTAATTAAGCTTCTGGTTTCTAATTGCTGGTGAAAGTCAAAGTGTATCTAACAGTGCAGAGAAATTAATGTTTTATTTCATTATTTCGAATAAAGTTAAATTTTTCTGAACATTCATGCAATAATGGGGTAAGTCATTTTTCACTATTATTATTATCTTACAATTCAATTCAGGTACCATTAACATTTCAGTGAATACATTCCCAAATGTTGCCAGATAAAGACCTGTGAGGCCTTGAAATATTGTAGACATCTGTTTTGTGAAATATTATCTTCTGAACTGTTTATTTGACTGTAGCTCAATTAGGTGTTTTAAGATTTATCCCATTATTGCATGCGGGTGCTCAATTTTGCTTATTTAATTTATTCCCATTTTGTTTTGATTTTTTAATTTTTGGATAATTTTCTCTGGCTATTGACATGATTTAGGTTTTGAAAGGGCGCTGATGCCCAAGCAGTTAAATGCCCTTATATAAATCATCATCATCATCATCGTCGTCATCATTCATCATCACTGAATTGCACGCTTGGCCTTTCTTCGTATTCCTCGCAAATTGTTACGTCGGCCTCACATTCTTCATCATTTAAGAGATTATGTATTTGTTCGTCTAGAGTAAGAAGTGTTTGGAGTGTCTCATGAAATTAATTACGGGTACATTTAATATCGTCCATATCCTTACTCTCTTTCAGTTAGTCAACTAGGTTCGTAAAACGAGTAATATTACTGCGTTTCGTGACAAGGATTCTCTTGAATCTCTTCTGTTGGTTGCTTTCACGCCTATCTTCCTTGTCATAAATTAACATGCATTCAAAGTCTAACTGCCGTATTTATCTCAATATATTTCAGGTAGGTGGGTTAAATATTCACCTGGATGCTCGAAGTTACTGAAGGCGCTCGTATTGCAATTTCTCGTTTAACACAATTTACATACACTCCCACTCCTACGTTTCCAACTCAAAGATCTGGATAGTGATCAGAGTTGTCTCGTGTTAAAGTAGCTTTGTAATTTCTTATACATTCCCGGGTTTCGACACCATTTTTGTTGTGAAAGGAATTCGTGATCATTTTGCAATCTACCTTTTATTGACACAACATTAGAAAGAAAAGCAAATCATTGCACTAGATTGATCAGTACTCATCTGTGATCAATACTATTGGCAATGAAAACAATTGGGAGCGCGATTTTTTATTATTTGGTTCCCTATCCCCTCACTATGTGACGCAGCGATTACTTAATGTCAACGATTAACATGGTAGCAGTGTTCTGTGAATACATTTCAATAACTCTATAGAGGTGTTTTGGCTGCTTATATCATTTTAATGTAGAGAGCGTTTTGTTCCAATAAATGACATGCGAAGTGCCGAAATTAAGCTGTTTCATTAAATCACGTTTTGGAATCAATTATATGAAAACATACATTTGGATTTGAAATCTCAGCTGATAAAATGTGCCTTGGGTAGGTACCCAACTATTTTGAAGCCTATACATTAACTGCAACCTTCATTAGACACCTATTCAGTACACCATCTTAGCTTAGCAAGTATTGCAGCCATACATTACGATATACGTATATTATGTATAATGTTCTGTCAGATTACCGAAAAGTCTTATCAGCTGCAAAAGTTCTCTGCATAAGTTTTATATTTCTACAAGATGCAGGATAGATGCTATGCTTTTATTCGAGTGGAGTACGTCCTATTTTAACTGAAACCACCAACTATCTAACTCTCCCAATTTATGACGGTGTGTGGAAATCTTTGACTTATGAATGGATGTATTTTATAGTGCTAAAATTAACTGTTCATATACAGATTTTCTGGATTGTTCAATGATACTTTAACTGCGTATTCATTTGTACCATAGATTTAAATTTTATATTTTTAATATGCATGCATTTATGCATTGAAAGTGCCTTAATAAACATATATATAATATTTACGTCTTTTGGTATAAAACAATGGTATCAGGGAATTTTATGTAATCTCTCCGTGATTAGAACTATTATAAGAGTACCAAAATGAATTAGTTAACCATGAAAAAGCTTGACTTACACTGAAGGGTTAGAATATATCCATATAAATTGTTTTGGTCACTTACCTTTACCTTTAATACACGAAAGTGGTGTGTTCACAAGCTGCACACATATCGAGCTGCACAGATCTGAAGTTAATAACCTAAAATTTTAACTGGAGGAGGATTGCTGACGTATAGGAACATTTTTGGAAATGAGTTCTAATTGTATTGTGCTGGTTATTGTGAACAGTTTTATTTCGTGTAAAAAGTAGGTTATATTTTATATATGTTACGCAGTACTATATAATAGATTTAAACTAACTTTAATATTGGTATAATTACGTGTCTGACTGTGAAAATTCAGCGGATTTTACATTTACAGAATAATAACATGCCATAAAGCACCCCAGCCATTTGGAATTGCATAGGATGCGGTTTGAAACTAGTGTAGTGGCAAATGCGAATTTCTCTAATAATTATCATATCAATTTTATTAGAATATACAAATGAAACAAAGTAGCATTATTAAACACATTCCTTTCTAAGTGCGTCACGAAATTGTTTATGAAGCCGCAGAGCCTTACTCTCCCAACTAGGGTACGAAAGAAAAATAAAAAATAAACATCCATACTTTCTTAAAATGCGTATGTGTCGTAATCATTAGATCAAGTTTGAAAAAAAATGTGCAGAATAAATCACCTGAATCTTTTTATAATTCGTTTCAGCGTGCCCACCCGTTAAAGTTTTTATGGCATTTAGATTTTTTCGGGATTTTCTTAGATGGTATTGGGCTATTAGGTTGAATTTTGTTATGAGGTAATGCTTTTGTTCCTCGGGGTGAAAGCAAAGGATGCATCATGTTATGCACCCTGGTGTATTATCAAATTTTTAAAGTTGGGAGAAATTTTGTTATCAAGCAGCTTGGATTGACTAATTGGAGCTCAGCTTTATGTGTTCTCCATTACATAATATCCTTGGAAAGGGATGATTTCAAGTGGGCTGATTGCTTGCTTTGTCGGCTAATCCCTAGCTCTAAATCATGCTGTGGCGATTAGCCTTTTTTTAGGAATTACCGATAGTGTAATAATGTGTGTGAATGTGTGCGTGATCTAATGATACAACCCATCGATTACGAGTTAACATCATCGATATGTTCCAAAGGAGAACGGCCGCCGAAATGACCACCGCAGTTAAAGGCGGGGTATAAGGTATTTGGTATTACTGTCACACTTGATCTGAATTCAAGAACTCCCTACATGCGGCGAGAAAACCAAAAGGAGGAACCTCACTGAAGTGCAGTAGGTTATTATTACGTTGCACAGGAGCTATCATAAATATTGCCAAGTTTTAAGACTGATGCAGATTGTGTCTTTTTTGGAAATATAGTGTTGGTATGTAACAGTGAATACGAAAAACCACAGGAAAACCTGAGTTGAAGAATCTCATTGCTACAATGAATAATAAAAATCTCTGAATGAGAGTAAAACAGATAATTTTAAAGTGAATAGCAGCATAATTTTCAAATTGCTGAAAGCTATGTTTGCCAATAAAACAATCAAAATATGCATTACAGTCAATATAAGAAGGGAATTTGTAATTAGCTCAATATCCAATGTGCATCTTTAACATCTGAGAAGAACCACGCATCTTGTCCTTATTTATAGCCCATATAAATGCATGCAATGGATAAAAAAAATTCTGAACTAGGGAATGATCCTAGTCATTAATACAGACTCTCCAGCTGATGGTGGTGGGTGTAGATCTTATTGTAGATGACGCGAGTTTTATCTTATGCTATGTGTACAATATATAGGAGTCCTCAGTTGGCGTGTAGGATATGATACGGGAATCTGCACCAAGCATCATAGATCCCGAGCACCCAGTTCGGTACAGTTTGTAGTCTGCGAATGTTGGTAGGAGCCGATGAATTCCCAGACGTTTCATTCATACTGGATCAAGGGCGGGATAATCGTCCGATATAGCCGCAGTTTGAGATGTGTAGGCCTGTTATATTTGAGCACTGGGTACAATTATTTCTGTGCAGCGTATCCGTCCGACTTTGGCCCGCGCGTGAGGAGTGTGAGCCCATGGTCGAGGATAGCAAGCTATTTGGTGAAGGTAACCCATGGGATTTGCCTCTGCCGGAGCCTCAGTGGCCGCGGCAATCACCAGTAAATAACCTTTGCCGAAAGAAGCGCAGAACTGATAGCCATCCTCCAACTCTTACTTCAGCGTCCGACAGCTCGAAGCTGCCGTTGCAGTAGCGGGCACTTTTTGTACGCGCCATTATAAGGACGTCATCCACGAAATGGCACGTAACACTCCTCTCGGCCAGAGGGTGTCATGACGAAAGCCAAACTGGTGATCCGGTAGGAGTTGCCTCTCCTGTGGAGAGGGGTGAGGTGGGCTTCGAACAACAGTTCAAAGAGTTTTGAGACGGTTGGAAGCAGACCTGTGGAGCGGTAGTTCAATGGGAAGACCAGTTCCTTGCCGATTTCCAAATTGCGCACCACTCTCACCTCTCTCCAGCTACTGCGAAGTCTCGAAAGATAAGGCATACGTTGAAAATCCGCTCAAATGGATGACGACCCTTTCGGGAAGGTGCTGGAGCATAAATCCCGTGACTTCATCATGTCCAAGGGATTTTTTTTCGGGTTTAGCTTTTGGATTTCGGAAGCCAACACTTTCTGGGTGACTGGGAAGATGGATCTCCTCGTGGCGCTATCGTAGCTCCTCATAAAGGTATTCCATGCTACTTTCAAGAGGTTAGTAAAGTCCTGGGGATCCCCCCTTGGCACAAATTGACTTTCCAGATGGTCTGCAAACAGTGACCATTTTGGGGTTCGAACGCAATTCTCCTACGAGTGTCATGCAGTGAATGCTAGTATTGGATTTTGACACTTCCAAGGGACTATTATCCGTCAGAGTTTCTTTTCCTAAAGGTTTACGCTCCAATTAACTTGAGATGACAGCTGAGTAAAGATGCACACTAAATAATTTAGTCTGTTACCATCCTAAAAGGAGACTGTGGATGATTTGTACATGCGGAGCCATTGATAGTACATGTTGAGCTTTGAGGCATATTGAACTTCAGTCACCCGACGCTGCATTGGTTTATTATCTTGTTTACTAGAAGAGCGAAACATTAGTAATCTGGCGCTCAGTGACGAAACACAAATTGAGCACTTGGGACTGTGACATATGGAAGTTAACCTATATAAATTACCATTGCAGTAGTCCGTTTGTCGCTTGATACAAAGGGATTTTTTCCCTCTAATTTCTGTTTGTCACAATATTCAGTCATGTTATATCTGATTTCAGGCGCCTGTCTATGTATGACAGGTTGCTATCTAGAAGACATGGTTTCATTTGAACAGAGTCACATATATTGTTTAGCCGTTTACGTCTGATAGCTTGCGTAAAGAACTCCTTTCTCATATTTTCCGATAGGCTTTCATGCCTTGCCATTTAATTGTTCCTTTCAGATTTTTGGTTAAGCCCTTAAGGACAAGTACATACAAACTATACACACAAGTTAACCATGAGCTCACAAGAAGCGGGCGGCTTCCTCACCACTTCTTCATTTCCCTTTAATAAGTGATTTAGCTCTAACAAGGGCAGGTAAACGTAAGACATACCTGGGCTGTCCTGAGCCTGCCAATACTCTGTCGTCATATTGCTACTACTACTACTACCACCACTACTACTGCTACTACTACTACTACTACTACTACTACTACTACTACTACTACTACTACTACTACTAACCGAGCAGGATGGCTCAGGCGGTTTCGTCTGTGGCCCGCTTTCGGGAGGTTCGGGTTCGATTCCCTAGGCCGAATCTGCTTTTTCGGAGGTTTTCTTCGGTCGCCAGGCGAATGCTGGGTAGATTAATTACATCCCCCGAATTTGCTGTCCCTCCATTTCATCTGCATTATCATTTCACATCTCTCACATGGTGGTCTCTTTCAAGTAGAAGTGTCGGGTTTCTCGGTTTTACATAGCAGGGTAAAACTTCCTTTTCCAGTAGGACGCTCCATTTCTGGACCACAGGAAGTTGGGATGCCTGAGCTTCCAGCTGCTGAAGTGTAGGGTGCCTGCCCTCTGCACTGTCGTGGCTCCTGGAGACGGGGTACGTACAATACACCAATTTTGGACCTCCGTGCCGAATCCCCTCCGTAGCGGGGGTGTATTACTCTAGTCTAACGGGGGTGTACTACCACTGCTGCTGCGCATTTTTGTAGAATGTCGCTATGTGATTCTCTCATTTGAATACTTTAATCAACCTGCCAGCTACATTAATGGTCTTCAAATTATTCCACCCACTTCACTTGAGATAAAAATATATTATAAATGTTGAATTATTCATCTTTATTCTACGTTTTAAAAATAATCCCAATTGTAATGTTAAGATACAATTTGTATTTTGCTCGAACGGTTACATTTTAAAAGGAAACAGAAAAACAAACACATTTATTCTTTCCAAATAAAGGAAATGGTTGGTATTAAATATTATTATTGGTCGGCTTTACCTTTCACCTATTGGCAGCTATTAATAAAAAATACATAATTTTAGTTAAACTGGCTTTGGTAACACCAAAATTGTCATGGATTAATAATAATAGCTGCAATATTTTCTCCCATACCTTTAGATACTTTGGCAGTTGTGGAACACAAGAGCAATCTAGCGGTAACAGAAATACTTCTTGTAAATGAGGCGCATGCTACAAAGAAAATTCGTGCGGTTCTTGCACTACACAGCTGCACAGGCTGCACAGTGACAGTGAAGTTGTCAAGGGTAAAGTAAAGGTGAAACGGTGTAAACATGGACGGAAGACCGGCTCTGACAGAAGAACCTGCTTGGAAAGAATTGCAGAAATATTATGACGAAAATGGTGCAAAAATCAATATATATGAACTTATGAAAGCTAATCCAAAACGTTTCGAGCAATTCAGGTAAAGATTTCATATATCATTATATGAGGCAGTATATCCTTCAAATGACCTTAGATCAGAAATTCATATTTATACGGATTTTTGTTGCAGTGTTACAGTGAATACACCCGAGGGAGATATTCTTCTGGATTATTCAAAAAATCGCATAAATGATGATGTAATGCGGCTGTTATTCCAGCTGGTAAGCATTTTATTTGTTGGGGGTCATTGAACCTTTACCAAAACTGGTTAGTAAAACAAAAATAGCAGGATGTCAGGAATGTGCAGGTCGTGTTTAGATTAGATTAAATTGATTTGCGTTCAGTAGGTTCACTTGTAGCCAGAAAAGGCTGTGAACATTGAACATGTCCAGAGGTATAAAGTTTAATAGCATATATATATATATATGTGTGTGTGTGTGTGTGTACAAAAGTTAACATAAGACACACATTATAGTATACAGGCAATATGAACAACATTATGGAAAACAAAGCATATGATATAAAATCAAACACTTTTTAATTCAGCTTTCACTTGGCTTATGCCAGTACGTCTCAACCTGTTTGCAATGGATACCATGCTTGTTATTTCTTAAATACATATACATTAAAAATAAACTTTCAACATGCATCAAAAATTTATTGCTAATGATTTGTCATTGGAACAGTTAGATACTACTTACAGAGCTACAGAAGCATTATCAGGGTAATTTGTCATTCAGATAATCTTGTACAGAATAAAAAGATTTTGAGCAAAGGTACCCTCTAACAGCATTTTTAAAAGCACTGAAATTATCAATTTTTTCTTTAAGAACATTAGGAAGTGCGCCAAACATTTTTATAGTTTTATAATACACACCTTTCTGGAAGCAAGAAAGTTTAGCACTGTGATAATGGATATTATACTTTTGTCTATTGTTTATTCTGTGAATTACATTATTTGTTGCAAATAAGGCACGATTGCATACAAAGAATTTTAGGATCGAGAATATATACATGCATGGAAGCGTTAATATCTTCAATCTTCTAAAAAGAGCTTTACAGGAGCATCTGTTGTGGGTGTTAGTAATGATTCTTATAACCTTTTGCATAAGAAATATTTTTTTACTTTCTACTGAGTTGCCCCAAAATAATATTCCGTATTCCATAATAGAGTTATGCATAATATACTAATTTAAGTGTGTCAGTAGAACTCACATTAACCAGCTCTCGGATAGCATAACAGGCAGAGCTGAGTTTAGGTAAGATATAATTTATGTTCGATTTTCAATTTAAACATCTGTCCACTTGAAGGCCCAGAAATGTTATGCTGTCAGTTTCTTCTAATAACATATCATTAATCCCGATTTCTATTTGAGTATGTGACAAATGACAGGTTATAAATTTGACCACTTTTGTTTTGTCTAGATTCACAGATAATTTTTTCGCTTTATACCAGCATGACATACAGTTCAAAACATAATTCATTTTAACTATACACTCATTTAAATTTGTACTGGTCACCAGATAACTAGTGTCATCAGCGAAAAGAACTGTACTTGCAATGTCACTTTATATAAAGTGAGAGGTCATTTATATAGATCAGAAATAATAAAGGCCCTAACGCGGAACCTTGGGGTACTCCATGAGTTACTACCTTCCAGTTTGAAGTTTGTTTTTCATAGCCAATATCACTGACAGCTACTTCAACGCTCTGTTTTCTTTCATTTAGATATGATACAAACCATCTTAAATGTTCATTTTTTGGCCCATAGAATTCCAATTTTGCTATAAGAATGTCATGATTAACACAATCAAAAGCCTTTGCTAGATCACAAAAAATTCCACCTACATGTATTTTATCGTTTAAGGCAGTCAATTAGTAAGTTGCATTATTAGTCGATATTCCTTTTCTGAATTCAAACTGATCGCTCACAAGTATGTTGTTATATTCAAGGTGTTTATACAGTCTGGTGAACATTACTTTTTCAAGAACTTTTGAAAAAATTGGCAAAAGAGATATTGGTCTATAATTCGAAACATTGCATTTGCCTGTTTTGAAAAGAGGTTTAACAATTGAGTATTTCATTCTGTCAGGGAAAATGCCAGTCTTTAGAGACTCATTACATAAATAACTAAGGGGAATGCTAATTTGTGAGGAGCAAGATTTTAAGATTTTTGTAGTTATTTCATCATAACCGGAAGAATTCTTCATTTTTAAAGAGTCAATAATTTTATTTATTTCGGTAGGTGTAGTGAAACTGACTTTAAATGTAGGTACAGAGTTTGTGAAACTTGATCTCAGAAATTCTAGTGCTGCATCTTTACTTCCATGATTAATATTTCATTTTTTTTTTTTTGTTACATCTAAAAATAATTTATTAAACAATTCTGCAACTTCAAGAGGCTTGGCAATTTCATGATTGTCAACATTGAATGTTATTGGGCAATTTTCTGATGAGTGTTTACATGTCACATTTTTTATTATATTCCAAGTGGTTTTTATTTTATTGTCGGAGTTCTGAATTAGTTTATTATAATGCAATACTCCAGCTGCTATTATTACCTTCTTTAGAAATTTACAATATGTAGTAGTTTTTTAAATACAAATTGTTACTGACTCTTACTTGCTGATATAGTTCTCTTTTACACTTGCATGAGGTTCTAATTCCTAAAGTGATCCAGGAATTGTCATTTTTGAAGTTAAATGTTTTTTTATACTTAGATGGGAAGCAAAATTCAAAGTGAGTTTTAAAGCACTGAAGAAAGCTATTATATTTATTGTTGGTTCCATTAATCTCATAAGTTTGTTTACAAGATTCAAGTTTAATATTCTTACTAAATTCATTCAGAGTATTTTCGTTTATTTCCCTATATTTCGTATATGTGTATTTAGGTTTCAGTTTTTAATTTATCTTATCAATCCTTGGAATTTGTGCATCATGATCTGATAGTCCATTAGTTTTTGATGAGACTGCAAAATTTAGTTATATCTGAATTTACAAATATATTGTCAATAGCTGTGGATGAATTATTTTGGATTCTTGTTGGAAAGTTAACTGTGTCATGTATGCTGTAAATAAAGAGCTAAGCTGTTCCCTTTGAAGACTCGATTTCAGATAATCCACATTTATGTCACTACAAATGATTATTTCTCTTTTTGTTTTAAATAGAAAGTTCAGAGCATATTCTAATTGCTTTTTAAAAATTTGAAAATTTCCTAAGGGAGATCGATAAATGGCTACTATGATTAAGTTCAAATGACTTCCAATTAACTGAACTGCACAGAGTTCGAGGTCTTTCTCATAACAAAATCTGGATAAATCTAAAGCTTTAAAGATCAGATCATTTCTAACATATTACAAACTCCACGTTAATGTAATTTTTTTCTACTATATTCTGCTCCTAAAGAGTACCCTTGCAAATTGTATGATTGTAAATTTATCATTTTGTGACTGATTATTAGCTAGTATTTGGATAAATATTCAATCTATTTGGGGACCCAAAGGTGATACACATCCTAACAAGGATTCATATAAAACCTACTTATTAGTTTTTACCTCTACACATTTGCCCATTATTTAGTAGGATACATCATGGACGGCTTACAAGAACTTGCACAATAACATATTAAAGCAATGGGTGTGTCTTAAATATATTGTTTTCTGTATAATACAGTATCCCTACTGTAATTCTACAAAAGATATGCATGCTTTTCAGAGAGGTTACAAATTAGAACATTTTCTACCATTATTTGACATGCTCAGAGTTCATTTGTGCATCCCTGCCTCTATACAACGACAGAAATATCAATGCCAGGTTGTGTCCCCAACTTGGTGTAATATGTAACAGCAAGATAAAACAGTCATGATAATTGATTTTTAAAAGTAATGAGTCGATAATTCAAAAACAAACCACTTAAATTATCCTTACTTGGACATGTTTCGGAGAACGTTTTGTCCCAATCGTCAGCAGTTATCTGACTTGTTGGATCCGTGGTTTCTTGAAGTGAGCTGGTTGTCTGTGGCGGCATCTGTTGTCTGTGAGATGAACGATGGGGACAAAACGTTCTCCGAAACATGTTCAAGTAAGGATAATTTAAGTGATGTTTGTTTTTGAATTACTGACTCATTACTTTAAAATGTTAAATACAGCACTCTTTCTAACCTTTTGCTTCAAATAATAGTCATGATAATGTTATAGTGAGGGATGCTTTTATATATTTCTCATCTTTCTTCTACATACAATTTCATTGATACATTGACATTTATAACATTTCTTTCACACAATAACAAAATAGCTTATTCACATTTAACATACTCTTTCTGCCTGCTTGCCTCGAGTCTCGGTCTCAATACACATAACCCCTGGTTTTCCGTGTATTGATGACCCTCCTCTCCCTTGTATCCCTCGTCCTAGTTTTCCAGCCCTTAATTGTTATTTATTCTTCATCAATCTTAACCATTTCTCTCTTACTTTCGCCAGATATTCACCTATATTTCATACATTCTTTTCTCCTTTTACCAATAACATTTTTTTTGTTATTAATACCTCCCCCCCATCCCTAAAACTATCCCACTTTTGTTGCCATATTTGTTCTCTCCATATCTTTGTTTGCAATAAAGTATACTATGCCAATCTGTATCCTCTTCTCCACACATTGGGCATTTCCCTGTATCCCTTTCATATCTAATACCTTTCAAATTTCTAACTCCTGTCCTTGCTCAGGCAAATCCTTCTCGCCCTAACTTATTACACACATCTATGTACTACTCCCTCCCCCACACTGTCTTTATTTCCCTATATATCCTCAATGATCTTTTCTCCCTTACACTGGTAAATATAACTTGGCTATCTAAATCTTCCAGCCTTAATTCTACCTCTTTCCAAAAGCCCTTATAATAATACTCCTCATTTCTCCAAATATGTCCCATACCTATCTGTTCCATCAGTTCCCTTACTTTTTGCGCCCAAGACTCTCCCCATTTGCTTCTCATCTGCAAAAGAAATCATTCCTTGATAATATTGTTTTCCTCCAAATTAGCAATTCTGTATAGATATTTGAATGCCCTTGAGACAATTTTAACCCTTGTTGAATGTTTTCCCAACTCTAACTGTGCTACCCCATTGGGTGAAGCTACAAGTAAGCCCAAAATATATTTACAGAAAGATCTGTTAATAACATCCACCTCTTCCCATGCTTCATCCACTCCCCATATCTCTGCCCCATGCAACATCTTATTTTCCACTATGGCAGTATAGATCCTTTCCAGCCATTGGACATTAATGTCGGGTAATTTCCTTAAACATGTTCTTACAATACTCACGGCCATTTTACCTTTTGCTAGAGCCAATTTTTTCTGTTCAGTCCATTTACCATCACAGCTCAATCTTATCCCCAAATAATCAAATCTCTTTATGACCTCTATTTCTCTTCCATTTATCTCCCATTTCTCATTGCTTTTATATAAATAGAAGAGTCAATCACAGTGGCAGAGCAACAGGAAAGGTAGCTAAAACATGATTCCCGTGATTCTCGTTTACTTTCAATTTGGGTTTAATATGCACAAACCCAGAAATTACTAATGTAAGTCTTTCTCAAGCTTTGCTAACCAGGACTGAAACCATCCGGAATTATCTCTCTACGTACCTCTAAATCTCTATCCTTCTTTATGGGACAGATTAAACCGTACTTTCGTAGAATTTAATTCTTCTTTTACAATAGCCATATGTAGAACAAGGTTTGGAAATGTAGAAGCAGCTGAAAAATTCAATGCTACTTAACTCTGGCTTTGGCATTGAATTTTTCAGGCTGATTCTACCTTTCCTTGCTTTCTTACCACAAACTGTTATTTCTTGTAACATTGTGCTTGCCTCGGTAGCGTAGGCGGTAGCGTGTCTGCCTCACGTTCAAGAGGTCCCGAGTTCAAATCTCGGTCAGGGTGAGTTACCTGGATAAGGTTTCTTCCAGGGTTTTCCCTTATCCTGAAAGACGAATGTCGGATAACTCTAAGCTCCATGGACCCCCGGATGCATTGAGCATGATTTCACCCATTTCATTAATCGTCCGATATGACTAAATGTTGGAGGATGTAAATTACAAAAAAAAAAAAAAAAAAAAAAAAAAAAATTGTATCATTGTCCCACCAGTCATTTGTCCTGCAAGCTGGAAAGTCATTACTTTTTTGGATAGGTGATTAAAATTGGGAAAATGACTATTTTCGCTGTGCAGTTGCACCTAACAATGTGATTTGTTTTCAATGCAAAGTTCATAAAAATTCTGTTCACTGCCACTTCAATTAAGACTTAAGGTGTAGGGAAAAATTAATTTCAGTAAATTTCCCTGATATTACTACTTTTTAGTGCTTATCCATCAAGTGACAGATCTGTTTTTTGACCAGTAAGAAACTTGGTCAGAAGTTAGTGATCGTGGCAGTGACAGCAAGAGTGCAGGGCTATTCTGTGGTACAGGATGCATTGGTGAACTTATATATTTATACCTTAACTTTGTAGAATTCAGCTACTAAACAGTATTATCAGTTATCATTCAAAAAATTGCTGCATAATCATGTCAAGGAGAATTCTGTACACATTCTGTTTCTCTGTGTAATGGTTAGTTACTGGTTTTCTTGAAATTACACTGGAATTTTTATTTTCAATGTTATCATATGAATAACACTAGTCAACAATGAATTTCAGCCAGAAAATTTGAATGGGTAAAATATGAAATTAATTGTATTGACTTCAGAACTGGTTTCACTTTTTTTTCTTGTATCATGTATAGTTTCCTGTTTATCCATAATATATGATTTACTGTGCTTCAAGATTGTAAAACCTATTTGCATAGAATGCAGGAGCAATCTTATATCTTTTATTTGTCCTGTTACACTATAGATAAGCAGTTAATGTAATGTAAGCAAATTATTTCTGAAGAAAAATTTAACTAAGGAATTACTTCCTTTGCAGTATGTCCCAAACTGCAAACAACCATCATCTTCGGTTTCACTTGCAGCAATCTCAATTACACAAATCTTTATAGCTGGTGTCATAGTCATTTATAATAGTAGTGTTCATGGAAGATTGAAACATATATACCTGGTTTGTTTGTCATGTTTGTTAGAAAACTTGGTATTTAAATACATATTTTAGCCTGAAACTTACAGGTACACCTTAAAACTAATAGCAAAATCAGTAGTGTTTTTCCTTTCTTAGAAAAGTTAAAGTTGTTCTTTTAATTAATGGTAAACCGAATAAACTGTTCATACACAGTGTCCATTCTGTCCATCTAAAAGTGAGTTATGAAAACATGAGTGTGGTATTAGAAGCAGTTACTTAAACTTCCATCAGCGGAACATTTGCAGAGGTTTGAAAATCTGCCTTCACCTGTTCTTCTTCTTCTGCACAGTTCACCTCTTCTTGCTTGACATTTGTCACGTATATTATTTTAAAATCACTTACAAAAACATGTTCATTCTAATGCTATTATATCTCTTGACTATTTGCAGTCCAGAAAATTAATAACTCATGTACTATGTAAACTCATGACTGTTTTGCTCCATGAAATATTAGAAATACGAATGAAAATACTGACCTCTTAAACAGGTCTTAATAATATGTGTAGTAAATTATATGCTGTGAGTTAGTTATAATACTCTGTATCATATGCTGCAGGCTAAAGACAGAAAAGTGGAAGAAGCTAGAGAAGCCATGTTTACAGGAGAGAAGATTAACTTCACTGAAGATCGTGCTGTTCTACATATTGCATTAAGAAATCGCAAAAACCGGCCCATAATGGTTGATGGGAAGGATGTCATGCCAGATGTAAATGCTGTGTTGGACCATATAAAAGAATTCACGGAACAGGTACATTCACCATTGTAATATAGAACATTGTTTTATTTTAGTATTTGTAATGAAATAAATAAGTTAACTTATTAAAATTTAACTGCATAATTTTTCTAAGCCAGCAGTTTTATGAGGTGGAAATCCAACATCTGGAAGTTGGTATACTCATGAAAACTGCTACATTTGCTGCCAAGCTCATATGTAAAGCCATTGTAATGGTGTCTCAGTGGATGATAACAACACAGAATCTGATCTGTAGAAAAACAATTGTATTTCTGCTTACTTTCAGACTTTGAGACATGGCCAACAGGAGACTGTAGAATGGTTTAAACAGAGTTAGCATCCTGAATACCCTGCATTCAATTTGTTTTTATATAATTTATAGGGTTATAATTATAGCTGAAGAGCTTTGTAAGCTAAATAACATTTAAGAAATTTGTATGATCAACACTTGTTGATTAATTTGGATCAAATTATTTGGATTTTTTTGGTGTAAAGTGTTTTTTTCTAGTCTAAATTTTGCATTGCACTAGTAGAAGTGTTGTAGGATCTATTAACTGCCATATGTTTTGCTAAGTTGTTATGATTACAATAACATGCAAAATTTGATCCTTTTAAGTGTTTTGTAAAATTCAGCTTTATAATAATATTGCTTTTGGATATTATTGTGTTCTAATAAAACCGCATGATTTGAGGCATTCTGAAAAATTTGTTTTAGTAAAGTAAGTTCCCATTGCATATATAGTGATGCAATTTCACTTTGCTTTTAATTTGATTAATTCAAAAAGCCTGAAAAAATGCAGGATTATTTGTAGATTAATAGTTGCTGATTAACCTTTGAAGGAGTTCCAGCGAGGATAGAAAACCTTAGTCCTACTCAGAATAAATCTGACAGGTGAATAGAATATTAGATGAAACTAAAAAAAAAAAAACCTGGAAAAATACCTTTGCAAGGAATACATGAATTATAATTGGAAGTAATACTGAATTGGATAAACCCAGAGAGTGTATCTATGTTACAGTCCTTTGTATGCTCTGTCCTCCCTGAAGATAGTATTACTGTAAAAATGAAATGGTTTTGTTAATTAGCTTCCTCTTTCTTATAGGTCCGTTCGCAGGCTTGGAAAGGCTACACAGGAAAACCTATTGAAGATGTTGTTAACATTGGTATTGGTGGCTCAGATCTGGTAAATACATTGTCTTTTTTTTTAACATTTTGAATTTAAATAATGACATTGATATATTCTGTATATAATTTAGTGCATTAGAAGTCTATATTCCCAGTCTTCTATGAACTAGTGTGTATTGTGAAACATATACTAGAGTTGTGTTCCTCTGTACTAGAATTTAATAATTTTGCATGTGATTTATTGTCTACTTATAAGAATAACAATAATTTTATTAAGTACTAAATATTTCTTATTAAACTCTTCACTGGTAGGTGACACAGGTCATTACTTGGTGAACAGTCCATTGCTGATTGCAAAAATGTTACAAAAAGTGCTATCACTGCCATTACTAGTACTACTTTTACCTCTACTGCTATTGCTCTTACTATTTATTAAATTCTTAGAATATGCCTATACACTATTGCTTGTTTTTTTTTTAACAGTACGTTTCCATTTTTTATGTTTTCTAAGAACGATCCTAAATCCTTGCAATTTTTATCTATACGAGATGTGTCACAAAAGGTTTCTGGAATGGCTTGACAACAATGCTGATATTTCTTTAATTCTTACCCAGACTGTTTTGCATGGGCTGCAATTTTTCCGCATAGCAAATATGACCTTTTACATAGAACAAAGAATAAACATCAAATTTTGCTTTAAACTCGGTAAAACTGCAACAGAAGCCTATGAAATGTGAAGAACAGCTTATGGGGAGGAAGTTATGGCCAAAACTCAAGTATTTCAGTGGTTTTTTGAAATTTAAAAGTGGTGTGACATCAGTTAAAGATGCAGATAATTCAGGGTGACACTGTTCCAGCAAAACTGATGAAAATATCAATCAGGAAGTGAGGAAAGTGGTCTTAAATGATAGATGCATTACAGTAAGAGAATTTTTTGGCTCATAAGACTCTAGCAGTGTTCAAAGCATTTTGAAAGATGATTTGGGCATAAGAAGAATTGCCACCAAGTTCGTGCCCCACCTGCTTTCAAATGACCAAAAGCAAAGCCATGTGATTACCTGCACAGGTCTTAAAAAACCACTCCAAAAAGACCCACAGTTTATGCAGAAAATTATTACTGGTCATGAAACATGGATTAATGGGTACGATCCAGAAACGAAGCAACAATCTTCACAGTGGAAGAGTCCTTCATCTCCATGCCCAAAAAAAGGCCAGACAAGTTCGATCTAAAGTGAAGTCAATGATGAATGTGTGTTTTGACATCAAAGGCATTGTACGTAAGGAATTTGTGCCATAGGGTCAAATGGTGAATCAAGTGTTCTACAGACAAGTGCTGCTAAGATAAGGGAGAATGAGACGCAAACAGCTGGAGAAATGGAAGAGTGGTGACTGGTTCCTGCATCATGACTAGAGCTAGGATTTTTATGTAAATATATATTCTTCCACTTTGTTTATACACAGCTAAAATTGATAAATGTCCATGAATTAGAACGTTGGCTATCATATAATATGTTCTTATATATTTATATATTTGAGCATCATGACATGTTTTTTTTTTTTTACATAGTTGTACCTTTTCTGATGTAAAGTTACATATTCTGCCTCATACTGCTGCTTTTTTAATTTCTTTTATGGAATTGAAATACAGTAAACCCCCGATTATTCAAGTACAATATATCTTTATGCAGAACAGAAGAAAGAGAAAAAGCAGAAAAGAAAAGTTCTTGCATAATTTTTTCATCCACTTTAACTAAGCTTTCTGTTAATATAATTTTGAGTCGAACTATACCTTGTTTCACGTAAGCTTGCCCAGTATCTCTTAACGGTCACGTGACCTAATCACCTCTCATTGGTTGCTGTTGTGGTAATGACTGTCGTGCGGTAAAAATTAGTTCGTTATTTAACATGGTGATATATCATTATATGTTGGAAGAGAATTGTCAAATTTATATTTTCGTAACTGTTTTAATTAAATATATTACGCAACAGAGTTGATTTATCTGAAATGCATGTTAATTCTTAAACAAAGTAAAGAGGAGGTTCCTTTGCTCTCAAGCACATGGCACGATAGCATGTGATTTAGCGGTAGTGGTGACATTTGTTTATAAGACTTTTATCACTGACCTTGTTTTGAAATGGATTAGTCATGCATCACCATTCGAAAGTGCGGGAGCTAAATTATTTTATTGATCGTTTATTGCGCATGTATTATATGTATAATGGCAGAGTCTACCGCAAGTTTTTCGCGTAAGTATCGCAAGGATAATTATTTACAAACAGGCGAAAAAAGAATTGTGTTGCATGTGTTTAATGCACTCACAGAGAAGAATCCGTCTTTGTCAGTGAGAGAAGTCGAACAGCTGGGCTCTGAAGTTACAGGTGTGAGTGTTAGATCCGTAGGAACATCGCAACATGAAATTGAGGAAACAGGAAAACTTACCACTCCAGGCAAAAGCAGGAATAAACAAAAGTGCGTGCTTGGAGAAAATACGTGAAAAGTGTTGTGCGTCTTCATGTGTGTAGTTTTTCTTTAGAAATGAACTCCCTAACATAAGTAACATTTCGTCTGCTGTAAATGAGGATGCAGATTTACCAAATTTCAGCAGATTGCTTATACAGCTGGGATTTGTGAATGAAAAAAGAGGCAAGAAAAATGTGCTAAAAGACAGAGGTGATATTGCTGTGTGGCAAAGACGTTATTTAAGGACAACCACACTGCACCGAGATACAAATCGCTAAATATACACGAAGAACACACGAAAAGTAAAGTATGGTGTGACACGACTTTTAAGACTGAAAGACAAGCATTTTTGAAAGGTATGTGTGCTGGTTTAAAACTTCCAGTGGAAAAGGCCGAAGGCCTTTCATTATAAACTCTTTCATTTTCATTGCTCAGCCATTCTGTTTCAATTTGCTCAGTTCATTATAAACTTGTATTTTTGCATGCCTTCATATCCTTATTTGTATGATTTTTGTATGATTTTATTTATCTTCCCGGCAATTATTACGAAATGTGACGGGAAGGCACCGCCTATGGCGTATGACGCGAAAGCATTAGCCAATTAGGGCGAGGGGGAGGGTTGTTGAACGCGGAGTGATACATTTCAGCCGGGCAAGGTTATATGAAACAGAGATTAATACTCAATGCTTCACTTATTGCTAGTATTTACCTAGAACGTGTTTCGTTAGGATCTTCTTAACATCAACAGCTGATGATGTTAGGAAGATCCTAACGAAACGCATTCTAGGTAAATACTAGCAATAAGTGGAGCATTGAGTATTAGTTTGACTCAAAATTATATTAATTTTGTGCTTCATCGTATCATAGTCCTTACACATTGGAATAAGCTTTCTGTGTTTGAGTCAGAGGGAGCCTTTAGGCAGCAATAAAGCGTTGCACTGTAAATGATAGATTACCACTTCAATTGTTGGTTTGTCTGTTCCTTGGCAATGAACAACATGCTCAGTTTTCTGTGTAAGGTCAACAAAGCAAGATACTCCTTAGTTTGTACATTTAAGCATCCTTTGGCAACCGCTTTGTTTAATTTGAATTTTACTGCGAAGCCTCCTGTAGCGTCAAAATTATCAAAGTTAGTCATGGGCTACAATAGATGATACATTCACTACTGTTAGAGATGTGATTTTCTGCCAAGCTTGTAATAAGATTACATGTTCAGTGAAATCGCAACTCGACTAACATGTGTACAGAGCCCCTTATACTAGGAGTAAAGCACTACAAACATCTAGAAAGTGAGTTCTTCTATCTCAAATGCAGCAGTCTTCAAGTGCAGGGAATTCATTCTTCTATGACATGTGTACTGCTATGGTTGCTGCAAATATTCCATTGTACAAACTCCAGGTACCTAAATATTGCACATTTTTTAATAAGTATTATGGGAGGCAGATACCTAACAATTCTATGTTCCAAAATAAACTACCTGCATTTGTGTTACAAGGATTCGCTAGTAAATGTGCGACATCGTGTAGGTAGCAATCATATGGATCCTGTCAATGGAACTATGGATATGAAAGGACATTATACTGTCAATCTTGTGATTGGTAAGCTGGATGAAAAAGAACTTTAAGAGTGATTTCTTCAAAAGTGTTGGAACACACAAATCATGCAGCAGTGGCTTGTTTTGTGAATGATGGATTTTGTGTTGTGGTCTGAAGTCGCTCAGGAAGATAAAGTTCTTATTCTTTGTTCTGATGCTGCCGCATACATGCTAAAGGCAGGGATTGCATTATGTGTGTTCTATCAAAATATGATCCATTTCACCTGTCTCACTCATGGACTGCAACATGTCGCCAAAGAAGTGCAAAGTGTATATCCATAAGTGAACAGTATAATTTCAAGCACCAAAAAAGTATTTGTTAAAGCCCTCAATGTTTGCTGCACTACAGAGAACAATTACCAAATGTGAAATTGCCCCTTGAACCTGTTCTGACTAGGTGGGGTACGTGGATTGAAGCTACCTGCTTTTATAGTGAACATTTTTAAAAATGTGAAATCTGTGATAGATTCATTTCCAGCAAAATCAGCACTTTCAGTGAGATGCGTAAAGTGCCTTCAGTGACCTAAAATACAGTGCCAATTAGCTTATATTCAAAGCAATTTTGGATTCATTGCTGATAGTATTTTGAAATTTGAAATGTGGCATGCCATTGAAGCAATCATTGAACATTATGGAAGATGTGAAAGCCAAGTTATGTGCTTGTTGAAGGGTCTGTTGGAATACAAGTGTTACAGAAATTAGAGTCTGTGAAGGAGAGAAACCCTGGCTTCTCGACATTGACTGCAGTGTGCAAGATACTCAGTGGCAAAGTAGTGAATCCTCCAGATTATCTCGCTCCTGAAAACTTATTTACTTAAATTTGCACCAGCAACTTACTGTGACGTGGAGAGATCATTTTCAATATAGAACATCCTCACATTCCATGACAATGCAGAACTTAGAGATGGATCTAATAGTTCATTGCAATTCAGAATGAAGCACAGTGGGTTCTGCAAAGTAAATATTTAGTGCACAGATAATTTAAGCAGGTGACTATAAAGTAATTGCAAATCTTCAAATAATGGAAGTTGTTTAACTTTGCTGTAATGTGGGCATGCTTAATTGTTTAATTCATTATTGCACTACTTTATTTTGGGAAAACGTAATTAATAAACTGAGGAATCTTCAAGTCATGTAAATGTTTTGCGATTTACGTCCTCCAACATTAAGTCATATTGGACGATGAATGAAATGTGTGAAATGATGCCCAAATGAGTCCGGGGTCCATCGAGCTTAGAGTTACTTGGCATTTGTCTATCAGGATAAGGGAAAACCCTAGAAAAACCTTATCCAGCTAACTCACCCTGACCGAGATTCGAACTTGGGACCTCTTGAACGTATAATGTTTACTATATCATTAAATATACAGAGTAAATTAATATTACATATTTTTTAAAACTTTTACATAGTAGTACATATTTCACTTAATATTATTACATAAATATATACAAATTCTGCATATTTATATTACATAAAATCCTATCTCTAATCATGACAATGCACCCATGCACAAAGTCCTTTTTGTTTGCCAATTTTTGGATAAAAATAGGATGAATCCCCCATCCCACCTCTTCTCCAGATTTGGCACCAGCAAACTGTTTTCTTTTCCTGCGACTTAAAATGTGGCTCAGAGACACTGTTTTGAGGACATCAATGTCAACCATTGTGAATTGCAGAAGGCTCTAAACATGTTGAAAGAAGAGGACCTCCAGAGGTGCTTCCAGCAGTGACAGAAGGCTGGGACAAGTGTATTAATTCCCAAGGAGACTACTTTGAGGGTGACAGTGTAGAATAGACAAAACAAACTGTTGTGTAGTATTTATGACACTATTCCAGAAACTTTTTGATTACATCTCATAATTTTGCATTTATCAGTTCCCTTAATTTTTGTCCAAATGTTACTGTCTACTTCCAAGAAAATGTTCTCTATGTAGCCCTTGATATTTGAATGTCAGTTGTTGCACTGTACTTTTGGTTTTCCCTAGTAATGAACAGGGTGAGCCAGAACTTAAGAGTATTGCATATAAAATAGTACAATTGAAAATTTTAGATTTTAATCTTTTGTTAGTTCACTCTTTCTCAGGGCATTAGTTGGTTTTTCTGCACTTGCACTTTAATTAGTTCATGAGCGACAAAGCCTCTTCTTTCTGGTCTAAGGTCTAATAGAAAATAAAAAGGAAGGAAAATGAAGGTTTCTGCATGCATGATGGATCTACGAAATAAAATACTCATCATGGAGGAATTTAGTAACAGTGACATCAAAATTAATTGAAAAAATTACAAGTTCATAGTTCCACCACCAGAAAGAAGAGAGCAGATGACAACAGATGATAGTTGGTTAGAGATTGAAAATGTAAGCAGTGGCTCCTGAAACTAGTCCCTCAATAATATAAAAATGTAAGTGATAAAGTGTCAGAAAACCGACTACAAATAGTTTTTTTCAGTTAACCCATCATCGCCATCACCACAGTCAACAGCTTAAAGTGAGTGTCATAATATTGTAAAGTGCAAGTACAAATAATTTACTATCATTCCATAAGGGGGTACATAAATGATATGCCACTGAATGTTCAACAAGCAGAGGTAGTACTGTTTGCAGATGATACAAATGTCCTTATAAAAGCAAAAGGTGACATAGAACTAAAGGATAAAGTAGAAAATAATATAATGAAACTCTGATCATGTTTTAAATCTAACAGGCTGTTAATAAACATAGATAAAACAGTTGTTATGAGATTTCATTGGGGCCAAAATAGGAATTATATAACAAATCCACAAATAGAATTAGATGGGGAACTTATAAAGTATCAAGGGGAAACACAATTTCTGGGAGTACAGATAAGTGAAGATTTAAAATGGGGATCACACATAAATATGTTAACCAAAAAGCTCAGTACGAGATGCTATATGTTAAATACATTAAAAATGGTCACCAGCACACAGGTTCTCAAAACTGCATATTTTGCTCAAGTCCACAGTCATATTCGGTATGG
Source organism: Mantis religiosa (assembly GCA_030765055.1). Taxonomy (NCBI): domain Eukaryota; kingdom Metazoa; phylum Arthropoda; class Insecta; order Mantodea; family Mantidae; genus Mantis; species Mantis religiosa. The sequence goes on from CM060951.1 coordinate 88,088,828, forward strand.
CATAATATTTTGGGGTATAGCAAGTGGCTGGGAAGAGGTATTTAAAATGCAGAAGCAAGCAATAAGAATAGTAGTAGTAGTTTTATTCATCCGTTAAGTCAATACAATGACATTGGATACGTCAATACAGATATTTAGAACAATACAAACAATACAAGTATAAAAACAAAACAAAAAAAAAAAAAAAAAAAAAAGTTGCATCATGTGCAATTAATAAGATCTAAGCATGAACTCATAAATATATATAGTTGCATGGCTCTACAACTACACAGCATTTAAAATGCATCACAAATATATACAATTATATGGCCAGCTACAGTGTATCTAGAAATTCACCTATATCATAATATGAATCACTTAATAAAATTTCTTTCAACGATAGTTTGAAACACCTCATGGATTTTATGTTTTTCAGATTGGCCGGTAGTTTATTATACAGAGTGACTGCTGAATATCTAACTCCTTTGGAATAAAGTGTAGTTCTATGTGTTATTGTTCTTAAGTCTGTTTTACCTCTGGTGTTATGATGATGTATTTGATTATTTGTGGTGAAATTTTCAAGGTTTTGTTTTGTATAACATAGCAAACAGTATATATACAGACTGGGCAGAGTCAAGATTTTCAATTCCTTAAAGAAGTTCCTGCAGGAGTCATATTTTTTTCCTGACATTAGGCATCTAACAATCCTTTGTTGTACTTTAAAAACCAAGTGACTGTCTTTACTATCCCCCCAAAACAAAATGCCATACCTCATTAGACTTTCTGCATATGCAAAATATAAGGTTCTCATGTCACTTGCATACAACTCATTTTTTATTACTCTTAATGAGAAGTAGAATTTATTTAACTTTATTACTAGATATTTTATGTGTGCTTCCCAGTCTAAATGCTGATCTATCCATACTCCCAGAAAATTTAATGATGGGTAAGAACAATAGAACGTCATGTAGGGAGTTTAAAACCTTAAACTTTATGCCTGTGGCCTGTATATACATGCTAGAAGTAATATACTACATTCGATCACATAAATATAAACTTTCCGAAAATTCTCAGAAGCATGACTATTGTTCACGGCAGAGAGATAATTTACATATTCAACACTGCAGGACTAAACTAGCCAAAAAAAGTGCACACCACATTGGAATAATTCTGTATAACAAACTACCTACCTTGATTAAAAACATAAAAAATATAAATGTATTAAAAAAAACTTAGGTCATTCCTATTAGTTCAATCATTTTATACAGTTGCAGAGTTCCTGGAAATGTGATTATATAAAATATGATAGTTAATGTTAATACTCTCTAACCATGAAAATAATTTTATGTTGTATAGTTTTAGTTAGGAATAGGATTTTACTGTATGTGTTCTTGTAATTTTTATTTGTTTTTTCTTGACGAAGCCATCGAAATGTAATTTTTTTTAAGTTCTAATACTACTGCTATACAGCAATGGTATACTATTATTTCACTTCCAACTTAAATAAAAGATTTACATATAGGTAAAAACACTTAGAACAGCTCTAAAATGGTACCTTATTACTAGCATCTTTTATAAAGAGGAGGATTTCATTCAGGCAAAGAATACTTGTAATAGCCAAATTACTGTTGTAAACATGACACACACAAATTGCTAAGTAGTAAATGTGTAGAAGTAGATGTGTAGTAAATATATAGAAGCAGACACATCATGCGATATTATTAGTTTGATATATCTGAAATTACATCAATCTGTTTTGTAAATATGTATATAAATATACATGACAAAAAATGTAACTTTGACATGATCTATATCCTCGAGTGAGACTACTTCAGTTTAATTTCAATATAGGATCTACAGATTGAAATACCCATCATTAATAGTCTTTTTACAAAGCTTTTTACTTTTGTTAACACTTCTCTTTAATAGGTAGAAACATTGTTGTATTTTAACCAAAATTTGAGAGAGAGAGAAATTTGGCCGCGCAGTGACTCAGTGGTTAGACCACTTGGCTCTCACCAAGGCGGCCCAGGTTCGATCCCAGGCGACCGCAAAGTGAGATTTGTGGTGGACAACATGGCGCTGGGGCAGGTTTTCTCCGGGACCTCCGGTTTCTCCCGCCATCTCATTCCACCGGTGCACCATCATCTCATGTATCATAAGTGTCACCACCTGCGGTGCCGTATGTAGTAAAAGCAGGCGTTAAACACTACACATTTCATTTCAGAGAGAGAAGTTATTAAGCCAAAACTTCCAAGGGTGCAACTCAAAATCCCTTCGCCCTAAAAGCCTAAAAGTGTGTTCAGAAAAATCCAACAATTTGGACGCTACTTATAACTTGAAAGTTTTGATAAGTGCTGCATTTGAAAAATGTAAGTGTAGTCCACAGAATTAGAAGAATTTGTATCACTGATATAAGTATTCTTTCTCGAATAACGAGATATTATTTACCAACCCTGAAGTCAATTCTATATGTGGAAGGATTTTAATTTAATCTTGTTTATACTTATTTATAAGAGATATATTAATTAACTAGTGGAGCATTATGTTTGATTCGTGTCAATTATTGTAAAAAAGATGGTAGAGAATTTTTGTGATAGCGTTGGATGTACACTTAAAAATATTTAATTTTTCACTTTTTAAATTTAGCCTATACAATAACATGATTGAATAGTTATGAGACATCAATATTTTGTTGCTGTTTTTCTCTTTTATCCCAGGGTCCCCTTATGGTAACTGAAGCACTAAAGCCCTATGCAGGTAAACTAAAGGTTCACTTTGTATCTAACATTGATGGAACACATTTAGCAGAGACATTGAAGGTGTTGAACCCTGAAACTGCATTGTTCATCATAGCATCCAAGACTTTCACTACTCAGGAGACTATTACTAATGCAACATCTGCAAAGGAGTGGTTTTTGGAGAAAGCCAAAGATGTAAGTTTGCTGTTATATATTGTTGTTTTTTGTGAGAGTTACAAATTATGAAATGTAAAATTTTTCTTCTACCTGGTATAATAACTTCTTGTTCTGTGTTACACTATATTATGTTCAGGCTGTGAATAATACATATTCTATTTATTTTAGGGCTCTGTTCAACATCCAAGAAGAATTTCTGAAAAATCTTATATATATATATAGATACATACATACATACATACATACATACATACATACATACATACATACATACATACATACATACATACATACATACATACATACATACATACATACATACATACATACATACATACATACATACATACATACATACATTTTTATATACTGGATTTTGCTTAGATTCAAGTGATGTACAATATGTAGGGTTATAAGTTTTTCTGGGTGAGTTACATGCTTTGTTACAATTATTTGATATCTTCTTAAAGCTAACTAATTGTAAGCAAGAGATTGTAATATTGTGAGGAAGACTGTAATAGTGTAAGCAAGAGATTGCAAACTTTTAAGAATTGAAAGCTCCTGTCTAGTTTTCTAATTTTTCACATCCCATTCACTTTTTCCACTTTAATCCACACAATAATTGAATAAGAATAATTTTGCAAAGATCTATATGAAAAGCTCTAATATATGGCTTATAAGTTTGGTGATAAAACTAATTGCGACAGTGCGTCACCATTAATATTGCATTCCATAGTAATATTTTAAACAGCCAACATTTTGGTATAAGTTTGCATATGTATGTTGAGCACTCTTAGAAACCACCCAATCAATTTTGGTGATACTTTCATCAATGAAAGACCTACTTTTTCTGACAAACTTGTGGCTTAAAACAATTTTAATTTGTAAATTACTAAAAAACTAAAGCATTTATAAAGTCTGTACTAGAACAAAGAACATGTTACAAAACATCTTTGCTTTTCATTGAGATTGTATGGATTGGAGAATAATTGTTACTCTACAGAAAATACATATAAGACAAATGCTAATTTCATTCTAAGCAATTAGACTGTTATGACATTTTTTTCAATATTCAGATTCTGTTTCCTTCACTTTCTTACAAAATCCTACCCAGTCAGCTTCCTTTACTGCTTTGATGTCCTCCTGTGTAACTTTTTGCAGTTTCCGTAAACTCAGGTTTCCATTGATGTTGCAGCTTCTCACATAATCTTTTATGTTAGTCCAAGCAAACTTGATAGGGTTGAGATCGCACATGTATGGGGGTAATCTAAATGGTATGTGTCCTAAACTTGTAAGAAACTCGCCAATTCTGTACTCCTTTTTTCTTGGGTGATGGACTTCTAGAAGGGATGATAAATCTCCTTTCCCCATTTCTTCATCACAATTAGCACTATGTTTCTGCAAGAAATTCACTGTCTCTTTCTTCATAGAATATTTGGTTGGGTACTTTTCAGATAAAACTGAATGGATGAAATTATAACTGAAGGTGGGATGTGTAGGATAAGCATTTCTGTTCCGTCGTGGTGTAAGTTGTGGCCGTCAAACCAAAGCCCACAACCTAAATGGACTGCATTGCAGAAGAATCGGCGAATTGTCAGGAGAAGAAAAATGTTTGATGCTTATATTGATGTATTTAATTTCCCACTCTCAAAGCAAGAATATTCCTGCACTCACACCAACCACCACACCCTGCACATATCACATATAATGAATGCTGGCTAAATCTAATACTTGATTAAACATTAAAATGATCACAATCATGTTTCAAATCTCACTGCTATTCTCAATTGTCTTCTTCAACAAGGTCCACCAACTCCTTTAAACACAATATGACCAACTGTCACTGAACAATTTCTTTCAACGATTTCTCAAAATTTTTATGGTCCATTTGAATAGGGTAATTTCCACTGGTGCTTCCTGCCTGTTAGAGAATTTTTGCTCCATTCAAAAACCCCTTCTTGCCTCAAGCATGTAAAAGAATGAGCTGATTGCCTGCATTGTTACTTTCAGCCACTCCAAAAACCTCTTCAGACTGCCAGCATGATTCCCATAAATTTTTGATATTGTGACTTTGTGGGTTCGTGAAATGAAAAGTCCAATTACACAAACTCAACAATGTTCTTTATTTCCACCGACTTACAGTTTAACACTTGCCAATTACACAGAATTACGTACTGCACACAATTACAATTCACCAGTTTGTCCGTTAAAGTTACACTTGCACTCGCTATTACGTAAACTCCGATGCACATACAGTCTTCTCTTCCTTACACTAGTACTGCACTCTTACGCTGATTGCCAAGAACTCTGACTCACTGACTGACTCCTCTTGCACGACGTGTTGCTTATATAGGATCCGCTTGCTGATCTGGAAGGTTCTATATTAGAGGAAAGATCCCGTAAGTTCGAGAACACAGGTGGAACAGAAAGAGACGGCGCAGTGATGTTTTTTGTCCCAGCCATCTCCTGTCACCACTATAAGACAAACGAGGGGGGGCGTGGCTAACACGGACCTCCCCTGCTCGCCCGCTCACAGCTGGTTCCATAGGGTGTTCCAACGATCGGGTGACACTGCTCCCTCCTCAAAGCTGGTCGTCTCGAACAGCACCATCGTAGCGTGCCAGGCGGTCCAGGTGTACCACCAGCATCTGCTCAGAGTCTCAGCCAGAAGTAGCGCTGCCGAAGTTTGTCAATCGTTCGGTTCACTCCCAGGTGTCCTCCTGAAGTACCAGCGTGCACTTCTTCCAAGACTTCCGGTACCGTACTCCAGGGAAGTACCAACTGTTCTCTCTGCGTCTTCCCATCGGGTGATTCCCATACCCGGAGCAGTGCGCCATCTCTGGTCTTCAACGAGTCCCATTGGGCCCAGTACGACTTGTAGGTGGCGCCCCTTGGTGCGATGTCCTCCCAGGTTGGTCTTGTCCCTGCCTCCACTTCCCTCAAGAGTGGCCCCAAGTCTGCGTCCGCCAGCTGCTCCCTCCTCAGGCCTGCGCTATCCCAGCCGTCCGCAGGCACTGCCACAACTACTCGGACTGCTGCGGCACGCTCCTTCTCTTCCACTCTTGTGCACTGGCCGCACTCTACTGGACAGGGTCTTCGGCACATGGCGTCTGCGTTACCGTGGCTCTTCCCTCTACGATGTTCCGAGGTGAAGTCGTACTCCTGCAGCCTCTGGACCCAACGTGCTGTCTGGCCTTCCAGGTTCTTAAAGCCCAATAGCCAGGTTAGGGCGGAATGGTCAGTCCTCAGGTGGAATGGCTGACCGTACAGGTACTTGTGGAAGTGCTCCAATGTCTTTACTACCGCCGGTAACTCCCGTCGGGTGACGCAGTAGTTCTTCTCTGCCTTGGATAGCGTCTTGCTGTAATAGGCTATCACCCGCTCATGGCCGTCCTGGATCTGCGATAGGACACCTCCAATGCAATGGTCGCTGTCGTCGGTGTCCACAATGAAGGCGCCACCCAGTTGTGGGAAACCCCAAATTGGAGCACTGCACAGGGTCTCCTTTAGGTGCTGGAAAGCGTTTTCGGCGTCCTCTGTCCACACATAAGGCCGGTGTTCCTCCGTCAGGCGGGTAGGGGTTTTGCGATGTTGTCGGCCTTTTCCTCTAAATCATTAAGGCGGTCGTCTACTTGACCCATCCGTTTGCCCAGATTCGTGACGTCATCCCTCACGCCGGCCAACCGTTCCTCAAACTTGGCGGCGAGGACCTCGTTCGCCTCCTTCATTTCCGTGGCCAGACTGTCGTTCGCTGCCCTCATTTCTGTGGTCAATTCGCTCTTTATTTCTTCCATCTTCTCGGTGATGTTGTCGTTGGCCGTCTTCATTTGTTTCAACACTGCGGTGATGTTGTCGTTGGCCATCTTCATTTGTTTCAACTCGGCGGTGAGGTTTTTGTTTGCCGCTTCTGTTTTTGCAGCGAGGTTTTCATTTGCCGTCTTCATTTCCGAGGTCAGTTTGGCCTTCATTTCCATCATCTTCTCCAAAATCTTTTCCAATGCCGCGTCCATGGTTGTAATGTTCGGTGATGTTGTTTTCCCGCTTCCTGACACCAGTGTGACTTTGTGGGTTCGTGAAATGAAAAGTCCAATTACACAAACTCAACAATGTTCTTTATTTCCACCGACTTACAGTTTAACACTTGCCAATTACACAGAATTACGTACTGCACACAATTACAATTCACCAGTTCGTCCGTTAAAGTTACACTTGCACTCGCGATTACGTAAACTCCGATGCACATACACAGTCTTCTCTTCCTTACACTAGTACTGCACTCTTACGCTGATTGCCAAGAACTCTGACTCACTGACTGACTCCTCTTGCACGACGTGTTGCTTATATAGGATCCGCTTGCCGATCTGGAAGGTTCTATATTAGAGGAAATATCCCGTAAGTTCGAGAACACAGGTGGAACAGAAAGAGACGGCACAGTGATGTTTTTTGTCCCAGCCATCTTCTGTCACCACTATAAGACAAACGAGGGGGGGGGGGCGTGGCTAACATGGACCTCCCCTGCTCGCCCGCTCACAGCTGGTTCCATAGGGTGTTCCAACGATCGGGTGACAATATGTACTCGTAATGCCACTGCATAATTTCAGGTTTCTCAGTTAAAGACTTCCGTTTGCTTCCACATTTTCTCCACTTGAAGCCAGTAGTTTTAAAAATTCTTATCAAAGATTTTGTGCCCTAAGGAAAATGTATCCTCTGCTTAAATACACAGTATATTTCTTTATTTGCAATTCAATATGGTGTTACACATGACTGAATCCAGTCAAATTTGGCATTTACATACATACACAGCATTAAAACAAATACATTTGAATACATTAATATCTCATTAATTTAAAAATTCCTCTGATGTATAAAATACATTTTTAGTTAAATTTTTAAAGCAGTTTTGAATTTTTTTTATATCTTTCATATATTTTAACTTCAGCTGGCAGCCTGTTTTACAGTTTTGCACCAGCCTTACTTGGCAGCTTTTCAAATAGGCTAAATCTGTGCATAATGATAGCAAGGTTACCTTTATTTCTTGTGTTGTGATGGTGGAAGTTTGAATTTATTTGCATTGGGAATTTATATTTTATCATATGAATCACTAGGTGCAGAAACCTCTCATGTCCATATTTTTTAGAAATTCAGATTTGTTGGTAAAACGATACTCTTTATAGATGCACCGATTTGTGTCTAAATCCCTCATATCTGCATTAAACTGTGCATTCAACAGCTGGTTGAAATATTTGTTTGGCGCAGAAACCCTCATGTCTTGGAAATGGGTAATTTTTATTCGAATTGCGAGATTGGCCACATGGCTTGCAGATTACTGATTCCTCTTTTCTTCCACTTTGATAATGGAGGTCCACAGAAGGTATTGTGATTATTTTTGTTATCATTTAGAATAATACTGTGACTTTGTGGGTTCATAGAATTAAAAGTCTGAGTTGCAGATACTCTTAATGTTCTTTATTTCCTTAGAAATACACTGTTAAATTCTCACGTAAGAACATTACGTCACATACACAACACAATCTACCAAGGCTGATGACCACACGAACAGCGTTCTGATTACCTCTGTTTACAACACTCCTGTTACGTCTCTCTGTTTATGACTGACTCTTGGCGAGTCATCGCCTTCTTAAATGCCTCATTGATAAATTCGTGAGATTTCTGGAACAAACAAGAAATGAACTGTTCTATCATCATCTGTGCCGGCAATTCCTTTATATCCGGCGCTATGTTTATCTGCTTATGCAAGCTCTTTATCTCCGTGACACTATTTGTCTGTTATTTATTTGCGCCAAAGCTTTGATGCCCGTTGCCGCGACACTGCTCCCTCCTCAAGGCTGGTCGTCCCAAACAGCACCATCATAGTGGGCCAGACGATCCAGGTGTACCACCAACATCTTCCCTCGGGGCACCTTCTGGATGCGGTAGACCATGTCGTTAATAATCTTCACCATCCGGTACGGCCCTTGCCACGGCTGTTGAAGTTTCGAGCAGCGTCCCTTGGTCCGGGTAGGGCGGTACAACCAGACTAGGTTACCGTGCTGGAACCCTTGGCTGTTGACTTGCCTGTCGTATTGAGTCTTCATGCGGTCGCTCGCCTTCTGGATGTTCTGACGAGCCATCTCATGCATGTCGTGGTGATGGTCCACCAGGTTCTCCACATACTCGGTTGCTGGCTGTTTTACGTCCGGGGGGCTTCCAAAAGCCAGATTACAAGGGAGGCGTAACTTTCGGCCGAACATTAAGCTGGCTGGCGTCATCCCATTGGTGTCGTGTTTAGACAAGCGGTAGGCCAGCAAGAACAATGGCACCTTGACGTCCCAGTTTTGCTGATGGCTGGCCACGACCTTCCTCAGGTGTTCTAAGGTCTTGATGTACCTTTCGACCATGCCATTCGACTGGGGTAGTAGAGGTGTTGTGCGGGTCTTGTTCACCCCATGTCTTTCCAGTGCCTCCATCAGGCTGGACTGGGAATGGTCCAGCTATGTCGACGGCGATCCGTTCGAATGGCGCTCCGATGTTGTACTGCTGCATGCGACCCAGGTTTCTAGTCTGGGGGCCGCGACTCGCCACGCACACGAGACATCGACTGCACCATCTCTCGACGTCTGCTCGGAGCCTCGGCTAGTAGTAGCGCTGTCGGAGTTTGTCGATTGTTCGGTTTGTTCCCAGGTGTCCTCCTGAAGTACTGGCGTGCACTTCCTCCAAGACCTCCGGGACCTTATTTCGGGGAAGTACCAACTGTTCTCTCTGCGTCTTCCCATCAGGCGATTCCCATACCCAGAACAAAAGGCCCTCTCTTGTCTTCAGTGAGTCCCTTTGGGCCCAGTACGATTTGTAGGTGGTGCTCCTTGGTGCGACGTCCTCCCAGGTTGGTCTTGTCCTTGCCTCCACTTCTCTCAAGAGTAGCCCCAAGTATGCGTCCGCCAGCTGCTCCCTCCTCAGGCCTGCACTATCCCAGCCTCCGCAGGAACTGCTGTGAACACTCTTTGACAGCTGCGGCACACTTCTTCTCTTCCACTCTTGTGCATTGGCCGCACTCTTCTCGGCAGGGTCTTCCGGACATGGCATCTGCGTTGACGTGGCTCTTCCCTCTACTATGTTCAGAGGTGAAGTCGTACTCCTACAGCCTCTGGATCCAACGGGCTGTCTGGCCTTCCAAGTTTTTAAAGCTGAGTAGTCAGATTAGGATGGAGTGGTCAGTCCTCGGGTGGATTGGCTGACCGTACAGGTACTTGTGGAAGTGCTCCAAGGTCTTTACCACCGCCAGTAGTTTTCGCAGGGTGACACAGCAGTTTCATCTCTGCCTTGGCTGAAGACACTCTGGTATTGTCTCAGCAGTTGTCGAACCTTCTCGAGCTGTTCTGCGGTCAGGTGGTCGGCTGCCCTCTCCAAGAAGCCTTCCAGCCGGGGCCCCAGGTGTTGTGTCGGCGCCGGCTCGTGTGTCTTGTTGATTGCGGTTACGCTGACCACGGGCTCGCACGTCCCCAGCTCCGTTCCGGCCTGGATGTCGTAATCAGTGTCCGCTAGGTTAAGCAGCCTCACTGGCACCTCCTCTCGGCACGGCAACAATGTTCTGGCCACACATAGTTTGTGCACAGGCATCTTCTGGTCCAGCATCATGTTCTTCGTTCGCTGTCCTTCCAGTCGCGCCATCACCTCCACCTCGCTTCTCGCGGGGACAACCACGTCTTCCTTCAAGATAACCCTGCAGATTTCAAGGTGCTCTTTGGGTTGCCGGAGTATGACCTTTTCTCCATTGAGCCGCAGGACCTTCCTGCTGACGTCGACCGTCGCCTCGTGGCTCCTGAGGGCATCCAATCCCAGTATCACCTCCTCAGCCACCTTCACGACGAACACCCACAGACACAGGGCACTTCGTCCCAAGGTCAACTTCAGTAAGGTCTCCTCCATAGGCAAGGTGTCACCCGATGCCATCATAAGCTGGTATGGTCGGCTTGCTTTCCTCGACGGCAAACTCCTGGCTACGTCGGGTCTGATGATGGTCACGGCTGCCCCGGTGTTCATCAGCACGCGACACGGCTTCCCTCTCACCCAACCATCTGCGATGAGGGTGTCATCCATCCGACGGCTTACGGCGTGCAGCGGCACTCGAGGGGATGGTGATGACGGCGCAGAAGTGCTCCTCGCCTTGCCGGGCCTTACTCATTCTTCTGGCTGCTCTTCCTGGTGTCGTTAATCTTTGTAGTCAGATTGTCGCGGCCAAGTTGCTATTCGCAGCATTCATTTTCATTGTTAATTCGGCCTTCATTTCCTCCATCTTCTCGGCGGGCCCAAATGACCTTGCTGTCGACGGGCCCTAAAACACCACACACTCACTCACTCCATCTTCTCGGTGATGTTGTTCCACTTCCTGACACCAATTGTGACTTTGTGGGTTCGTAGAATTAAAAGTCCGAGTTGCAGATATTCTAAATGTTCTTTATTTCCGTAATAATACACTGTTCAATTCTCATGTAAGAACATTAAGTCACATACACAACACAATCTACCAAGGTCGATGACCACACGAACAGCGTTCTGATTACCTCTGTTTACAACACTCCTGTTACGTCTCTCTGTTTACAACTGACTCTTGGCGAGTCGTCGCCTTCTTAAATACCTCATTGATAAATTCGAGAGATTTCTGGAACAAACAAGAAATGGGCTGTTCTATCACCTTCTAGAAGCATAACTTAATCTGTGCCGGCAAGTCTTTTATCTCCGGCGTTATGTTTATCTGTTTATGCAAGCTCTTTATATCCGTGAAACACTATCCGTCTGTTATTTATTTTTGCCGAACCTTTTATGCACGTCGCCGCGACAATACTATTAGAATGGCTAAAATCTGTGGTGAGTTATCTGTGAATAAAAGAAAGAAATGTGTAAAAAGTGTTATTTACAAACGTGAAAGTATAAAAGAAAGTAGACTGAAGAAGTAAGCAAAATGTCTGTGATTATTGGAAGATAGTGTACATTACAAGAAAAAATCCAAAGAGCACACGTACAAATATTGGATATCCAGCTCTGGTGGTCGCATTCAAGTGTGCAAGTCAGCATTCTTATCTGTGTATGGTGTTTCTGATGTGAGATTACGAAGATTAATAGACCTACTATGTTCCGGTAAATCTCCGAAAGATATGCATGGAAAACGATCTGCCAATGCAATTCTGGCTGAGGTGACACTGTTAATTGAAGACCACATTAACAGTTTTCCAATTAATGAAGGACACTACATAAGTGGAGAGTACAAATACTGGTCGCTGAATCTGTGTATGTGAAAAAATGTGGAAATTGTTTAGTCAGAGCACCCTGAAAGAAAAATATATTGGTTGTAGTGGAAAATATTCAAAGAAAATGTTAATTTGAAATTCAATCAACCTCAAGTCGATACATGTTGCCCCTGCAAAGAATTGAAAGTGAAAATAAATGGCCCCAGCTTGAATGACAATGCTAAGCATGTGACACTAGTAGAGCAGTTAGATCACAGAAGAAGATCCAACAAGCTTTACAATCAGCATTGATCATATGCAAAATCTAATGCTTTCATTTATCCCTATTCAAGACCCCTGTTATTTGCATCAGCTTGCTTACACTGTTTTCAATATCCATGAATTAAAATCTGACAAGGCCGTATTCTTCACATATGATAAAACAACAGCTAAACAGAGTCCCAGTGAAGTTTGTTCATTCATCCTCGGTAACATCAATGAATATGTTAACTCAACTATTGGGCATTTAATTCTATTCTCCGATGGCTTCTCGGAACAGAACAAAAAACATTGTGTCATCTGGCTCATGTTGGCATTGGTAGCAAAAGGAAGATTTGATTCAGTTCACCAATATTTTCCTATCAGAGGGCATAGCTAGTTGCCTTGTTACAGGGATTTCAGTGTTGTAAAGAGATGTCAGAATACAAGATAGTGTACTTGTCACTGGACTACACAGAGTTAATTATCTCTTCAAGCTCTAAAAAATTTTTTATGGAATACATGGTCCAAAAAGAAGAAATTCTCAATTTCAAATCTTGGTGGCTAGCATATTATAAGAAAACTAATTGTGAAATCACAAGGAAGGAAAACCGCTGGAGTGATGAAACAAAATGTTTCCATTTCAAAGTTTATGAAGTTTTTTTATTGGAAACAGACTCCTGGAGTTGTCAAAGCTTGAAATTTCATAGATGGGGGTGCAGGATCAAGCCCTAACTTCCCCACGATCAAGAAATTCAATTCCTTTATGGACATTTGTATACCAAACCCACTTATATGTCTGAAGAAAAGTAATGTAAGCTGTACTGTACAAAACTGTATACTAATGTAATTGTTTTTTATATTTAATGTACTCTCTTACAGAATTTATATCAGTTTGGAGCAGAAACCCACCATGTCCTCATCATATCTCAGAACTGAATATGAAAGGAAGTCTACAAACATACAGAAACAATGTGTTTTCCTTCCAATTTACCTACGTGAATGTAGATTCTCATTTGTAAGTGTGTATGCAGAGTAGTTCAGTGTTTAGCTTCTCCTGAAAAATCACACCAATTGGACATGAGGGGTTGCTGCACCAAGCAGTTGTATATAAAATGGTTTTATAAATATAAAGCTTGCTAACATCATTATTTTTTGCTCTCCCAAGGCTTCCCTACACGAATTCAGTTCTTTTTAAGTTTGACAGTTATTGTACTGCTCATTTCTGCAGCATGAAAATTATATGTAAATTTACTATACAAATGAATGCCCGCCTTGGTTGCGCAGATGGTAGCATGTCTGCCTCACGTTCAAGAGTTCCCAAGTTGAAATCTTGGTCAGGGTGAGTTACCTGAATAAGGTTTTTCCGGGGTTTTCCTTTATCCTGAAAGATGAATGTTAGGTAACTCTAAGCTCTATGGACCCCAGGCTCATTTGAGCATAATTTCACCCATTCCATTCGTCTGATGTGACTTAACGGAGGATGTAGATTATTACAAAATATATATATATATATATACACACACGTAAATACAAATGAATGAGAGATCATTCTAATAGTTGCTTCTGTAAAATAATTCCTTAAATATTTCAGTTGAAATAGATTTTTACTAATTTTTACTGCTAATTGTCTACATGTGGAGTAAAGGCTCCAATTGGCTGGAGTTTCTTTGCTGTTGGAATTAATGTTTGTATTTTGTAGAATTCCTGAACAACATTCTGGATAACACATTAAATTCATCCACAAACACTTTTCGATTCTTTACATTTTTTCCCCAGTGTTGAAAATACAACCTCCTCCAGTTTGCTTCTGAAGTTGTTTACCCTCCTTTCTGATTTTTAGAATGAAATTTTCTGACTATCCACAATAATCTGCTGCCCTCTTTGTCTGCTATAGTGGAAAATTTAAGGCATGGATTCCTTGTCACAGCTTTCTGTGATGCCCCAAATCAATTGACGAGCCCCATTATTGAGCACAAGATTTCATTTACAAATGACCCATGATGTACCCTCAGCCACAATAAGTTACAGTAGCTTGGCACTTTCACAACAAATGCTTAGATGTGAAAGCACCACCATTGGACTGCCTAAGGTGCACGTAACAATAACAATCTATCATAATTTCTGTTTATGCAAGCATTGTCATATGTCACCAGCTTACCTCCTTAACCATCTACCCCTGAACCTGCAACCACGCAGAGCTCCGTCGCATATGGTACTAGCACTTGTATAATTGAGTTTGTCTAAGTTTTATTGGTCAACATACAGAAATGAGACAAGACAATTCAATAAAGTTCATGAGAGAAGCTATGGAGTTCAAATGGAGGAGTGTCAGTATGGAATGCCAAAAGTCCATGGATTGAATCCTAGTCAAAGCATTGACTAGGCATTGACATCAAGTCTGAGACAGTTTTTAAATGTTAAGTTTACAGGGTTTTATACATTGTTGATTCAGTTGTATACAAGCAATTGATTAAATGTAAGAGATAAAATCATCACCTTAAAAAACCGAAGTTCAGTCAATTGAAATACTCTCAAAATTAATGTCTGTATATAAATTCTTACATCAACATGTATTTGTGCCAATATGAAAATTCTTCATCATAGCATTTCCATACAGCTTTTGATGATGTGGAAGAATATAAGGCAAGGTAAGGTGGGGTTAAGGGAATCATTTCAAATTTTTTGGGTCCCAAAGAGATGTAAAACATTTTATTGGACAGGTCAAGTTGTAATGGTGAATAGGTCATAGTTACAAATTTTGTATGATAGAGGCACATGTCTTCAAAATTTATTCTTCTCATGGTAAACAGCAAAACTTAAAATGTTGAAAAAATGGAATAACTAACAATTTGTGGAGCTATTTGAATCATTGATGGGGCTTTGTGAATCACTGTGAACTGTCATGTAATTTACACACAATATGGAAGATAACACTTTTTTATAGTGTTCCATTGTTATCTGTTACACACATTTCCCACATCGGTACTGTTTACGACCAGCAGCCCCCACACAAATTTTGTGAAACCACATCTCACACTTATCACATCTGATCCAATCGCCTTTCTCAGCAGATCTGGGGCTCATGATATTTGATGTTGCAGAAACCACAAGGTAGGTTGTCTTCCTACAACTTGGCTTCAGATGAATCTTCTTCTGCGTCTTCAGGTTTCTCTTGAACATCCGGCACATTTCTGCAATCCTTGACCTTTTTCCTTTGGGAGTTGTCAAAATGCTATTTTCTCTTTCGTTTTGTGAGACTGAGATGAACTGGTGAAGTAAGATGGCAAGCTGAATTTTTCTGTCTCCTCGCACATGTACTGGTGATTATCGTGGGGGATGGTGTTCCAAATTTCTTGGAGGATTGGAAGGAGCTTCAGCTGCAGGGTTTACTTCTGATTCTGTGGTAATAGAAAGTGACTCATGGTTCAAGAATGTGGATGAAGGGAGGAATTTGTATGGTGGCATTTTATTCAGATTGAATGGTAAAATTTCCTGTGCACTCAAACCCCTTCAATGCATTTACTACAGTAGCTCCTCGTTTCCATGCCACGTCGAAAATTTTGACAAACACAAATTTTGTAATGGAGGCTGAGGGAATGAATTTGCATCTTGATGGTAATATGCCTTTAATGGCTTGAACACAGTCCTGTCTAGAGGCTGCAGAAGGTACGTAGTTTGTGGTCGCAGACAAACCAGTTCAATTCGGCGCTCCACGCCGTATTCCAGGCATTGGAGAAAGTTGTGAACCGTCCAAAATTAAGACACTTGCCTTGTGTAA
The DNA here is from genome assembly GCA_030765055.1 of Mantis religiosa. Classification (NCBI taxonomy): domain Eukaryota; kingdom Metazoa; phylum Arthropoda; class Insecta; order Mantodea; family Mantidae; genus Mantis; species Mantis religiosa. Next base: position 88,104,985 of record CM060951.1, read on the forward strand.
GGTGCTTATTGAAATGCATTTAATATGTGTTGATAATTATTATAAATTACACATAGTTGATGTATAATTATACTAACTAGGCTACCTGAATATTTATTTTAATAAAGAATAAATCATAAATATTATATTACAATTCAGAAAGCCCCACAAAGGTTGATTCATATAGCACCATTAGTCTATTATTTTTAAAATGTAAGCAGTTTCTCAAATTTGCAACAGATGTCGCTAGTTCCGTTGGCTGGCTAGTTGGATCTTATACAGCTGGTAGTGGAAAGGTTTACAACCAGCATTCATGTATTTCAACAGCAGACCTTATTTTGCACAGACTTATACTAGATGGGGGATTTTTATAGGCAGTCCTGTCTTACCTCTTCCTCCTTCTGGATCAAATATATTTGAGAAAAGCTTCTTGCCACTTCTGCACGACTTGTCCGTCAACAGTCTTGTTGGATAATGGTGTTGGAGCTGTGCACACAGGCTGATCAGTAGAATGCTTTCTTATTTCTATCCACATAACCCCATGATTCAAAAAGCCCCACCCTACCCTATTTAAAAAAAAATAAAAAGGAAAGATGTCTTTTAAAAGTTCTGGTGAGTGAATCATGCAAGTGCAAAAAAGTATACAAATTACAATAAGGAGCATTTGGTAACCGTAATTGCTACACTTTTAGTAATTTCACATGCAAATAATGGAAGCAGGCTACCCTTAGAATGCATTGTAGTTTATTGATGTACAATCATAAGCTTAACTCATATTGATTTTTTGCAGCCCTCAGCAGTAGCAAAACATTTTGTGGCCTTGTCAACTAATGGCCCAAAAGTGAAAGAATTTGGAATAGATGAAAAGAATATGTTTGGATTTTGGGATTGGGTTGGTGGGCGCTACTCCTTGTGGTCTGCCATTGGAACATCTATAGCACTTTATATTGGATTTGACAATTTCCAAAAATTGTTGGAGGGTGCTTTCTTCATGGATGAATATTTTTGTAATACACCACTTGAGAAAAATGTAAGTATAAAGCACAACATATTAGTGTGTAATATTCATTAATAATGCCCAATTTCATCATATTGTGTTAATGCAACCTATGTCTTAAAATTTTTTAACACTAAAAGTTTTATTGAGTAATATTTTATTAAAACTTAAGTCTTCACACGTTTTTATGTAATAACTTAAACTCACAAGTTTGCAGAATTTTGAATTACATCTTCATGTAGACCCCCCCCCCCAAAAAAAAAAAAAAAAACAGAAGATATAAAAGAAAATATGACAAATGACAAATTTTATGGAATGAAAAAACTAGTAACATAGCACAAGAAGTTTTAAACCTATCTTCACAAATGATTTCAAAATCACTGAATTTGCTACAGAAAGATCTTAATACTTGTATCAGTTTTTCGTCACAAGTAGATGGCTACATAGAGGCATAGAAATGGCAACAAATGACCTTTCAGAAAGTGATAAAACATTAATCAAGGAAAATATTTGAATTTTCAAAAATAAATTAAACAACTGAATGACAAAGCAAAAATCGTGGTTAAACCAGATAAAGGTAAATACATTAGTTTTAATAGGTACAGAACACTGTAATAACAAAACGGCTTAGTTACTTCAAAATGATGATTACATAGAAATTCCAAAGGACCTACTACCTATTATGTGTTTCAAATGGCATGTCATTTGACATCCGGCAGTTTAAAAGTATTATTTATTTCTTACAATGTGTAAGGACTGTGATACAATGAAGCACAAAATTAATGTAATTTTGAGTCAAACTAATACTCAATGCTCCATTTATTGCTAGTATTTACCTAGAACGTGTTTCGTTAGGATCTTCCTAACATCATCAGCTGTTGTCGACTAATGGATCTTGGTTTGGTGAACTCCTTGGAGGTGATAGGGGCATCTCGGTCGATATCTTGATGAACTTGAACTTTGGGTTCTCTTCAAAGGTAGTATCAAAATTGAACAATTTTCTTTCATATTTCTTAATGAAAATCTTTTTCCACGTGGTTAATGCAGCTGTACCTCGGACACTTTAATAAGTGGATTTCTCATTCTATATTGTGATTATCCTTCCAAAAATGGTGCACTACCACCGATTTATCTATTTCTTTGTTCCTGATGTTCCTAAAATGCTCTTTAAGCCTAATGTTCAAATTCCTTTTAGTTTTTCCAATGTAAAAGTTGTTACAGCCTTTGCAGTTTATCCGGCACACACCTGACCAATTGCCAACTGACTAATTGACCAATTCAGCACTGAATCTATTGTATTCTGCAATGTGAATTATATTATTGTACTCTTTGATATATTCCAAAAGTGATGAATTCCAGGAAATAAAGTCTGATCCTTTAAATAAGTGTGTAAAACAGTTAAATGAAACAATCAAGGATAAAATGATCATACCAGAAGAACAAACTTTGAAACCGGACAACCCTACAGTAGCTAACATGTATGGATTACCCAAAATTCTTAAAACAGGAAATAAGATGCGCCCAATCATTAACAACATAAACACACCCTGCTACAAACTGTCCAAATGGCTAAACAAAAAATTTAAGTAGCTACCAAAATTTGAAAGCCACAGTATTAACAATTCGTTGGAATTCATCAACAAAACTAATGAACTAGAATTTTCTCCTACTGACCAAATGGTATCTTTTGACGTAATCTCTTTGTTCCCAAGTGTGCCAAGAGACGAACTCATGGAGTACATGCAAATATGGCTTCAGTCCCTACAGTTAGACCAAAACATCATAGAGGAATACCTTCACTTAACAAACATCTGCTTTGGACAGTCCTTTTTTACATTCAATAAAAAGATTTTCAAACAAAAATCAGGACTATCTATGGGCAACCCATTGTCCCCATTCCTGGCAGACTTCTTCATGAGCTTTTTGGAAACCCATACCACAAAGGCATTCTCACTAATTTTCAAACATTGGTATATATATGTGGATGACATTTGGGCAATAGTAAATGAGAAACAAGGGGATGATGCATTAAAACTACTGAATTTACAAAATCCTGCATTAAAATTGTCCATAGAAAAAGAGAGAAACAATGAAATCCCTTTCTTAGATTTGAAACTAGTTAGAAAACATACAAAACTAGAATTTGGAGTACATAGGAAGGAAACACACAGAAAATTTCATAAAATCAGATGCATATAACCCAAGACAGCACAAACATGCTGTTATCAACAGTTTAACTTACAGGCTGGTTAATGTACCTTTAAACAAGATGGAATATTCCTTTCTTGGAAATGTTGAAAACAGTGTTGTTGTAATAAATTAAATTTAAAGGGAGTCGATTAATGACACTAAACAACACTTACTTTTAAATTTTCCTGGAACATGTTTCGGAGACTATTTGCCTCCATCATCAACCGGACATCGACTGGTTCTCAGTGGTGTAGCTGACGATATTTTGTCACATGTCTCCTCTGGTGGCGGTTCAAGGAACTTGCTGAACAAATCTTTCTGAGGGATGTCGAAATTTAATACTTTGTTCCTATTTTTTGAAATGAAGATTTGTTCCCATATGGACAGTTCTTGTTTTTCTGATGTATGTTTCAGTAATTTTGGTTCTGGATTTATGTTGGGTTTTTTCCCAAAAATGCATGGCAACTGCTGATTTATCTGATTGTTTATATTTTATGTTCCTAAAGTGTTCCTTTGCTCTTGTTTAAAAAAAAACAAAAAAACATTCAACTAACACCAGTGAACCATTACTCCTTAAAAAACCTAATTTGCTCAAACATCAAAGATGCCATTCCATCTAACAAAAAATCTGGTATATATCAAATTGAATGCTGTGACTAGTCAAATTTATATTTGAAAAACCAAAAGAAATTTAGAAACATAAATTTACATGAGGACTTATTAGTTGATTTTGTTAAACTTACTGATTTTTGTTTGGATCAAAATTTTTTCACTTTTATTGGTGAATTTTTTCAACAAACTTCTGGCTTAGCAATGGGTAATCCTCTTTCATCTTTTCTTGCTGATCTTTTTATGAGTTTTTTTTTGGAAATTCAAGTCTCTAAAGTTTTTCCTTTAATTTTTAAAACATGGTATAGATATGTTGATGATATTTTTGCTATTGTTCCTGAAAAACAAATTAATTATGCTTTAAAATTACTGAATTTTCAAGATAAAGCTATAAAATTCACATTAGAAACTGAAATTTATGGATTTCTTCCTTTTCTAGGTTTGAAAATAATAAAAAATAATAACAAATTAGATTTTGGTATTTATAGGAAATCTACTCATATTGATAATTGCATAAAAAATAAAAGTTTTAACCCTTTTCCACATAAATTTGCGGTTTTTAATAGTTTGATTTATAGATTAATAAATATCCCCCTGAATAAAGAAGAATTTAATAAAGAATATAAACATATTATTAATACTACTTTAATTAATGGTCCTAATAAAGATTTTATACAAAAGAAAATTGAAAAATTTAAATATCAAAAAGGTATTAATGATATTTCTACTCTTAAAAAAATAAAAGATGATTATAAATTTAAAAAGTTTACTTACCATCCTTGGGTTAATAAACATTTTCAAATTTTTTTTAAAGAAGTTGGTATAACTTTAGTTCCTCAAAATAAATATAGTATTAAAAATTTATTACAATTTTCTAAAAAAGATAAAATTCCTAATAATAAAAAATCTGGTATTTATCAATTTAATTGCTTAGATTGTGATCAGGTTTATATTGGAAAGACGAAATGTAGTTTGGAAACCAGAAAGAAAGAACATTTTCATAACATTAGATATAAACAAATTGATAAATCGGCCGTAGCAGACCAGTTTTGGTCATTAAATCATGAATAAATCCCGAAGTTAAATTATTAAAACAATTAAATGGTCCCATAGATTTAATAGTTTGGGAAAAAATATTTATTTTAAAAAATAAAAAACGCATAATGAATTTTGACATACCGGCAATTGATTCTGTTTTTAGGTTTGTTTCGTCTTCAGATGTTGGTAATACGTGTGTGTATTTAATGCTCAGAATTTGATAATAAAATCATTTTTCTTCTTGCTTCCCAATATTTGGAGACTAGATCTTGATTTTGGAGAGTTTCACATACAGTTAGATGATCAATGTTCATTAAATCGTCTTTACCACATAAACAGCACTGTGGAGAAGTTGTTAATCCAACCTTGAATAAATGTCCATTCAAACAATCATGGCCTGTGATTAATCTGAACATTGCTACTGAAGATTTTCGAGGTAGTTCTGGAATTGTCTTTAGTTTGTTTTGGAGATCTTTCCAATTAAGTTTTTCAGAGGAAACTAGATAGTTGTTATATAGTTTTGTGAAGATGTTTTTGATAGGAGATATTTTGTTTCGTTGTTTGAGATATTTTGGAACCCTTCTTGGCCAACATATCTGCTTGCTCATTGCCAGAAATTCCACAGTGAGATGGTATCCATTGGAAAACTATACGTATATTTAAATTTTGAAGATGTTTAATCATATTATGAATTTCATTTATCTTTTCAGTTTTTGGACTGTCATTTGAAATAATAGCCTGTTGGTAATACGTAAATACATAGTATCCTTGACAACGAATTGTGTTGACTGAAGATGTGGGCAAATGTCCATGAAATTAATTTCACAAAAACATAACAGAAGTATTGTCATCGGCTTCTTAAGTTAAGTGGAGAACATTTACTAAATATTTTTATTTGTGTAGTGTTTGTTACTCCACTGTAAATAACTTCATTTTCTGTGTAATAAGTAACTACTGTTTCCCCAATCAGTAATAAAACTTCATACAGAAAATTTACATATCATCCCAGAGCTACATACCTTTTCCAAAAAGTCTTCAAAGAGTACAACATTACTTTGGCCCCACAGAACAAATTCAGTGTGTACCACCTTTTGAAATCACATAATACAAAGGAAATACCTACAGACAAAAAGTCTGGTGTGTACCGGATAAACTGCAAAAGCTGTGACAACTTTTACATTGGAAAAACTAAAAGGAATTTGAACATTTGGCTTAAAGAGCATTTTAGGAACATCAGGAACGTGAAAGTGAAAACAAACAACATTAGCAATAAAGTAAACCAGTTGGATGAGCAATCATGGATATAGTACTTCAAATAAAGTACAAAGGAGTTATGCAGAAATAGCAAAGATACAAAAGGAAGTATTTGTGCCAAGTCGACCACGTGACGCGCTACCGGATGATGCCATGTGCTCCTGTGAAAGAGATAGACAGACAATTACTTCACTCCAGAAAATAATACATATAATGAATAATGACTTAAAAGAAGCACAGAACCAGATCTATTTATTGCAGCAAGAAAATGCGAAGATGAAACTTCAGTTACGAGATAAACAAGAGGAAATATGGAACCTACCGAAGAAAACAGCAAGTGCAAACATAAGGAATAGCTCCGAAGGGACGAAAAACATTGTAACAGAGAACCCTTATCAGGTCTTAGAAAATATGGAAGTGCCAGAGAATGAAGATAAGCAACATAAGAAGGAATCCGGTATCAAGAAAATAGTGATACATGGAGACAGCCATGCGAGAAACATAGCACCGAGAATACGCGAGTGCTTAGGGAATGCTAGTGTAATTGGACATGTAAAGCCAAATGCAAAATTAGAATATGTAACAGAGGGTATTACGAGTGCAAAAAGTGATGTGAATATAGTGATTGGTGGATCAAACAACGTATATAAAAACGAAGCTAAGCAGATGATCCATACAATGAATGGGTTATTGGACAATGAACTAAGGGAGAAACAGGTAATTGTAGCAAGTGTACCACACAGATATGATTTACCATATGATTCGTGTGTGAACAAAGAAATTAGGAAGGTGAATAAGTGGCTGAAACTATTGTGTGCTAAGTACCCAAATGTGGTGCTGGCAAATATAGGTTACCTACCCAGAGAAAAACACACTAGGCATGGGCTACACTTAAATGCTGCTGGTAAAAAGCATCTTGTGGCAGAACTGTGTAATGTAGTAAGGGATATGTTAACTAAACCTAGGTTAGTTTTAAATCATCAAGGAGTCATTAGTCAGGGAAACTACCATTACCAAAGGAAGTTAGAGGTAACATAGCTGCTGATAGACGGATAAGAATAATTCATCAAAATGTAAGAAGTGCTCAAAATAAGATTGAAATAATTGAGGATGTGTTAGCACAAACTGACCCTCATGTAGTAGTATTAACAGAATATTGGCTTAATGCCAATCAGCTCCCATTATATAAACTGGAAAATTTTGGTTTAGCTAGTAAATTTTGCAGAAATAAAAATCAGGGAGGTGGTGTAGCTATTTATGCCAAAAATGATATAAAAATTGTGCCATTAACTAGGATTGAAAATAGTTCTGTTGAGATGGTTTGTGAAATGGCAGGAATTAAAATTACAACTAAAAATGGTAATATAAATATTATAGGTGTATATAGACCCCCTGGAGCGAAGTTACATGATTTCTTCAAAATTTTTGTAAACATACTTCAACATGCTACTATAAACAGGCCTAAATTAGTTATACTGGGTGATATAAATATAAATCTTGCAATGGATTCTAATAGCTCCAAACAATTTCAGGACTTATTAAATAGTTTTAATCTACGTAATGTCATAAATGAACCAACTAGAATTACAGCGAGTACATCGTCAGTAATAGATCTTGTAATAATAAACCTAAATGTTGAGGAATATTCCTCTTTTGTACAAGAATTTCACATCTCTGATCATAGTATGGAAATAATTGATGTCTATGATAGTGACATAGAACACATAGAAGAGAGCTGTAATTTAGGTAGATGTATAACAGAACACAAACTATCACATTTTGTTGCAACACTCCTCCACGCTAATTGGGATGCAGTATATTTGGCTCAGGGTACAGATATGAAATGGGATGCATTTTATGAAATATTTCTATATTATTTTAATATGTTTTTTCCAGTAAAACTGAATAAATTTGACAAATGCCTCCAAAAAGTCAATATCCCCTTGGAGGTAACGCTATTAAGGGATAACATGAAAAGCATGTATGAGTTTTATAAAGCAACACGTTTTGGGTTTTACAATGAGAGATATAAGATCCTCAAAAAGCAATATTTACATGCGTTATTAGCATTAAAAACACAAAAATATGAGAAAAGTATTATTGAGTCCACTAATAGGAATAAAACTGCATGGGGAATCATAAATGAACACAAGAGTAACAAAAAACAACCTGAGAACATTGTACTTGACTATCAGTCACAGCTTGTAAGTAAACCACAGGAAGTATGTAATATATTCAATTCTTTCTTCATAAATGGAGTTGACAAGAAACAGAAAGACGATAGTAGTAATAAAATGCCTTTTTCCATATTGGATACAATATACCTAAGGCCAACAAACAAAGCTGAAATAAGTAGGCTCATAAATAGTTTTAAAACACAAACATCTGCTGGATGGGACGGTATATCCACAAATGTTTTAAAAAGATGTTCCATAGCAATAGTAGATGTACTAGAACACCTAATAAATTACTCTTTATCTAAAGGTGTATTTCCTGCATGTTTAAAAAAATCTGTAGTTAGGCCAGTATTTAAAAAAGGCGACAAACACGATAAGAATAATTATAGGCCTATAACACTCACCTCAGTACTTGCTAAATTCTATGAAAAGATTATAGCTAAGCAGTTACTAAGCTTCCTGGACAAGCATAATATATTAAGTAGTTTTCAGCATGGGTTTAGAAATAAATTCTCAACAGTGACTGCAATGGTAGACATTATCCATCACATACTAACACACCTCGAGAAAAATGACAAAGTAGTAGGTTTGTTCTTAGATCTGTCAAAAGCTTTCGATAGCGTGTGCCATAAAACATTACTACTGAAATTACAGCATTATGGGATAAGGGGAAAAACATTAGAATTATTAACAACCTATCTAACTGGGCGTAAACAGTGTACAGAAATATCATACAAACTTGGTAGTACTACAAAAAAAGTTTCATCTAATTATGACCATGTAAGGTTGGGAATACCGCAAGGATCAGTACTTGGCCCTCTACTATACATACTTTATGTAAACGATATGCCAGATTTCAACAATAGCAAAGCAATAGCATATGCGAATGACACATCCTTGATCTTTTGGGATAAATCAGAAATTAGTTTACAAAATAATATAAAGGAACAGACAAATTCACTGGTTGAATATTTTAAGAAAAATAACCTAAATGTTAATGCAGGGAAAAGTAAAGTTATGTTATTTGAACTTAGAAACAGCGATAATATTATTAATGTAACTATCAATGAAAAAGCAACAGAGCAGGTAAAAGTCATAAATTTTTTGGGTCTACAGCTAGATAGTAATTTAAAATTCCATAATCAGATAGATAAAATATGTAAACAAATTAGTACAGCTATATACGTTATAAGGAAATTATCAAAATATTTAACAACAGATATTCTAAAACTTGCTTATTATGGGATGATACATAGCCACATCAATTATGGAATAGAAATTTGGGGCAGTGCTGGTATTTCAAACCTGAATAGAATACTCACACTACAAAAAATGAGCCTAAGAATTATTTACAAGATAGGAAAGAAGGTATCATGTAGAAGCACATTTAAAACCCAAAATATATTAACGGTTGCCTCCCTCTATGTATATAAGGTTATACTCCTGGTCTTAGAAGATAGATACGATCTGACTAGAAATAGAGACAACCATAATCATAATATAAGAAACCAGGATAATTTTTTTAGAATAGCTATTACAAAAAAAAGCAGTAGAAAAAGATTCTTTTGTAATTGGCAGTATGCTATACAATAAGCTCCCTACACAATTAAAGCAGTTAAGTAAGAATAACTTTAAGCCAGCATTAAAGACATATCTAATTGAAAGATGCCTGTATAGATTAGACGAATTATAGTGTACCTGTACTACCTACAAATATCTTTGATACAGTTTGTGTATTAAATTTTATATGTAAAAATTGTAAATATGGAAAATTGTAAATACCAATATAAATGTATTAGAATTTGACAAAGCTTGAAACATTTGTAATGATGTCTATAAGTGAATAAATATTATTATTATTATTATTATTATTATTATTATTATTATTATTATTATTATTATTATTATTATTATTATTATTATTATTATTATTATTATTATTATTATTATTATTATTATTATTATTATTATTATTATTATAAAGAAATAGATAAATCAGCAGTAGCGTATCATTTTTGGAAGGATAATATAGAACGAGAAATCCACTTATTAAAAAGTGTCCAAGGTCCAGCAGCATTAACCATGTGGGAAAAGATTTTCATAAAGAAGTATGAAAGAAAATGGTTCAATTTCGATATTACCTTTGAAGAGAACCCAAACTTCAAGTTCATTAAGGTACTGACAAAGATGCCCCTATCACCTCCAAGGAGTTCACCAAACCAACATCCTGCCCGCCTCGATAACATAGATGGTAGCGTGTTTGCCTCACGTTCAAGAGGTCCCGAGATCGAATCACAGTTAGGATGAGTTACCTGGATAAGGTTTTTATGGGATTTTCCCTTATCCTGAAAGACGAATGTCGAGTAGCGCTAAGCTCCATGGACCCGGACTCATTTGAGCATCATTTCACCAATTTCATTAATCGTCCAATATGACTTAACGTTGGAGGACATAAATTAAAAAAAAAAAAAAAAAAAAAAACGTCCATTAGTCAACAATAGCTGGTGTTAGGAAGGTCCTAAAGAAACACGCTTTAGGTAAATACTAGCAATAAATGGACCATTGAGTACTAGTTTGACTCAAAATTATATTAGTATTATTTCTGTTGCAACCCCCTGTTTTATTTGAGCCCACACCAACTCAATTGCATTATATTGGCAGTTTTAAGGCGGGAAGCATATTACCTCGTTTACCTTTTCAATTGCAAGTTGATCCAGCTGATACACTTGTTCAGTGTTTTTAAACGGAAATACTCTTTGCAATAACTCTAAAGAACAACTGAATAATATTGATTTGAACTCTCCAGAGAAAATAAACACTGTTTATCCAGCATTCATTCATATACATAAGTTCACAGCATTCCACAAGCTAACAGGAAATGAAGTGTATGCTCCATAGGTTTGCTATTTCTTGAACGTAACACCTTGTTTTATTTAAAGTAATTCTTTTATCTCGTCATGTCAATAGTTTAAATTTCAGTATTGAGTAATTACAAGTGTTATATATGTACACACATACAAACCAACCAATAATGGCCGTGCTTTGCCTCACGATGTATTGGTAAATATATTGATATTTATTTGTTTATATTTTGTAAACTGAACTGATGCACTTTTACATGGCTTTTAAACAGAAGAACTGAATAACAATGCTTTGAACTCTATAGAGTGATAGAGTTATAACTCTATAGTTATAGAGTTATAGACATTATGAGCCATTCATAAACCTAGATATGTGACCAGACACATTCTGCCAGGCCAATAGAAAGTGTAGTTATTAAATTATAGATGAATCGTATTTATAACACATCAGCTTCACTTACGTACTTATATTGAGGACATGTTTTGCGAACGATGGTTCGCAAAACCATAGCAGGCTAATATCCCTGTAATTTGCTAGCTTATTAACATCCCCTTTATTCTTAAATATGTTGTCGTCAAATGCTAGGCTTTGGCAATGAAGCCATTAGCTCTCTTGTTCTCCAATATTTCTGTGTAGTGGATCCGGCAGGTAGGACTTCACAGGTTGGAAGATGTTCTTTAATTATTTCCTCTTTGTTGCACAGACAATTTGGACTTGTATAAATTCCGAAGTAATCTAAAATTTGCTACTGCAGCTTTACGTGGGATTTCTGGAATAATTTCTGGATTTTTAATTAAAAAGTTCCATTTTTTTATCTTTGGTTTTGTTAGAAATTGATTGGTTTTGTTTGTTTTTGTATTTGTTTTTATTAATCTTTTCATGGATGTAAAGGATAAGTTTTTGTTTTTGTTCTGAATTAAATTTGCACCTTTTTTGACATTTGATTATTATTCTTAAATATTGGCACTACTATTGCTGTTTTCCAACTTCTAGGGACATTACCACCTTCAAAATTTGAGATTAGTATCCTTACTAACAGTCTTAATCTGCTCTCATTTAGACTCCATGCTTTCCGAAACTTCCCTGGAATACCACCAATTCCACCTGCTTTGTTCCTTTTTATTCTTTTGATTTGCTCCCTTACTTCTCTAATTCCTATTTGGATATCTAATAATTCATTGAAGTCGTTATTCTGTATTACCCAAATATTTTCCCTCTTTTGTTTTTCACCTCCTAAAAGACTTTTAAAATAATTAAACCATTCATCTGCACTTATATTATTTTCTCTTACTTGAGCTCTATACAATCTCTTAACTATAGTCCATACTGTTTTACTATCATTAACTGTTGCTGCTTCATACAATTTTTTTACTCATTTTCTCCCCCCATTCTTTTCTTTTTTCCTGCAGCAAGCTTCTGTATGCCCACCTTTCAAACATAAAATCCTCTTTTTCCTTTTGTCCTCCCATTAACCTCCATTTCCTCAGTTCCCTTAAAACTCTTCTTTTGCCATCCTGCATTCTTCGTCGAACCATCCCTTCTGCTTACCCACCATATATTTTTCATTTTCATCCTTAATCTGCCCCTTTTACTAGCATTTCTAACTTCAGAACTACTACATGTGTTTTATTTTCTTTCAACATCTGCTCTACCCCTGCCTCTTTCTGCTCTCGCTATATCTGATCCCAGTTATCTTAAAAAAGCATCTGACTCTTCCCTCCATTTATACTTTTCACTTTTAACTCCTCGATATTGCTCTCCTCTTGTTTCTTCTTTATATATGCTGAGAAATTTTACCCCTATTGGGAAGTGATTACTAGAACACACTACATTCGACAAAATCAGTAATATATGAGTCTAAATCTACTGTATATACTATATAGTCTAATCTCTGTTTCATATAACCTTGCTCCGCTGACATGTATCACTTCGCGTCCAACTACCTTCCCCCTCATCCTAATTGGCTAATGTTTTTGCTCCATAGGCGATAAGGTGGTGCCTTCCCTTCACATTGAAATCTGCAGTAAACGTCATAATAATTGCCAGGAAGATAGATAAAATCATACAAATAAGAATATGAAGGCATGCAAAAATAATGAAGTTTATAATGAAACTGAGCAAGTTGAAACAATGAATGAGCAATGAAACTGAAACAAGTTTATAATGAAAGGCCTTTGGCCTTTTCCACTGGGATTTTGTAAACCAGCACACATACCTTGCAAAAATGCTTGTCTTTCAGTCTTAAAAGTCATGTCACGCCATACTTGTGTGTGTTCTTCATTCACCCAAGTCTCGTCAAGGTAGTATATTTTGCGACTTGTATCTCGGTACAGTCTGATTGTCCTTAAATAACGTCTTCGCCACACAGCAATATCGCCCCTGGAGTGGTAAGTTTTCCGGTTGTCTCAATTTCATGTCACGATGTTCAGGGCACAGCTGTTCGACTTCTCTCACTGACAAAGACGGATTCTTCTCTGTGAGTGCATTAAACACATGCACCACAATTATTTTTTCGCCGCTTTGGAAAGGTTTTCCCTTGCGATGATTCAGCGAAAAACTGGCGCTAGACTCTGCCATTATATACATAATAAGTACACGCGCAATAAACGATCAATAAAATAATTTAGCTCTCGCACTCGGGATAGCACACCGTCGAATGGTGATATATGACTAATCCACTTGCAAACAAGGTCAGTGATAAAAGTCATATAAACAAATATGTCATCACTACTGCTAAATCACGTGCTATCGTGCCATGTGCTTGAGAGCAAAGGAACCTCCTCTTTACTTCTTTTAAGAATTAACATGCATTTCAGATAAATCAACTCTGTTGCGTAATATATTTCATTAAAGCAGTTAAGAAAATATAAATTTGACAATTCTCTTCCAACATATAAAGACATATCACCATGTTAAATAACGAACTAATTTTTACTGCACAACAGTCTGCACCACAACAGCAGCCAATAGATGTGATAAGGTCACGTGACCGTTAAGAGATACAGAACAAGCTTATATGAAACAAGGATTAAGATACTCTGACTGTTTTTATTTACAAAAGTAAATTCTCCCATATCATCTTTCCCCTTCACCCCATTACACATCCTCATACTTGTCTCCTACAAAATTCTATCAACTTCTTGCCTTCACAATTTAAAACTTTATCTTTACTCCTCCTTCTTTCCATCTCTTTTGTTTCCCCAATTAACTCTCCCTCAGGGTTTATTATGTTTATTTGACTTGTTCCTACCCTTGAATTAAAATCACCTATTATGATAAAGCTATTAACTAAGTTTCTATTTGATATGTCCTCCATATCATTTCTTATTAAACTAAATAAGTTTGGATTATAAAATTCTGAGGTATTTGGTGGGTTATATACCACTCCAAAACACATCCTTTCCTTCCTCCCTATTCCACCTAACACACACCACAGCACAAAATCTCTATACACTTTCACTTTAATATGCAAATCTTTCCTAACAAATAAACCTAGACCACCTTACACATGGCCTCTCTTTCTTTCTTACCCCTTTCTTCTCATAAAAATCGAAATCACTCACTTCCACTGAAATACCACCTGTCAACTAAGTCTCTACAACTCTTATCACATCACCTAATCTTAAAATCTGCATTATTTCACCATTCCTCAACTTTTCCAAATTCCCTTGCATATTCCATGTTATAACCCCCAATACCTTTTCCTATCCCTTTCTCTCGAAACTGAATTGTTGCAATTTGGTTTTGCTCCTTGTCAGCCTTGACCTGCTTACTGGATTACTCCCTCCCTGTCTGTCTTCAACCTGTAGATTACTTTCTCCTGGCAAAGAGATTATGCTGAGCCCGGACTCCTTCCACACATCTATTCCCGCAGCTGCTCCCTAGGCCATACTACATGCATCATCAATCATCTGTCTATCCGGTGAAACCTGTTTGCTGGGTGACATCATCTGCTCTCCCCTTTTATCTTCTCCGCCTCCACTGCTAGCTGTACTACGTATCCTTGACGTCATCTGAACTTCCTGACTGCTGGCATGTGTGCTGTTGTTTGTTGACTGTCTGGTATTTAGCTGACATATCCCGCGTTCTATGTTGATCCAAAGGTCTAATCCTCTCACGTATGCCTTGTCTCCTCTGGCTCTTGCATTTTTCATCTCTTTTAGTAGCACACTTCTTATTTCTCTCCCTTTCTTCCCATAGTCATTTTCCACGAATATTCTGGTCCCTTTTAATTTTTTGGCACTGTATAAGATTGCCCATTTTATTTTCACTGTTGCCAGCTTAACTATTACTGGTCTGAGGTTTATGCCTCTCCGACCTTCTCTGAATGTATCTACTATTTCCCAGCTGCCAAGCTTTATTTCTAATTTATCTTAAATAATTTCTCCAATTTTTCTCCGACTAGGATGATTCCCCATCTTTCCCAGAGTCTGGAAGTATGAATGAGAGTGTGAATATATTAAAATTCAAAGAATATGATTTAACACCTTCGATATGTTTCAAAGGAGACCAGGCAACTTTAGGCTGTATTCAGCATAAAGTTTTAGTGCTTTTTTTTATTATAATATTGTACTGGTCTTTGACAGTTATACACACAAAATTTTGAGTCTCTTGAATTGTAAATATTGTATTTTTATAATTACATTGTAGTTTTTTTAAGTATAAAAAGGCAAAATCCAAGCAACTGCAGTCAAATGATACCACCTCAACATCCAAGCATGCCATCACACCAATTATTTTACTTAGGCCCTTCTCGTCCTTTACCACAGACAGATTTGACTGCAGTTACTGAGATTCGAACTTACATTTAGCTTTGAATGGTTGACAGTCCATTATTTATTTCTTTAACGACCATGGCTATTTGAATTGTGTTGAGGCACCATAGAAAGCGGTATGAAAACCAGTTTAACAAGCACAGCAAGAGTGGCATAAATAGCAAAATAATTAATCCAAAAAGGGGTTAAGTGAGCATTGTAGCTTGTATTTGCTTATATGATCTTAGTGCAGTACAAATAGCACCTACAATAAAACTCTCTACTTCTAAAAGTGAACATTTTAGAAAGCTTAAAGTGAACAACTGAATAAATAAATTCTCTTTCAAACAACCCATAGGTTAATGGTTAGAATTAATGTTGTATGTTTAGTGCAGCTTAGTGAAAGAAACCTCATCAACTTTTGTATGTGAAGTTATTCATTGACAATCTTTTAGAGAGAAAACATTTTAGAAAATTAGATGCTTTTAGAGTAAACAGAATGCAGTAGTTAAAAAAGCTGTTAGTTTTAATTAGCTCACTTGTTTGACTTTTAGCCTTCTGTAATATTGGCTGTTTTGGGAATATGGTATAACAACTTCTATGGAGCAGAAACACATGCTTTGCTGCCATATGACCAGTACCTGCATCGATTTGCTGCTTATTTTCAACAAGGAGACATGGAATCTAATGGAAAGTAAGGCAAACACAACACATCATAATATCTTTAAACAGTATATAAGTTAAAATTAAGGGAGTAAACCACCATTCTTTCAGCAGTTGCATATACCACAGGTTCAAGGGTAAGTCAGTAAGTATCCACTCATTTTTATAATTTATTATAATAGAAAATGTACAGTTATATCATTTTCTACACTGTTTGCTTTGGCTTACTATTGTAAGTACTTGATTCCCAGGCTTTGTTAAGCCATTATTATTTAGTTAATTGATGGAAATTAATCGTTCCTCCATACTATCCATGTATAGACTAAGGTTTTGGATAGATAGTCAACCTGAAAACTTCAAATGGTATGTATTTCGAATATGAGGACCCCTAGCAGTTTGCCGGGAAAACATACGAGTCAGTTGGAGAGTTTAGTGTCATGACAGCACATTGGCCATGGTAGCTCAAAGGTTAAGAGTGACTGGATGGAAACCGGGAGATCTGTGGTTCAAATCCCGGCTGTAACATTGAATTTTTCAGGTTGACTCCATCTATGCAAAACCTTAGCCTATACATGGCTAGTATGGAGCAATGATTAATTTCCATCAATTTAAGGTAATTTAGAGTGTTTACATTCCATGCACTGGCCCTTGCTTTTTGGTTTAAAGAAGTGGATTGAAGGTTTACAGTAACTTCGTTTAAAAAATACTTCACGATCATTAGCACAGTGGTGCAACATACATTGGCTGATGGATACATGATTTTGTTTGTGCTCTTCATTGAGTTATTTTGAGATCCCTCTTGCACAGATTTAGGAAAGCCAAGCCTATAATGAACAATTCATTTACAATTGTGAATAATTTGTACGTATTTTGCCACTTCATAGATAGAAATTCAGTTATTCATGGTGTGCACGTGTTGAATGCTGATGTCATTTGTGAATGGGTAATCTCCTCTCTCCTTGTCTTTCATACTTGTTTGATCATCATTAACTTTTCAACACTTTGCATATGGTAAAAGGTGTCCTCACAATATGCGAAAGTTTTCTGTGGATTTCAGCTCCTGTTACATTTTCATTGCATGTTGCTGACCACTTTAAACAGGTTCATTGTGTAACATCAACTGGAGTGATAATGATCAAACATTCCATAAGCTTACACAATGGTCTATTAAAGTTGCAGTCATATGCAATGTCTTCTAATTGTAAAAATGCTGCCATTTCTCTTGTTTATATTTTCTTTCTTGAAATGAAGGTGTGCTTCATCTGCAAGTACCACAAGAAAACTAGGACATTTCCTTAAAAAATGCTGTCTCAATATTGAGTGAGATTTTGTTTCATCTTTGAATCATACATAAATATTCTCTTCCTAAAGTAAACCTATTTGTGGCAAAATGATACCAACACACCCATGCAAGCGCGCACACACACACACACACACACACACACACACACACACACACACACACACACACACACACACACACACACACACACACACACACACACACACACACACACACACACACACACACACACACACACACACACACACACACACACACACACACACACACACACACACACACACACACACACACACACACACACACACACACACACACACACACACACACACACACACACACACACACACACACACACACACACACACACACACACACACACACACACACACACACACACACACACACACACACACACACACACACACACACACACACACACACACACACACACACACACACACACACACACACACACACACACACACACACACACACACACACACACACACACACACACACACACACACACACACACACACACACACACACACACACACACACACACACACACACACACACACACACACACACACACACACACACACACACACACACACACACACACACACACACACACACACACACACACACACACACACACACACACACACACACACACACACACACACACACACACACACACACACACACACACACACACACACACACACACACACACACACACACACACACACACACACACACACACACACACACACACACACACACACACACACACACACACACACACACACACACACACACACACACACACACACACACACACACACACACACACACACACACACACACACACACACACACACACACACACACACACACACACACACACACACACACACACACACACACACACACACACACACACACACACACACACACACACACACACACACACACACACACACACACACACACACACACACACACACACACACACACACACACACACACACACACACACACACACACACACACACACACACACACACACACACACACACACACACACACACACACACACACACACACACACACACACACACACACACACACACACACACACACACACACACACACACACACACACACACACACACACACACACACACACACACACACACACACACACACACACACACACACACACACACACACACACACACACACACACACACACACACACACACACACACACACACACACACACACACACACACACACACACACACACACACACACACACACACACACACACACACACACACACACACACACACACACACACACACACACACACACACACACACACACACACACACACACACACACACACACACACACACACACACACACACACACACACACACACACACACACACACACACACACACACACACACACACACACACACACACACACACACACACACACACACACACACACACACACACACACACACACACACACACACACACACACACACACACACACACACACACACACACACACACACACACACACACACACACACACACACACACACACACACACACACACACACACACACACACACACACACACACACACACACACACACACACACACACACACACACACACACACACACACACACACACACACACACACACACACACACACACACACACACACACACACACACACACACACACACACACACACACACAGAGACTGACACAGACACTGACACAGATAGACTCAGACAGACACAGACACAGACACTGACACAGATAGACTCAGACAGACACAGACACAGATAGACTCAGACAGACACAGACACAGACACTGACACAGATAGACTGACACACAGACAGACACTGACACAGATAGACTGACACACAGACAGACACTGACACAGATAGACTGACACACAGACAGACAGACAGACACAGACACAGATAGACTGACACACAGACAGACAGACACAGACACAGACACACCCAGACAGACAGACACAAGACACACCACAGAGAGACAGAGAGACAGACAGACACATTCTCTCTCTCTCTCTTTCTCTGTACTGTTGATTATCTCTTTAAATTTGTTCCACCAGAACTTTCACACCAGCCTTTACAGGAAACTGAAGATCATAGGTGGTTTCAGCAAAACAAATTACAAGACTATGACACTGTGTAAGAGAAGCATACATAAATAATGTTTAGAATGGGAAACACACATTAAAATATACACTACCACACATAAATTTCAGTACACCATTATTGTTATCTGGCATTTCAGATTTGAATACAAAACAAACTTTATTCTCCAAAAATATAATTATATTAACTTACAAAGGTATAATACAAATAGAATTATATTTTGCTTTCATCAAAATTATATTTTGCTGTCCTTGGATTTGTTGATTGCCTCACAAACACAAGGCATGTAGTCAGCCAGTTTTTGTAAATATTTTGAGTCTGTATGATTCCACACATCCTAAACATCCCAAATTTCCGATATGTCTGTCCACTTCATCCCAGACCTTTCCAATGGGATTACAATCGGGGCTAGGTATGGCCAGACCATATCCTTAAGTAGTTTCTCTTTGAGGTAATATAATAATAATAATTTATTTTCATCCATAATAACACTTAGATGTTGTCGGATACGTCAAAATAAACAGTTATATACATTTAATTACAATTCGTCCAGTCTATACAAGCATTTTTGTATTAGAAACTTGTTTAGTTCATTTTTAAATAATTTACCTTTTTTTGTTTTTAGTGAATTTGGTAGTTTATTAAATAATAATTTTCCCATTATTAAGGGATCTTTATCTGTTGACTTCTTATTTAAAGTTATTCTGTGGTAATTATTTTGTGTCCTTGTTTCATGTTTGTGACAATGTTTATTTAAGATACCCATTTCATCCTTGCTAATTACAAACATTATTACTTTAAAAACGTATAGAGATACTACTCTATGTAGTGTACCTAGTACAGAATTCTTACCAATGTTTAGTGCCAAGCTGTTGCAAGGTAAAGTTTTTCTCTATTAAGCACAACCCACATGATATTGTATGATATTGAAGTATGCAGTGTAGTGCTTCAGATCCACACGTTCTTCTATTTTCACAATATCCCCAGCATTATCCAGCATTATCTCCAGCAAAACGCTCCCAAACCACAATAGAACCCCCACCATGTTTAACTGTAGATAGAATGCATTGCTGGGCCATCCTTTCTCCTTCACATCGGCGAACAAATATTCTCTTCCTGGATCCAAAAATCTTGAAATCGATTCATCTATGAACAACACTTTCTTCCACTCTTCAGGTATCCAATTATGTTTTCTAGCCCATTTGTGTTTCTTTTTATTTATGGCCTTCAGAAAGAGCTTTCTGGCTGCCACACATTCTTTCAAGCCTGCTGTAATCAGTTTCCTTTTACTGTTGCAGCAGAGTTTTTTCCTGTTTATTTTTACCAATTCTGTATTAATTTGTGGTTTGAATCTATTTCTCTCAGTAATTCTGATGAATTTATCATCACTTTTACTTGTTTTATGAGGTCCTGGTCATGGTCTGTCCTTATTGCTACCTGTTGTCATCTGGCTGTGAAGCTTGTATTGCACCCCTCTTGTAGACATACTACATTGTTTCACAATTTGGCAAATTGATAAATATGCTTTTCTCAGTGCTAAAATTACAGCAAGTTTTTCTATGGATATTTCCACTTTTGGAGCCATACTTTGTTCACTCTGTCAACTCTCACTAAGGAACTAAAATGAAGGAACCAAATATTACGTATCTTAGCAGTGCTCGATTTCACTGTGGACATCACAGCACTACAGGGAACAACAAAGGTGCATGGAACAGACTTTCAGTTGTCAATTAAGTAAACAAACATATCAGTTAGGATCAAGATGAAAACACAGACAAGTTTCCTACACAAAGTTATGGAATTAAAAACAGATCTGAGTCTTCCTAATTTTAAAGAAAACATTTTAATCAAGAAAACCCACAGACTTTTGAACCAATTAATATTCAATTAGATTTAGAACAAATAGTTACAAAATCTGAAACTTCCAAACCTGTACTAAAAGCACTAGCCTTAGAAACTGTGAACAATAGATACCCACCTGTAGAATGGTTACATATCTACACAGATGGATCTAACTTGGACAACAACTCAGGAGCAGGAATTAAGTGTGCACTGTTCTCATTCTATCAACCAGTAGGATACCACACAACAAATTTTGATGCAGAAGTAACGGCTATTCATATTTCACTCCAACACCTTCTATACAGAATAGATAAATTCAAAAATGCTGTCATACTTTCTGATTCTAAAGCAGCATTATGTGCAATAAGTTCATATGAAATGAGGTCAATCGAAATTAAAGAATGTCACAAAATGATCCAACAACTTCAAAAACTACAGATAAGAATTATATTACAGTGGATACCTGCACATTGTGGAATTGCTGGAAATGAATCAGCTGATTTTCTTTCCATAAAAGGTGCAAATTTAATTCAGAACAAAAGTAAAAACTTAACCCTTTACATTCATAAAAAGATTAATTAAAAACAAATATAAAACCAAACAAAACCAATCAATATCTAACAAAACCAAAGATAAAAAATGGAACATTTTAATTAAAAATCCAGAAATTATTCCAGAAATCCCACATAAAGCTGCAGTAGCAAATTTTAGATTACTTACGGAACATGATTATTTGGCCGAACACTTACACAGAATAGGAATCTATACAAGTCCAATTTGTCCTCTGTGCAACAAAGAAGAGGAAATGACTGAAGAACATCTTTTAACCTGTGAAACCATACCTGCCGGACCCACTACACAGAAATATTGGAGAGCAAGAGAGCTAATGGCTTCATTGCCAAAGCCTAGCATTTGAAAGCAACAACATATCAGTTAGGATAATTACTGTTTATGTGCACAACATACTTTTAGGGTAATATTGCATTTAGATAAACACAGGCCTATAAATCTGACATGTTTACAAATGTTGAATTATTCCTTTGCTTACTCTACCATAACCATGCTATTACACTATATCTACAGGGAATTAGATGTAAATTATTAGTTGTATTGAAATTAATGAGAAGTAGTCTCAATATGCATATAAATAGAATACTAAAATATATAATCCAATAGAATACTAAAATATACTAGTGCAATAATGTTCACACATACATAAGCTATACTATTTAAAATTTTATGTAAATTCTGAAAATATCACTAAGTAAAAATAATAACTCTTAATATCATTAAATTACAGTTAAATTTGAAAAGAGGTCACTTGAGATGATAACACATCGTTAGTGGATGTCATTATGTGTTGGTGTGCTACTAGCGGAAAGACTAACCATATTGAGCAATGTGAAATATAGATATGCTGTGTATTTCCTTTCCCTTTTGTTTTATTGCATGGTATAGTTAAGCACAGTTTTTGTGTTCAAGTAGCAGTACATTTTTGTTTTGGAACCAACTAATTCCGACCAGACAAACAGAAAGGCAGTAAATTGTATATAATTCTTCTGTGTACCAATATATTGTATGTCTCCCACAAATTACTTATTCATATCCCTCCATCTTAAACAAGACTGAAAGTAGGACAAAAATGGTCTTGCCATGGTGAAGAATGTCAGACATTTCTGAGAAATCAACATATTGTTACAAGAATAACTTTTGATTTAAGTGAAACATTTAGTAGCTTTTTTGTGTCTGTGCTTAATTTTTGAAATCTCAAGTTACTGAATCCATACAGTAGCCACTTTTAACCTCTTAATAATTGCATTTAATGATTCAGTAAATTTGATATGTAGTTATTAAAAGACAATTAAAACAGTATTACCCAAACATAACCTATCTTTTTTATGTCAAATTAAGAAACCATGTGGTAAAAATCAAAACATCTGATCATTCTTTGCTAAGGATAGATTCCTCATTATCGTCACTTTCATGTAACAAAATAAATTTTCTCAGAAACTATTTGTAGTTGGTTTATTGATTTTGGACATGTCAGAAATACAATTACATATTTACAAATTAGTTTCTGAGATTTCCTTCAAGTCATATAAACATTTGTTAATCAGATACATCCTCAACTTCCTTTCAAATTGCTGTTTAGAGATAATAGGTTGCAGATTTAATCTCTTGTGGTAGTTTGTTATAGAGCGTTATTCCAGAAATATATACATATTTTTTTCTAGGACAAATTATGCATGAATTATTTTGTGGAAAATATTTTTTCAGCAAAATATACACTGAAAACATGCAGACTAAACACAAACATTGGACACTGGAGTGACTAAGAACTTCCCTCCACATATTTCCTTCTGACTCAATTATGCAAAGCACAAGCCAATTAATTAAAAAACTATAATTATAAGCAATAGTTTAGAAGGTACAATAATTCATTCTTACCGTTTAATTCCAAGGAGATTGATTGCAATTGAATCCCATACTGAGGATGTCTACTACATTTGTATCTAGAAACATTTAACTAATTAAGGATACAATATGTTGAGTTACAGTGTAATCCATTTAAATTTCTAGAAAATGTGTTACAACCACCTTAAAATCATTTATTTGGATTATTTTACTTTTTCTGTTCTTTCTCTCTCTCTGTGTTGACATATTACCAGCAAAGCAACATGAATTTATTTCCAGATATGTAACAAGGAGTGGAAACAAAGTGAATTACAACACTGGAGCTATTGTATGGGGTGAACCGGGAACCAATGGCCAGCATGCATTCTATCAACTGATACATCAAGGAACTCGCCTCATTCCTGCAGATTTTATTGCTCCAATAACCACTCAAAATCCTATTAGTAATGGTTTGCACCATACGGTAAGGATATTATATAGCAGTGCTAAAAGCATGTATTCACTTTGTTCTTAAAATCTATTTATGAAGCTCTATGGCCAAACTCTTGTTTTGCATACCATGATTTTCTTTTTACTTTCTCTACCACTTAGGTAGGTGGAGTAAGTAATGTATAGCATCTAATATTTGATATAGAGATTTCACTGGTAATAAATGTCTTGAGGTTCCTGAATCTCCTTCTTGCCCCAGAAAACACATTATTAGAAAAACATGAGAAAAAAGAGAATATGAGACGCGAGACTTCTTGATTAATGTTTGTATGCGTTAATAAATCATTTAAACACTTTCCCCTCTGCTTAAATGTTATTTATTAAAGACTGTATGAGGCATGTCCACAAAGTAATTTTCCTAGTCATCCCACTGCTAGCAATCCATGTTGCATGTACAAAAGTAAATCGAGAAGATATTGACACATTGCTTCACTCACACTGTTTATTCACAGGACATGTTTCAAGAGCTCTTGCTCCTATCATCAGCTGATACTCGATTAGTGTAAGTTGTAGTGGTTTCCTCTTTCTCCGTATTGTCAATAGATGGCGTGATGTACTTGTCAAAGATGTCCGGTGGTGGAGTTTCAAAATTCATGACTCTATGACGATTTTTGTTAATGATTTTTTCCCATACGGAAAGGTCTATGGGGTGATTAACATATTTTATTAGAGATGTTTCCAAGTTGATATCATGTCTAGTATTCAAAAAATGAAAAGCCACTGCTGATTTTTCTGTTTCACCATTTTTAATGTTTCTGATATGTTCTTTAGTTCTGAAGTTAATATTTCTTTTTGTTTTTCCTATATAAATTTTAGGGCAAGTTTCACATTTGATCTCATAGATTCCTGGTTTTTCTTTGGTAATGATTGAATTTTTGGGAGGGCCTTTTAACAAATTTCTGATATTAAACCTATTTTGAGGTGCAAGAGTTATTTTGAGTTTTGAGAAGATTTTTTGGAATTTGTTATAAGCTGATGGGTGGAAGGTGAATTTTTTAAAAAGTTTTTTCTCTTTTTCTCCTGTAGGTTCTAGGGTGGTGGTTTCTTTTATTTTCTTAGCTTTGTTGAGTCTGTTAACTGTTTTGTCTACTAAATTTGGGTTGAAACCGTTGGATATAGCTACTTTTTTTATGTGTAGGTATTCTTCTTGATAATCTTCTCTGTTTAGTGGAAAGTTGATCATCGGAAAGATTAAACTGTTGAAAATGGCATGTTGGTGTTGTTTTGGGTTGAAACTGTTGTTCTTAATATAATTATCTGTGTGTGTCGGTTTCCTGTAAATACCAAAAGTGAGTTTGTTGTTCATTTTTTTGATCTTGATGCCCAAAAAGGGGAAGTACACCATCCTCTTCTGTTTCCAATGTAAATTTTATAGCTGGATTTTGTATATTCAAAAGTCTAAGACCATCTTGTATGAGTTTTTTAGGTACTATTGCAAAAATGTCGTCAACATAGCGATACCACACTTTGAAATAATTTGGAAAAGTTTTTGTGATATGTGTTTCAAAAGCATTCATAAATAAATCTGCCAAGAAGGGAGACAATGGGTTGCCCATAGATAGGCCCGTTTTTTGTATATAGATCTGTCCATTAAAGCTGAAAAAATTTTGATTGATACAAATTTCTGTAAGCTGTGAAAGTTCTTCTATTTCTTCAGATGTTATTTGTATTGATTCCAGCCATTTTTTGAGAAGTGGAATAAGCTCATTGGTAGGTATACTTGGATATAAAGAAATGACGTCAAAGGAAACTAAAGCATCTGTAGAGTTGATCTTTGTGTCCTTCAGGAGATTTAACAATTCAAACGAGTTTTTGATACTTAAATTTTCAAATTTTGTGAAGTATCTAAGATTTGAACCAGCCATTTTGATAGTTGGTAAGTGGGTGCATCAATGTTATTAATTATTGGTCTGAGGGTAATTTCAGGTTTATGTATTTTGGGTAAACCATATATGTATGGTGTTTTTGGACTGTCTATTTTATTGTTCAATTTATCTCTTTTTGTCATGATTTTACTGTTTTTAATTGCTAATTCCACAGATTTGCATGCTTTCTTTAATGGATTGTTTTCTAGTTTAAC
Organism: Mantis religiosa; assembly: GCA_030765055.1. NCBI lineage: Eukaryota > Metazoa > Arthropoda > Insecta > Mantodea > Mantidae > Mantis > Mantis religiosa. Next base: position 88,131,862 of record CM060951.1, read on the forward strand.
AAATTCTTTTCCGTTTAAAAGGTTGTCCATTTTTGTGCGATAGTCTTCTTCGTCCAATATTACTATTTTGTTACCCTTGTCTGCTTTTGTGTAGACTACCGGTTTTTCATTTAAATTTTTGATTAATTTTTTATATGAATATCTTTTTGAATTTGCATTTTGAATATGATCTAGAGTTTCTATGCTTTATTATCGGGCAAATTATATATCGCTATTTCAATGTCCGCGATATAGTTTTCAATGTTTTTCATGTAATCTACACATGTTTTTAGGCCTTTGTTTAGAAAATCTATTTCTTTCTCCGTGAAGTTGCATGTGTGCTTCCCTTTTTGGACATCAAGATCAAAAAAATGAACAACAAACTCACTTTTGGTATTTACAGGAAACCGACACACACAGATAATTACATCAAGAACAACAGTTTCAACCCAAAACAACACCAACATGCCATTTTCAACAGTTTAATCTTTCGGATGATCAACTTTCCACTAAACAGAGAAGATTATCAAGAAGAATACCTACACATAAAAAAAGTAGCTATATCCAACGGTTTCAACCCAAATTTAGTAGACAAAACAGTTAACAGACTCAACAAAGCTAGGAAAATAAAAGAAGCCACCACCATAGAACCTACAGGAGAAAAAGAGAAAAAACTTTTTAAAAAATTCACCTTCCACCCATCAGCCTATAACAAATTCCAAAAAAATCTCAAAACACAACATAACTCTTGCACCTCAAAATAGGTTTAATATCAGAAATTTGTTAAAAGGCCCTCCCAAAAATTCAATCACTATCAAAGAAAAACCAGGAATCTATGAGATCAAATGTGAAACTTGCCCTAAAATTTATATAGGAAAAACAAAAAGAAATATTAACATCAGAACTAAAGAACATATGAGAAACATTAAAAATGGTGAAACAGAAAAATCAGCAGTGGCTTTTCATTTTTTGAATACTAGACATGACATCAATTTGGAAACATCTCTAATAAAATACGTTAATCACCCCATAGACCTTTCTGTATGGGAAAAAATCTTCATTAACAAAAATCGTCATAGAGTCATGAATTTTGAAACTCCACCACCGGACATCTTTGACAAGTACATCATGCCATCTATTGACAATACGGAGAAAGAAGAAACCACTACAACTTGCACTAGTCGAGTATCAGCTGAGGATAGGAGCAAGAGCTCTTGAAACATGTCCTGTGAATAAACAGTGTGAGTGAAGCAATGTGTGAATATATTCTCGATTCAATTTTGTACATAGAAGCAGCTTTACCTTTGCTGTAGTGATATGATAATGGTGAAAAGTTTGTGGATCATGGGATGAAACATGGTTGAAAATTTATCCCAGAAACCAAGCAGCTGTGAATGCATTATCACAGTGCCTCTCCCTTCAACACAAAATTCAAGCACACTGTTAAGAGTAGAAAGTTCTGTGTTTTGGAATAGATGAGTTCTCCTCACTGAATTCCTGAAGAGAAGTGAAACAGTGAATGCTGGAAATGCAGAAATTGCAACTGGCCATTCAGAGACCCCATTCAAGTGATGTGGGTAAGCTTTTCACTGGTGTTGTCTTGTGGCACGGTAAAGCAATTCCTATCCCTCTTAAAATAGAATACAAATATCAAAATAAATATATATCACATTACTATATGAAATATAATTATTTGTAACAAAACTTCACTTATCTTTTAAGGAAATTAATGAAAATTTCAAAGAATTGACTGGAGACTAGTTTCACAAACTTTGTATCTTTCAGTCACTTCCTTCGTTGTCAACGTTACAGTTGCTAGATGTCACAATATTTTTGTATGTATCAGCAAACTCTGAAAATGAAACAAACTTAACCCTTCGTTAGTCGTGCATGTATCTGTGAGATACATGTTCTAAGTTTGTTTCATTATTATGGTAATAAATAGAGGTAAGGGCTTGCCAAGCCAGGACATCTTCCATCATACCTTCTTTGTTATTGTTTCTTGAAAGTTTCAACCATTTATCTCTAATGCTAAGTTTACAAATGAGGCAAACGTCATCACGTGTGTGCTGTTGTATCTGTTGGATTCATCGCACCAACTCAAGTTAAGATTGTCTCTGCTATCGGATCCAACCACGTCATTGTTAGAGAATGCTGATGTAAGTGGTTGTGTTGTTGCAAGGTAAATAAGACTGCCTTTCTTTCTTTATTTCTGTGAATCGTAAGTTTGAAAATGAGCCAAGTATTTGGAAAATTCTGAGGATTTGGAGGAGGTACATCACCTTATTTTCAACGATGATGTGCTGCCGATTGAGGATAATTTTGTAGAAACTGATTCCGAATATGAAGGCATAATTGAAACACGATCTGTGGACTCCGATACAGATCATGATGTTGATGAAGAGGAAAGTAATGAAGTGGTAGAAAATGATGAAAATTATTATTTTGGGGAGTACAAAAGACACAAGATAATAATAATAGTAATAATAATACAATTCACTTATCTTTTATTTCAGGTAATGACTGAACAAAATGGAGAAACAGTCCTTGAAAGGCAACACAGGTTCGGCCCCATAATATACTTACTAAACTGCCTGGAGTTGTGGGGAATGCCAAAACTATGAAAACTGAAATTGACTGCTGTAAACTTTTCTTCAGTGATGATATTCTGCATCTAATTGTGCAACACACCAACGGATGCATAGCTGATTTCAAAGTGGAATATGAACGTGAGAGTGATTGCAGAGACACAGACCTAATAGAAATGAAAGCCTTTATTGGCTTATTATACCTTGCTGGTGTGTTCCGCGGAAGATGGCAAAATATTCATTACTTCTGGACAACAGATGACCTTGGTGTTAATATTTTCAGGATGTCTGTGTCTGAGAAACGCTTCCAATTCATAATAAGGTGTATTCGTTTTGATGATAGTACCTCTAGACAAATACAGTGCAATGTGGATAAATTGGCTGCCGTGAGGGAAATGTTCGACATGTTTGTAAATAACTGCAAAACACATTACTCCCTCGGTCAGAATGTTACTGTTGATGAGCAGCTACCAGCATTTCTTGGCCTGTGTGGATTTCGCCACTACATACCGTCTAAACCATCTAAATATGGTATAAAAATCTTCTGCCTTACCGACGCTAAGCTCTTCTATACTTACAACATGGAAATATATTCTGAACTACAACCAGAAGGCCCCTTTCAGAATAATAATTCTGCCAAAGCAGTAGTTTTGAGACTTGCTGAGTCGATAAATGGGACCAGAAGGAACATTATGGGAGATAATTGGTTCGCTAGTTTGGAGCTAGTTAAAGAATTGCAAAACCCAAGATTATCTTTTGTAGGGACAGTAAGAAATAATAAAAAGGAAATGCCCTCAAATTTCATTTCCGCAAAGGGTAGACAGCAGTATAACAGCATATTTGGGTACACCAAAAACTATACGCTTGTTTCCTACATTCCGAAAAAGGGGAAAACTGTGGTTCTACTTTCGAGAATGCATGTTTCCTCAAATGAGATTTCAGTGGGATTAGAGAAAAAGCCAGAAATTATACTTCACTATAATGACACCAAATCTGGAGTTGATGTAGTTGACAAACTTTGTGAACCTACAATGTTGCTAGATCAGCAAGAAAATGGGCTATGGTGATTTTTTTCCATATGCTAAACGTTGCATGCATCAACTCAAGAGTAATCTTTTTATGTAATAAGAATAAATATTGTGATAGACGTGAGTATCTGACAGCCTTAGTTCTGGATCTACTGGAAGATAAGTTGAAAAGAAGAGCTCTGATTCCAACACTTCCACAAGATATTCAAATGATGCTGGTAAAACTTAAATCCAAAATACCACAAGAAGAAAACGTTGACATTTCTTTACAGCCAATGAACAGGAAAAGAAAAAGGTGACTGCCTTGTTACACGGAGACAAAAAAGAGTTGCCTGAACAAATTTGCATGTGAAAAATGTATGTATATAGACAGCAATCAAGAAACTGATATATACTCTGATTAGTTCAATAATTACGTCTATCAGTAGGGCTATTTAGTATAGGCACTTCTGTATTTTGTTAAGTAATAATTTTAAAATCTAATGTGCATTTGTTCAGGTTTGTAGATCCATAATTTAGTATAGGCACTTCTGTATTTTGTTAAGTAATAATTTTAAAATCTAATGTGCATTTGTTCAGGTTTGTAGATCCATAATTATTTCAATAAAGAGACCTGTCATTAAAATAGACAAAAAACAATTGAAAACATATACTAAAACACAATTAATGTCATATGCATCCAGCAGATACATCTCGACTAACGGCATCACGAAAGTTGACACGAACAATGGAAGGTTAAAGATAGAAGGATTGGCGGTATTTAAAAATTCATTACACGATTTCTATTTTTTTAAGTAAATGTATTTTGCCAAACCATTAATTCTATCGGACCATTTAATTGCTTTAATAATTTAAATTCTGGATTTATTTCACGGTTAAATGACCAAAAATGATCTGTCACGTCGATTTATCATTTTGTTTATAACCAATATTTTGAAAACTTTCTTTTGTTCTGGTTTCTAAATTATGTTTGGCTCTTTCATTGTAAATCTGGTTGCAGTCTAAACAATTACATTGATAAATGCCAGATTTTTTATTATTAGGAATTTTATGTTTTAGAGAAATGTAGCAAATTTTTAATATTATGTTTATTTTGAGGAACCTAAGTTATACCAAGTTCTCTGAAACTTTTTTGAAAATGTTTATTAACCCAAGGATAAGTACATTTTTTAAAATTATAATTGTCTTAATTTTTTAAGGGTAGAAATATCATTTCCTTTCTTTTTTTTACATTATAATTGTCAATCATTTTATGTATGAAGTCTGTATTAAAACCATTAATTAAAGCAGTATTATGCAACTGGATTCCATTGGGGATGATCTTCTATGTTGTGGCAACTTTTGCAACCACAATTATTGCCGACGACGGGAAGATGGTGGGATGGTGTTCTCGAAGTTCTATTTATAGTAGTATTACTACAAATGTGATGTGTGTTGGGGGATGAAGATGGACTCGTAGTGATGATCTCAGTGTGTCATCCTTTGTAGCTCCGGTTAGAATGAGATCTTCTCTGGATCGTGGTCTCGTATACTTGGATTGTGGAACTCATTGTTAAGGAAATAAAAAAAAAATGGTTGCAAGTTTTTCTTTACTTAAAACTCGCTGCAATTCACGTCTATGATGATCAAACATATTCTCATACAATTCTGATTATTACAATCCTAATACAATCATTTTCTTAGATTTCTGTTGTCTTTACACACACACGATTTCTTCGCTTTTCAAATATTAGTTTTCTGAAAATAAGGTTGCCCTATATCGAAACTGTTGCTGTTGTTTTTAAATGCTAGGCTTTGACAATGAAGCCATTAGCTCTCTTGCTCTCCAATATTTCTGTGTAGTGGATCTGGCAGGTAGGGCTTCACAGGTTAGAAGATGTTCTTCAGTCATTTCCTCTTCTTTGTTGCACAGAGGACAATTTGAACTTGTATAAATTCCTATTCTGTGCAAGTGTTGGGCCAAATAATCATGTTCAGTAACTAATCTAAAATTTGCTACTGCAGCTGTACATGGGAATTCTGGAATAATTTCTGAATTTTTAATTAAAATGTTAAATTTTTTATCTTTGGCTTTGTTAGAAATTGATTGATTTTGTTTGTTTTTATATTTTTTTTAGTTAATTTTTTTATGGATGTAAAGGGTAAGTTTTTACTTTTGTTCTGAATTAAATGTGCACCTTTTTTGGCAAGAAAATCAGCTGATTCATTTCCAGCAATTCCACAATGTGCAGCTTTCCACTGTAACATAATTCTTTTCTGTAGTTTTTTTTAAGTTGTTGGATCATTTTGTGACATTCTTTAATTTGGATTTACCTCATTTTATATGAACTTATTGCATATAAAGCTGCTTTAGAATCAGAAAGTATGACAGCATTTTTGGATTTATCTATTCTGTATAGAAGGTGTTGGGAGTGAAATAGGAATAGCCATTACTTCTGCATCAAAATTTGTTGTGTGGGGTTGATAGAATGAGAACAGTGCACACTTAATTTCTGCTCCTGAGTTCTCCATATTAGATCCATCGGTGTAGATATGTAACCATTCTTCAGGTGGGTTATCTATTGCTCATAGTTTCTAATGCTAGTGCTTTCAGTACAGGTTTGGAAGTTTCAGATTTTGTAACTATTTGTTATAAATCTAATTGAATATTAATTGGTTCGAAAGTTAGTGGGTTTTCTTTAGAATTAGGAAGATTCAGATCTGTTTTTAATTCCATAACTTTTTGTAGGAAACTTGTTTGTGTTCCTATATCAAAACTTCATTATATTGATGATGAATAATTAGTACAGTTCATGCATCTGCTCCCTCTTCGATTGGGACACAAAAGATGCTATCTTGTCCTCTTCACTTATTGACTTTTACCTTATTACCATGATAACTAATTATTATAGTCTACATCACTTTTGTCCTGTGGCCAATACATTAATTTTTAATTATATAATTTCCTAATTATCCAAATATAAAATTCTAAAAACAATTTTCTTTTATAATTGTATCTTTCTATTTAATTTAGTACATTTACCATTTATCTAGATTGGATATTAACACTCATCTTCACTGTTTGTGACTTAATTCGGTCATGGCCACTTATAATTCATATCAATTCAAAACAAAACTCTCATCAAATTCAAATTCAAACATATCATTATTAATCATAAATAAATTTAACATTATTAAATTATAGATGAGTTGTATTTATTACATATCAGCTTCACTTATGTACCTATATTGAGGACATGTTTTGCAAACCATCGTTCGCATCATCGGCTCTAATGCGACTAAAGCTTTATCCAGTGGTGTGGGTAGTTCTGGAGTTGCTGCTGCCATCTGTTGATTTTGTGAAGAATTTAAATATGGGTTGTCTTCTGGCGGGATTTTGAAGTTCATTAGTTGGTTTTTAAACACCACCACAAACCACCACAAACTCTATGTATATTCTCTCCCACATGACGAGTTCACTATGTTTTTGTATGTAAGTAATTTGGTGCTATCTTCAATTTCATGATTTTCAGACCAGAAATGAGCTGCTATTGTGGACTTACCAATATTTTAGTGCCTAAAATTTTCTTTCTTTCTAGTGCCTATGTTTCTTTTTGTCCTCCCTATGTTAATTTTTTCACAGTCTTTATACTTAATCTTGTAAATGACTGACTTTTCTTCTGGTTTTATCTTATCAGTATTATTACTGTTAAGTAGGTTTTTAATCAAAGTATAAAATTGAAAGAAGCGTAGAGACAGTGAAGCACAACTTAGCACAAAAGTGAATCGAGAAGATATTGACACACTGCTTCACTCACTGTTTTTTCACAGTATTTTTGAAAAAGTTTGATATCCTTTTTCATACCTTCAGATACAGTATTGAAAGAGGAAAGCATGTTTACTGTTTGTTGGTCCTCCATCTTGGTTGAACAGTGTAAAAATAACACTGTCGAGATTTGAATGCTTCTCAGACTTGTAGGCCTAATCACTCAAAGTATAAAATTGAAAGAAGTGTAGAGACAGTGAAGCACAACTTAGCACAAAAGTGAATCGAGAAGATATTGACACACTGCTTCACTCACACTGTTTTTTCAGTGTTTTTGAAAAAGTTTGATATCTTTTGTCATACCTTCTGATACAGTATTGAAAGAGGAAAGCATGCACAAAAGTGAATCGAGAAAATATTGACACATTGCTTCACTAACACTGTTTATTCACAGGACATGTTTCAAGACAACAGTGAGTGAAGCAATGTGTCAATATCTTCTCGATTCACTTTTGTGCTAATTTGTGCTTCACTGTCCCTACGCTTCTTTCAAGTTTATACTTTGAGAGGAAAGCATGTTTACTGTTTGTTGGTTCTTCATCTTGCTTGAACAGTATAAAAATAACACTTGTTGAGATTTGAATGCTTCTCAGACTTGTAGGCCTAATGTGAGTGAAGCAGTGTGTCAATATCTTCTCCATTCACTTTTGTGCTAGGTTTTTAATGTTGTAATTGTTTTTGGCCCCAATGTTATACTTTATTTCTGAATATTTTTGGAACTTTTTTGCAGCCCAGGGGTGGTAAGTAAATTAAGCAAATTAAATTTCTTGTTTCATTGGTGAAAGAGCTTTGATCTGTTTTAATCTTTTTTGAAGTTTGAATGATTTTATTTTTTTATCTACAAGGCTTTATCCATGTCCATGGTGTTTCATACAGTTAAATTTTGATAAATTTAACATTGTTTTGGTACTTGACATATGAATATCTGTATCAAATGCCTCTTTTATAAATATGTGGAAAGCCATACTCATTTATTCATTCCAACATTGGGTTTTCATATATTTATAAGATTACCACTGTGATAACGCCTAACTATAACTAATGATAACAATAAAATTAACAATGAAAAATATAACAATGAACAAGAATAACAAACAACTAATACTCTTCAACAATCTGAAGTTATATACAACATTATTCAAAATAATTCTCTTTTGTGTTTTATGTTGGCCGATTTGCCCACCTGATTAATTTTCGGGGTTGTCCTGTGTCAAAAGTGTGGTTAGCTACATCATTATGACATACTTTAACGAAATTATGGTTTGCGTAATACTTTTTGCTGAATTGCCTAACCTGCTTTTCTCTCCTAATATGAATTTGCGAGGCTACAGTTTTGTTCATACGCCCAGTGTTATAATTTTGATAGTATAATATTCTGTGTGAGCTTTGTGCCTCTCCCCTATATTCTTTAAATAAAATCATGTTAGTGTCATTGTCATTGATTTTATGATGTGAGCCCAGTTCGTTAACCTTTCCATATTTTGTGTGTGTTTTGGTAGTACTGTTTTGAGGTTATGTTTAGGTATTGATTGTATCTGTCTGAAATGGATTGAGTTTGTTTCATATAATGTTTGATGTGTGTTACCAGTCTATTCTGGATCAGTCATGTGTTTTTGTGCAAATATATTTTGTACATTAAATTTAAAGGGAGTCGATTAATGACACTAAACAACACTTGCTTTTAAATTTTTCCAGAACATGTTTCAGAGACTTTGCCTCCATCCTCAACCGGCCATCGACTGGTTCTCATTGGTGTAGTTGACGATATTTTGTCATAGGTCTCCTCTGGTGGCAGTCCAAGGAAATTGCTGAACAAATCTTTCTGGGGATGTCGAAGTTGAATACTTTGTTCCTATTTTTTGAAATGTAGATTTGTTCCCATGTGGATAGTTCTTGTTTTCCTGATGTATGTTTTAGTAGTTTTGGTTCTGGATTTATGTTGTGGTTATTTCCTAAAAATGCATGGCAACTGCTGAGTTTTCCAATTGTTTGTATTTTATGTTCCTGAAGTGTTCCTTTGCTCTTATTTCTAAATTTCTTTTTGTTTTTCCAATATAAATTTGACTACAGTCACTGCATTCAATTTGATATATACCAGATTTTTTGTTAGATGGAATGGCATCTTTGATGTTTGAGCAAATTAGGTTTTTTAAGGAGTAATGGTTCACTGGTGCTAGTTGAATGTTTTGCTTTTTGAAGAATTCTTTGAATTTATCAAAGGCCAATGGATGGTAAGTGAATTATTTGAAGATCATTTTAGTTTCTGTAGCTGAGAGGGTTGTGGTTTCCTTTAGTAGTTTCTTGTTTTTTGCTAAGTTCACTTTTTTGTCTACTAGTGTTTTGGGAAAGTCATTTTTCTGTGCTATTTCAATAATTTTGTTGTATTCTATTTTGTATTCTTCTGCTGTGAGAGGGATGTTGACCAGTCTATGTGCTAAACTATTAAAGATTGCCTGTTTGTGGGATCTTGGATGGTAGCCATTAGCTTTTATGTAGTTGTCTGTCTGTGTTGGTTTTCTGTAAATGCCAAAGTTTATTCTATTTTTATTTCTGATTATTTTTAGATCTAAAAATGGTAAATACTCGTCTTTTTCAACTTCTACAGTGAACTTGATGCTTTTTTCTTGAATATTTAAAAGTTTTAGTGCATCACTGATTTGTCTTTTTGGCACTATGGCAAATATGTCATCTGCATATCTTTGCCAGAGTTTGAACATCCATGGGAAACCTTTAGTGATCCTTATTTCTAGTGCACTCATGTACAGATCGGATATACAACAACACTGTTTTCAACACTTCCATGAAAGGATTCAGAAATTTTTATCTAGGAATACTAGTAAATAAGGCAATTGCATCAATGGAATCAAGTTTATCAGTCTTAGGTAACACATTGTCTTTTTTACTATTTCAAAAGCATTTTTAATACCTAAACTTTCAAATTTATTAAAATTACTAAAATTTTTATGTAAGCATTTAGCTAAATTGTAAGTTAGTGAATTTGTACAGTTTACATGGGTCTCATTTTATTTCCAGGTTTATGAATTTTAGGAAGAGCATAAATTCTAGGTAAAATAGGATTACTAACTTTTACAAAATGTTTTTCTTTATTTGATATAATTTTTACTTCATTAAGCATTTTGTTAAAATTTGAAATACAGGATTTTAAAGGGTCATTATTAATTACACAAATATAACTATTTGTAACAAAAACTTCACTTATCTTAAGAAAATGTCAAATTTTTCTTATTGAGATCGATTTCGCAATCAACTCATTTGCATCGTCAGTCAACACACTTCGTCGTCAAGGATACTGGTTGCTATATTATGGTTTTTTGGTATTACCAAAATCTAAAAATGAAACAAACCTAAAACCAGAATCAACTGCTGATTCATTATGCAATGTTTATTTTTTTAATAAATATCTTTTCCCTAACCATTAAATATATTGGACCATTTAATTGTTTTAATAATTTAACTTCAGGATTTATTTCATGATTAAATGACCAACAATGATATGCTACGGCCAACTGATCAGTTTGTTTATACTTAATGTTACGAAAAAGTTTGATCACCATCTAAACAATTAAATTGATGAATACCAGATTTTTTATCATTAGGAATTTTATCTCTTTTAGAGAAATGTAGTAAATTTTTAATATTATGTTCATTTTGGGGAGCTAAAGTTATACCAAACACCTTAAAAAAAGTTTGAAAATGTTTATTAACCCAAGGATGGTAAATAAATTTTTTAAAATTATAATCGTCTTTTATTTTTTTAAGGGTAGAAATTCCTAGTGTTCCTAGAGAAAAACTTTTTAATTTATTTTAAAAAGCGGTTGAATTCAATAAATTTACATGAGGACCTAATAGTTGATTTTGTTAAACTTACTAATTTTTCGAGATTTAACTGTATTGGAACACCACAGTGAAGCGAAATAATTATTAATTTTAGATGAGTCATATTTATTACACATCTGCTTCACTTTCGTACCTATTTTGAGGACATGTTTCGCAAATCATCGTTTGCATCTTCTGCTCTTATGCGACTAAAGCTTGATCCAGTGGTGTGGTGGGTGTGGGTAATTCTGCATAAGAGCAGAAGATGCAAACGATGATTTGCGAAACATGTCCTCAAAATAGGTACGAAAGTGAAGCAGATGTGTAATAAATACGACTCATCTAAAAATTAATAATTACTAATTTTTGTTTGGATCAAAATTTTTTCACTTTTAATGGCAAATTTTTTCAACAAACTTCTGACCTAGCAATGGGTAATCCTCTTTCACCATTTCTTGCTGATCTTTTTATGAGTTTTTTCAAAGTGCAAGTCACTAAAGTATTCCCTTTGATTTTTAAAACCTAGTATAGATATGTTGATATATTTTTGCTATTGTTCCTGATAAACAAATTAATAATGCTTTAAAATTATTAAATTTACAAGATAAAGCTATAAAATTCACATTAGAAACTAAAATTAATGGATTTCTTCTTTTTCTGGATTTTAATATAATAAGAAATAATAATAAATTAGATTTTGGTATTTATAGGAAGTCTACTCATATTGATAATTACATAAAAAATAAACGTTTTAACCCTTTTTCACATAAATTTGCTGTTTTTAGTAGTTTGATTTATACATTAAGAAATATATATCTGAATAAAGAGAAATTTAATAAGAAATATAAACACATTATTGATACTGCTTTAATTAATGGTTTTAATAAAGACTTAATACATAAAAAAATTGAAAAATTTAAATATCAAGAACTGTTAATGATGTTAGTATCCTTAAAAATATAAAATACTATTATAATTTTAAAAATGTTCTTACCATCCTTATGTTAAATATTTTCAAATTTTTTTTAAAGACTTTGGTATAACTAGTTCCTCAAAATCAATATAGTATTAAAAATTTACTACATTTCTATAAAAACATAAAATTCATAATAATAAAAAATCTGGTATTTATCAATTTAATTGTTTAGATTGTGATCAGGTTTATATATGAAAGACGAAACATCATTTGGAAACCAGAACGAAAGAACATTTTCGTAACATTAAGTATAAACAAACTGATAAATTGGCTGTAGCAGATCATTTTTGGTCATTTAACCATGAAATAAATCCTGAAGTTAAATTATTAAAACAATTAAATGGTCCAATAGATTTAATGGTTAGGGAAAAGATATTTATTTTAAAAATAAACATCGCATAATGAATTTTGAAATACCAGCTGTTGATTCTGTTTTTAGGTTTGTTTCATTTTCAGATTTTGGTAATACTAAAAAAACATAACATAGCAGCCAGTATCCTTGATGACGAAGTGTGTTGACTGACAACGCAAATGAGTTGTTTGTGAAATCGATCTCAGTTAATAAGAAACATTTGACATTTTCCTAAGATAAGTGAAGTTTTTGTTACAGTTATATTTGTGTAATATTTATTGTTTCACTAGCTAGCCTCATTTTCTACGTAGTCATAATTAATTCTTATAAAATCTTCACCTTGAAGTAAAAATTCCACTTAATGTAATCAGATTTATCTAAAATTATAATATTATCCTTGTCAGCTTTAGTGAAAGTTAAATCTTTTTCATTTAATAATTTAATAATCTGCTTATTATTTCTTTTAGGGTAGTCTTTATCCAGATTTTATAATATTTTGCTGCATTTCAATTTAATCAATGATTCAAAATATAGAAATAGAAAAAAAACGTAGATACAGTGAAGCACAAGTTAAAATAAAAGTGAATTGAGAAGATATTGACACATTGCTTCACTCTCACTGTTTTCACAGGATATGTTTCAAGAGCTGTTGCTTCCATCAGCTGAGTCTTGACTGGTACAAATTGTAGTGTTTTCCTCTAGATGGCATCTGGATGGCATCTACCGATGATACCGAGGAGGAAAACACAGCAATTTGCATCAGTCGAGACTCAGCTGATAATGGGAGCAAAATCTCGATTCACTTTTATTTTAATCAATGATTTGTTATGTTCAGTTAAATCTTGAGTAGCAATTTCTATATTCACAATTTCCTTAAAAGATAAGTGAAGTTTTGTTACAAATAATTATATTTTATGTAGTATTTTATTGCTTCACTGTTGCTAGCTTCTATTTTTTACATATTATGTATCACATTCCTGAGCACAATGCTTTGAACACAAACTTCATTGAAAACCTAATTAACAAACACAGGATACAAAAGTGACTAAAAGAAATCATTGCTTTAGGAAAGTTGGAAAAACCTAAATTCAGATACAGTAAATTGTTTAACCTAAAATTTTTTCTAAAACTTACTACTTGGACAAGTCTGCTGTAGTTTGTTATTTTTGGTCTTCATTGATATTGATATTGATAGTTTATTGATCCAGTTTATCAGATGTACATTGATTTTGGACACGTCATTTCTATACAAATTATTTAACAATATGACATTTGTATGCTAGTACCAAATTCTTACATATATAATTTACAAATCATCTAGGCTGTATATACATTTATTTAACAAATATTGTTTTAATTTACTTTTAAATTTTGGTTTTGAGCTATTCGTCAAAATTTTTATCTCACTAGGTAGTTTATTATACAGTTTGATCCCTCTGATATTAATGTCCTTTTCAGTGACACACCTGTTAATATTATACATGTGATAGTTATCACCATTTCTTGTACTATAGTCGTGAATTTGGTTGTTTCGTACTAATGTAAGTTTATCAGTTATTAATAATATAGTTCTGTATATATACAGAGAATAGACTGTGAACATATTTTCAGTTTTAAATGTTTCTCTGCATGATTCCCTTCCTTTTAGGCTATAAATCAATCTAATACATTTCTTCTGTAGAATTAGTAACATGTCCATGTGACATTTTGCAGCTGTACCCCATATTTCGATCCCGTAGTTAAAGTAAGGATATATACATCCAAAATAAATCATCTGCAGAAGCCTAGTGTCTTTGTAACTTTGAAAATACCTAAGCAAGTATATAACTGGAGATAAAATTATTTAAACATGTCAAGAAACTATTAGAACTAAACACTTGGAAAAGACTTTATCACTCAGAAAAAAGAAAGGTCACAACTTTTGAAATCCCTGCCATAGATGATATTTGTCTAACCACAAGTACAGAGGCAGCACAGTGTTCAGGAGGTTTTGCCAACACATTCCAGCATTAATCATAGCATTACTCCACAATATTCAATACTTATTTATAATATCCAATTTCATATTTATGCCCTCTTAATGTAAATTATGCTTTGCATGAAAAAGCTCATGTTTGGGATGTTGAGGGAAGAAACAAATATATCTTTTGAATCTGTTATGAATAACCTAGGAGTCCTCTTTATTCATATTGAATTGTATAACTGAGATACCTGAAGAAAGAGTTGGGGAGTACAGAAAAAATATACAACTCATTCAAGTTCACATGTTGTCAAAGCTTTTGATTTTTAAGCATAGATAATTTACAAGCATTTCAGTTGTGTTTCCACATTCTGTACTAACAAGTCTGTATTTAATTTTAAAGTTATTGTAAGCAAATATTTGTGGTGCATAATATATAGATATGTGAGAGATATAATATTGTAGTAGAATTTTAATATGATGTGATTCTGCACCAAGTTGCGGTGACATTTAAAACAAAATTAATGTTCTTTTGAGGTAAATTCTTTATATAATCAAGTTCCTGGTTGTGATGTAATGTTAGTTTGGATTTGGGATGTAATGATATTTTTCTCAAGGTCATGGCCTCAAATTAAGATGGAGAAACTTGGCATGGTTTAACAAATAATTTCAATTGTTCTTTTCACATGCTTTATATTTACAAGAAATATACAGTACAATGGAAATTAAACATTCTTCTACACTAGTCGTGTATAGGCTAAGGTTTTAGCTAGTCAAACTGAAAAATTCAATGCCATGGTCGGGATTTGTACCATTATTTCAATTGGATAGTGATTTACCAGGAAACATAAGAGTCATTTGGAGAATTTAATGTCATGACAGCATGTTTGCCACGGTAACTCAATGATTAACAGTGACGGTGCAGAGACCAGGAGATCTGTGGTTCAAATTCTGACCATGGCATTGAAATTTTCAGTTTGACTCTATCCAAAACCTTAGCCTGTGCACAGCTAATGTGGAAGAATGATTAATTTCCATCAATTAACTTAATAATAAGGGTTTAACGATGAAGCCTGAGTCTCAAGTACATACAATAGTAAGTTGCCACAAACGGTGTGTATCTCGAATATGAGAACTATTGATTTACTGGGAAACATATGAATCAGTTGGAGAATTTACTGTCATGATGGCACGTTGGCCATGGTAGCTCAATGGTTAAGAGCGACCACACGGAAACTGGGAGATCTGTGGTTCAAACCCGGCCATGGCATTGAATTTTTCAGTATGACTCTATCCATATAATACAATATTAACACTACACAAGACTGATGGATACTCTTTTTAAGGAGAACTAATAACTGAATACTTTTTACTATCGTGTAAGAATATATCTTCACATTTCGCATATCACTTCTTTCACATCCACACGTAGACTGATTCATACTAATTTACTTCTGTCTTCTACGAAGTTACAACTTATAATAACCTTCATAAATATTAAAAGCAGAAGCATTATTAACAGTGAAGTATTCTTCATATTTGAGTTTGATTTATGAGTCACTATGTTTACACTCAAACTTCACTTACTTGTTGTTGTATAATTGAACAACAACAAGTAAGTGAAGTTTGAGTGTAATCATAGTGACTCATAAATCTAACTCAAATTATAATAACCTACATTTTTGCAAAACGAAGATTATTGATTTTTTACTTCACCATGGTAACTAAACACCTCATTTACATCATGCATGGCGACCATTACAATCTTTTATATAATTTCCGTTTTGAAACTTAATTTAAACAATTTAACATTCAAACATTATTCCAAATAATTTTAAACTTCCAACAACATTGTCAAAACAAATTAATATTATTGATCCTTTTCCCTTCGTAACTCAGTTTATCGCACATCTTCCTTTTTCACTCATTTAATCTCATTCACTTCACAAACACTTCCAATAATGCATAAGGATTTCTTCTTAAATATTTTTAAAATAAATGTAGAATAACAAATATAAAAATGTTATTTTTTGGGGCTGAAATTTAAACAACTGTTTCAGTATAGATTTTAAAGTCTCAACTGTGGCATTGCATTTTTCAGCTTTCCAACATAAAACATACTCTCAAAACTTTTGATAAAACTAAACAGAGTGTAGAATTCTCAGAATAAGGAGTAAGACTGCTGTATAAATGCTATACTCTTCTATCTTAAAATATGAAACTTGAGAATGGTGTATGAAAGGATGCAAGTAAATAGATCTACTTATTTTCAGTTATTGCTTTCAAATTTCCTGGCTCAGACAGAGGCTCTTATGAAAGGGAAAACACCTGAAGAAGCAAAAGCAGAATTAGAAAAATCTGGTTTATCAGGAGATGCACTGAATAAGATTCTTCCTCACAAAGTTTTTGAAGGAAACCGACCAACAAATTCCATAGTGGTACCGAAGGTTTCACCTTTTATTTTGGGAGCACTAATAGGTAACTGTTCTATTTTTATACTTTTTAACTATTAGGCATATTGCTTTCATTTGTGAATATAATTTTTTCAACCTTGTTTTAATTTTCAGCCATGTACGAACATAAAATATTTGTGCAAGGAGTAATTTGGGACATCAATTCATATGATCAGTGGGGGTAAGTACACAAATTATACATGATAGCTATTTCAAATTAGTTGAACTTTATTCATCTTAAAACTGAAGTGTGTTTTATGCATTCACAGAGTGGAATAATTAGGCTATAAAATGAAACATTTTGAAAGACATTTAATATGAATTGGAAAATTAATTTGAAACAAGATTCCAAATATATTATCTATTTTTAGAAACTATATCCATGAGCTTGATTGGTTATCTGTTGAATTAGTTACTCTTGCTGTGTAAGGCTGGGTGTAGACCAATATACAAAAAAATTTTTGTCAATACCTTTGGTGGAATATGCTGAAAAGGTTCACACCTTCAATATATCAAGGAATACTATAATGTTAATCAGCAATATGTTTGGATTGTGTAGTTAAAGGTGAAATTCTGCTTGCTATTTTTAAACATAAATAGGTTAAAAATAGTCACTTTTAGAACACATGTCCAACGTTCAATGTTTTACCTTTGCATTGTCTTTCACACTGATGAATAGGCTGGTTCCACTATGCTAAGGTTACAATTAGAAAGTGCAAAGACTTATTTTTATCTTCCTATATTTAACTTAAAAATGAATTGTATAACTAGGTATCTAATGAAATAAGTGTAAGATACAGAGCATAACTTATAACTCAAGCATGCTTAATAATTCATCCACCTACTGGTTAGGTGTGCCTTCTTGAACTATTGCTGTTGTTAAATATGTAATGTAACCTGTTCAAGACATGTGACATGATAGTAAATCGAGATTTAACGGTATTGGAACACCACAGTGAAGCGAAATAATTATTAATTTTTAGATGAGTCGTATTTTTTACACATCTGCTTCACTTTCGTACCTATTTTGAGGACATGTTTCGCAAATCATCGTTTGCATCTTCTGCTCTTATGCGACTAAAGCTTGATCCAGTGGTGTGGGTAATTCTGAAGTTGCTGCTGCCATCTGTTGATTTAGTGATGAACTTAAATGTGGGATTCACTTCTGGAGGGATTTCAAAGTTCATTAGTTGGTTTTTATGTTTTTCTATGTATATTCTCTCCCATATGACGAGTTCACTATGTTTTTGAAATGAGCTGCAATAGCAGCTCATTTCTGGTCTGAAAATCATGAAATTGAAGATAGCACAGAATTACTAAAATACGTACAAAAACATAGTGAACTCGTCATATGGGAGAGAATATACATAGAAGAACATAAAAACCAACTAATGAACTTTGAAATCCCTCCAGAAGAGAATCCCACATTTAAGTTCATCACTAAATCAACAGATGGCAGCAGCAACTCCAGAATTACCCACACCACTGGATCAAGCTTTAGTCGCATAAGAGCAGAAGATGCAAACGATGATTTGCGAAACATGTCCTCAAAATAGGTACGAAAGTGAAGCAGATGTGTAAAAAATACGACTCATCTAAAAATTAATAATGATAGTAAATGTTTTTCTGTTTTGTTAAGGTTTCCATATTCATATATTCTGGATTTTGTTCTTACAATTGTAAAATTTGTCAGCTGTGCACAAACCAATAGTTTCAGTACTGTGGATTTTATTAAAAGGCACTCACCTTAGTGCATATGTATAATCCAATAATGTATAATCCAGTACATATTATTTATGTTATACGCATTATTTTAGTTTCTATGTCCTTCCACAGGCAACATTCATCACAAAACCAATTAAGAAATCTTACATTATGCATTCGAGTGTGTCTGCCCTTTAACTAATCGATGCATTATAGCTGTAAACAAGTAATTGTTAAACAGTATACACATTTAAGAAAGTACCATATTTTTCTTGCAATATTCTTTATCACAAAATTTAGAGCTTTTATTGTAATACATCATTCCAAGCAATATTTAACTTGAAAAATACATATTTGTAACTAATTCCTTTTGCTTTCATCCTTGACAGCATAAATACGTATTACAAAGAAATCTTATAGACTTAACCCACTGGCATCTGATTTAAATACTCTCATGGCTACCTCAGAATTCTGATTTAAATCTCTGTAAGACGGTGTGAGTGTATTCTAAAATGTATAGATTGATATAAAATCACCAGTATATTTACTTTTCTGATTTGGATAGATAGGCTGAAAAATTGAATGCCATGACTGGGATTTGAACCACAGATCACTTGGTCTATGTCCGGTAGATCTAAACCATTGAGCTAGCATGGCCAACATGTTGTCATGACATTAAGTTCTCCAACAGACTTATATGTTTCTCAGTAAAGCACTAAGAGTTCTCATATACAGTGAAATACACACCTTTTGTGGCAGCTTACTGTGCTTTAAGTACTTAGGTCCCAGGCTTTATAGTTACCACTATTAGGTTAATTGATGAAATGTAATCGTTCTTCCACACTAGCCGTGTGTAGGCTAAAATTTGGATAGATAGTCAGGCTCTAAAATTCAATGCCATGGCTATCCAAATCTTAGCCTACAGATGGCTAGTGTGGAAGAATGATTAAACTTCATCAATTAACCTAATAGCGGTGACTATAAAGCCTTACAGCTTAGTAAGTCACCACAAAAGGTGTGTATCTAAACCTAATGGTTTACCAGGAAGCATATGAATCATTTGGAGAACTATACGTCATGACAATATGTTGGCCATGGTTGCTCAATGGTTTAGAGCAATGTTTCTCAAACTCTTGTGCCTCAAGGACCCCCTTATCATCTAACAACTTGTTCACGGACCCCCATAGTTTGGCAACTCAATTTATATGAACAAGTCGACTTTTGGTTGAATTTTATAATTGGAATTTATATAATTACTATATGTATAATTTAAGGTATTTTCTTATGTATCTAGTATTAAATATAATTAATGATAATTTAAAAAATTAAATTTAAATAAAATAATAAAATAAAATAAACTTGTTTATAAAATGTATTTTAAATAAAAACTATATTTTTAAACTGTATCTATTAAACTTATTTTTGTTCACTTTTAAGTAAATTTTAAACAGGTTTGCCTAACAAGGTTATTATTTAACTTGAGCCTTACATCAGTAAAAATTTGAAATACCACACTCTTTGGATTACCCAAGGGTTAATAACATTAGGCACAACATGTTACAAAAATGAATTTATGTTCCATGTAAAGAAACCATTTTTATACATATAAAAAAGTTATTCATAATGTTCTGAATGCACCATTTCACGGTTTCAACAAAGTTAGTATTGGGTTGCTAAAAAAATCAGTTTATGCAGAAAAAGCTTGAAATTTTGTTCATTGGAATGTATTAATGTGAACAATGCAACTGTTTTTATTTTTATATTGAATGAGCTCAGTTAAGCTGGGCTTAATGTTCGTGATTTTTACTCTTAAGTCATTGGCAAGTCTTGTTTCTCTTCAATGGCTTGATGTTGCACAACACTGAAAATGTTTGCTCGCACAGATAGGTGGTTCGGAAGAGCACAATGTACTTAAGTGCTTTGGTAGCAAGTTCATTAAATTCACTCTGCGCCAGAAACCAAAGTTTGGCAAGTTCATTTTCCTGGTATAAGGCTATGAATGCTGCTTATGTCTTTTTTCTGGAAAGGATACTTAATCCACTCATTTTGATCACTATTGGTGCTGGAAAGTACTTCCTTAAAGTTTTTGACAGACCATTCAGGTGTTCTACTATGGCTTTTTCAATATTTTAGGGAAGGTTTCTTCTGATGAAGTCAGAAATTGTTCCAAAATAGAAAAGAAGCCTAAGAGTTTCTTTTCTACACGACCTTTCCACATTTGAAGTTTTCCTATCATTACTTCAATTTTCTCATGAACCGTGAAAACATCTGGTTCTGGTCCTTGCAATTTTTGGTTTAGTTTATTTAAGTGTGAGAAGATACTAGCTAGATACCCACTTTGCACAACCATTCAAAGTCACACAGTTGTTCGCGAAGGGGAAACTTTTCGTGTTTGCTGTCTTCAAAAAATGATCTCACTTCATCACACAATTCAAAAAATTGCAAAAGGACATTTGAATTAGAAAGCCAGTGAACGTGTGTGTGTGTAGGGGGGGGGGGGTGGACAGAGTCACAAATACCAGAGAATCAATTCAGCTTCCGAAAAGGAAGAAGCAGGCTACGTGCCATAAACTACTTTATGGAGCAAGCACATGATAAACTCAGACATCCAAGTAAGAAATACTTTGTAGTGGACTACCAGAAGGCCTTTAAATTCATCAACAGAGTGACATCCAGAAGCTCAGTCATCTGATAGGAGCCACACTCTTGTTGGCAATCACAGTCTCAAACATCCTCAGATACAATAAATAGTAAGCAATATAGATGCTGGTAACTACGCGGCTAGCCTATTATAGTGTGGATGAGTTTATTAATACTAGTTAGAACTTTATTTTTATAAAGATTATTATTATTATTATTATTATTATTATTATTATTATTATTATTATTATTATTATTAATTATTATTATTATTATTATTATTATTATTATTATTATTATTATTATTATTATTATTATTATTATTATTATTATTATTATTATTATTATTATTATTATTATTATTATTATTATTATTATTATTATTATTATTATTATTATTATTATTATTATGTATGGATTTATTAAAGCAAGTTAGTATTCTATTTATATCACACTACTTGTATAGCTGTGTTCTTAAATTGACTAAGGCTATAATAGTGTGGATTAATTTATTAATAGTCTAGTTAGTACCTCGTTTGTATCATACAATCTGTATAAATTCATCTGACGTGGTTCTTTTGTGTATTTAACACTATACTGAACTGAAAATAAATAAAATAAAAATCCAAATATCAGACAGGATAGCCATATCCACAAACATAATCCAGGCAAACGGATTTCTACAAGGAGATCCAATTAGCCCAGCATTATTCAACATCATGTCTGCAGACAAAACAGACATATCAGACACACCTCAGCATTGCTTATTCTCTATGGGACGACATGGCAATAGACTTGGAAAGTGCAGAAGAGCTCCAAGTGGTCCTCAACAGTTTCACATTGTGAGCGGAAAGAATTTGATTGGAAATAACCCACAGTAAAACCAAATGAATGACTTTCAGGAAAGGTGGAAAACATGCTCCCAGTAACACAATGACCCTGCACCATAAACCTTTAGAAGTAGTACCAAAATTCAAGTATTGGAGTCAACGTGCAAACCACCTTGTCATCCTTCAGTAACCATGTCAAAGAAAGAGCTGCTGCAGCAATAAAAGCCATTTACCACATCCAACAGTCTCAACAAATATCACTGGATACAGCAATGTTACTATTCAAGACAGCCATTTCCCCAATGAAGAATCTACAGGATCAGCATCATATGGGTAATACTCACCCTAAGTGACCTGATAACAATAGAAAAAGTAAAATCTCGCTACCTATAAAGCATTATAGGCATTGGAAAGTCAGCACCCTCAAGGCTAATACATGTATTAACCAAGGAAAACTACTTCATCGATGACATTAAAATGCAGTTTTGCTTGCCAAATTCAAGACCTATGAGAATCCATGTAAAACCCTCATTGAGAAATACAGAGCCATCTCGTCCGATTTCTACTCCACAGGTGCCATAATGACGGACGAGTGGAAGCAAGCAAACTAGGAGCTGCATCACATAGTAATGCATTACACCACGCATGGATTTCACCATAGACTCTGCCAAAACAAGAGATTTCACCAGTCGAACAAAGATTGTGTTTGTGCTTTGTGTTATAAACATTGTGAGAGATACCATGCTCAAAACTGCAAAATGGGGAAAACCTTGATTATAAAACTGGTTTTGGAATAATTGTTCATTTGTAATGTCTCTTTGCACATTGTGTGCTTTTCAATCTTTTAATGAGATATTTGTTGTCTGGATATTTTTGTCTCTCTTATGGTTTACCAGATATACAAAGTTATGCAAAATTTCTTCTGAATGGAAAATGCTTCATATGCTATTAACAAAAAGTTCAAGATTTGCCATTTAAATATCTAGGACATATGGTACTTTTCTTAAAATTGTTTAAGGCTGTTTCGAGGAAGGAAAAAAAATTGAAAAATCTTTCATATAAAGAACGATTTAAAATGGGGGATGTTCTTGAAAATCTAGGTGCTGTATGCTGCTGTTTTTCAAACATACTGATCACATATACCAAGTTTGCTATGTATACCATATTTTATTTTTTAGTTTCACTTTCTCTCTCACTCCTCTCTCTCTCTCTCTCTCTCTCTCTCTCTCTCTCTCTCTCTCTCTCACACACACACACACACACACCAAACAGACATACAGGTACTTATTCTTAAAAAAAATAATTTTCCCCCAACTATTCAGGGGCTTTGAAACATGTATTTCTGTTGAAATCTCAATATTAAATTTTTGGGTGGAATGCCGTTGCCTATCTAATAAGTATGAGGTAGAAAAAGTAAAGACAACTATTAATTTATAGATGGGTCGTATTTATTATTAAATTTCGATATAAAGACAACTAGTTTATTATCAAAGTTGCACATAAGATTTTGATATGAGTGATCTCTTTTTTTCTTTTAAAGTTTACAATATATAAGTTATATAATTTTGTCTTGTACAGGAGATGCAACGAGTTCTTAGTGTCCTAATATTTTCTCTTCCCCATTATTTATTTTTCAGTGTTGAACTTGGTAAACAGCTGGCAAAAGCTATAGCACCTGAGTTGGAAGATGATAAACCTGTGACCACTCATGATTCATCTACAAATGGACTTATCAACTTCATAAAGAAAATTGTAGGTGTTGGTGGTGGTGGTGAAGTTCAAATATGTTCCTGTGTTTCATAGTGATTGTGCATGATTTTTTTAATTTTTAATATTTTTGCATGTAGACAAATTTATTGTGCTTACAAATACTTTGGTACTGTAACTTTTTTTAAGCTTTTAATTGCAAGAAGTCTAAATTTTGGGTCGTCATTTTTTTAATGTTATTTATGTATCTAATGTTGGTTATTTACAAGTCTAATGCAAAAAGTGGTATTGGTACATAAATAAGATTATTTTGACCAAGTATTAGTGAGGTTGTAATATTAAAGCAAGTACTTTGACATTTTCTCTAGAATACATGTACATTGCATTTTACCACAAAGCATAAAAACAGATTTGAATTATTTTAATTTTAAAATATGAATGAGTCAACATAACCACTTCTTTGCTTACATCAAGTTAAAAACATTTGAAACATTTTTGGGACATTCATCTCCGTCTTGATCATGGTGGTGGCTGAATAGTTATCTCTTCCTCCTCTTTCTTCACCCTGGTCATCGAAACTGCTGCCATTTGGTGGTACTTAATGTTGCTGATTGGTAATTAGATGTCAGCAGTTACTCAGGCAGAGGAGGAGATAACTTCAATCTTCACCATGCTGAGGATGGAGAAGAACATCTCCAGAAATTCTCCAAGATCTTAGGACTTGACTGAAGTTTTAAGTATTCACATTGACTTGTTTTAAAATAAAAATGGATAAACCTTCTAACATGAAACACAAGACATTTTTCGAAGTCCAAAACTTCACCAGTACAAATACGAGTAGACTGAAATGAGATGTTTCAATTAGCCTTGCTTCTCTTGTTTTAGCCAACATGTGCACAAGAATAAAATTGTGTATTGTTAACATGTGGAAGTAATTAGCAGCTGATCATTTTTTAGTCCTGACCATGCTTGCGATGCAAATGATTATAGTTTGATTTGTGGAAAATTGCTCGGTCCGGTTGCTGTTCTAATGTTTCGCGTATATGTAGTCATGGGATACAATAGTGAAGTGTTCAGTAGGAAATCAGTATATAAGGTTGGACACAGTTCTGGTTTCCATCCTTGAACTGTAAATGATTCCCAATAACACCAAATATATTGCAAGAGGGAAATTTGTTGATCCCTGCCTCAGTTCAATGAATGCAAGATAGGATGACAATGCGTCCTTGGGCTGATACAGAAATGAATAAGGTTCAGATGGACATAATATGACCTCGAGATTTAACTGTATTGGAACACCACAGTGAAGCGAAATATTTATTAATTTATAGATGAGTCGTATTTATTACACATCTATAAATTAATAATAATATGACCTATTAACAGTATGAATGCAAATACTCTACAGAAAATTTAATTTCACAGCACATGGGTGGTGACACAAAAATACTTATGTTTGTGAACATTTGTTGCATGCTGATCGCAACAACCCCTTAGCACATCCTTTCCAATGTTAAAGATATCAGGTAACATCTACCATGTAGTATGGTGATCAGATTTAGTGAAATTCTAGGATAAGAATAGTTAATGAAATAGTGTTTACTGTAGAAAGTAATTAGGTAAAAACTATGTACAAAGTCAGTATAATAATGGACAAAAAGGATGTTAGCTGCACTCTTTTAACTGAAGCAAAATGGAAATTTGGCTGCACTTCATTCTTCAATATGAGTACCTGTAAGTAAATAAATATAAACCTTAAGTTTAATAAAAATGTTCTATCAACAAATCACACAAAAGAGTAATTTTAAATATATTTTAGACCACCAAACATTTAGAACAATGTCTAACTAAACTTGTAAAAACTTTTTCACTCATGTTGGACTTAGAGAAAACAATGTCACATGTTGGAAAGATTAAGCCATAAAAATAAAAATTAAAATAAGTTCAGCAAATATTACTTGTGGTTTTAATATTTAGATTTGAATGATTTAAATTATTAAATAAATCAGAAGTCATTAAAGGTTTATTAAGATTAGACGGCAAGACCGACTAATAGAACTTATAGAACTTGAATTCATATTCTCAGTGTTTATTAGGTCAAGTAATCACATCAGTTTTGCAAGGTCTGCTGACACTCTTTGATTCCGTTGCCTATTATATTTAGTATATTTAGTCATAAGGACATCATTTTTCTGTAATTATGTGAGAGGTGGTTGATTGAGCAATATTAGAATTGAAAATTACAATCAACGTATCCTACTTTAAGATTTTTGAGAGGTTCTAGGTAAATTAATTCTCATAAATCAAGAGTAATGCATTAATTTCTTTTTTTAGTGGTGACATTCAGTGATGTGAAATTAATAACAGAAGATGTGCTTACAAATTTCTGTCAAATGTAGGTCTGCAATTATTGTAAAAACCTGTTGGACCTGATTGGTTTTGAATTATTATATTTTGTTTTGCTGTCAAAAATTTTAAACTCATAATTGCATTGTTATTTAATGTTAAAGTGTACATTGAAGATATTGGAGGATACTAATTTTCAAAATTTTTTAAGGTTACTACATTTTAAAAAAAATTAATATTGCTATTTCTTCAGATGAAGCTAATGAAATTATCTGTATAAATTAATATTACTTCACTTTCGGTATGTATGTAATGAAGTGAATCTCAATAATGATTGTATTGTACCTTTACAAGAAAGTTCAACTTTCAAAACAATCAGTTTGATCCACATGAGGTGGCAGTCTGATGTGTAGTGAAGGAGCGGGTAATAGTGTGGTGGCGGAACATGCAGATGTGTGGCATATGTACTTTAAGGACTAGTTTGGTTCACTACTGGGCGCAGGGGGGGGGGGGTGTAGAACAGAGGTAGGCCAGTCACGGAAATCAGAAGTCAACTTACAAAAATAATTTAATATAAAAATAATTAATTTAATATAAAAATACTGTGATTACCTATTCATTTCATGCAAGATTGCATTAAAGAGAACCTAATCTTAGCATGGTTATTACCTTGGTTCAGATCAAGCGTGTTAAGCCAGTAGAGTGTGCCATGATGTTGGTCCCCGAGGGTACTCTTGTCCCCAAGCTATGCCCCAGCTCACACACATCACCTCCTATTGCTACTCTCACTCTGCATGTCTTGGTCAGTCGGTCTGGTTGGTTGGTGTTATAACAGTGTTACCGCTTCAAAAATGTACATAAACTCCGCAATTCAAAAATTTATAAATT
This sequence comes from Mantis religiosa, assembly GCA_030765055.1. Taxonomy (NCBI): domain Eukaryota; kingdom Metazoa; phylum Arthropoda; class Insecta; order Mantodea; family Mantidae; genus Mantis; species Mantis religiosa. The sequence goes on from CM060951.1 coordinate 88,158,955, forward strand.
TACCTTCTGTGAAGTACAGTAGATCAGGTACAGTGAAAAGTGACATCAGCAAAATCAAAATTAATTACCATATGTCATTAATTAACTGTGCAATTACCATACAAATATTCTTTGACAAAGAATAGTTTGCAAAAACTTAGGCAAAGTGAAAACAATGTATACACTTCACAGCAATAATTCATAAAGGAAAGAAAATTATAAGCCAATGGGGATAACATAATTCACAATTTTCTATCCACAGTGCATTAAATTTGAGCAGGTTTTCATTGAAAAGCTGGCATCTAGCAGCTAGGCTCCTAATATTAAGCAACGATCAGCATTCCTGTGGAACAGCTTTCATCATTCGTTTGATCATGTGTTCAGAAAAACTACATGTTTTGAGGTAAACTAAATCCATAAGTCATATCTTTCACTTTACAACTTATGAAAATTAGGTTGAATCTGTCCCACGGAAGGAGAAAATCTGAGTTAGTGGAACTAAGCAATGTAAAGAGAGTGAGAGAAGAGATGAAATAGTAATTTAGAAGACTAAGATGAATATTGTAACTTTGTGGGTTCGTAGAATAAAAAGGCCGAGTTACAGAAATTAAAAATCTCCTTTATTATCGTCGAAATACACTGTCCATTTCTCATGTAATAACATTAAATCAAATATACACAGTCTTCCAAGGTCAATGACAATAACAGTGACAGCAGATTAGCTCTCGTTACAATAACACTTCCAGCTGTCTCTCCGCTTACTCTGTTTCACAACTAACTCCTGCTAGCGTGTCACAATCCCTTTTATATCTCCATTCATGATTACCAGACTGTTCTGTCAATCACTAGAAGTTTCTGGCAAACAAGGCTTCTAGTTACATAATTTGAACATTCTATCACCTTCGAGAAACTTAACTTAATCTACCTGGCGAGGCCTTTGCCTCAGTTATCTTGCCTGCCGGCATTATCTGTTTATGCAAGCTCGTTATCTCCATGAAACCTATCCGTCTATTGTGTGCCAAGCCGCCTTATCGCGATCGGGTTCGCGACAATATGAAGTAATCAGTAATTTTTCATTGTATTTCTCCGTTGCTTATGCTCATGTTATTTTCAAATTTTATAATAAATATATAAGAAAATGAGATACTAACCTTGTCAAATGTCATGAAATAATTCATATCCAAAAATTCAAAACCAAAAGCAATGAAGTACATTATACATTATCTTCACATATTTTATGTAATGAATACGCACGAATGATGAATACATCTAGTCTAGCTATCAAGATATTGCTTAATCAGTGCTTATAAATGGTAATTCATGGTACTAACTCCCCCTGGGCAAAAGAAACCCAGAAATACCAACAGGTGAGAACCAAATATTCCCAAATTTTCTGTGTGGCAAAATATGTCAGTGTCCACTAATTCATGTGTGCCTACACATGTATTGAATTGAACATTTTGATTACAACACTGGCAAATTAACTTAAGGTCAACAAATATTTGTCAATAAAACACGTACATAATACACTAAGGTAGGCCAATCATCAGATTAACCTGAAGAGTTATGTCGTTAAATAAATAAATTTAAAAAAAGAACACTCGGTATCCTGGAAGTGTTCCAAACTTATAGCTAATGTGAGAACTAAATCTAGCAAAATAACAGCTATGGAATTAATCTAGGAAGCGCTTCCCAGTCTTAACCTAGATTAAATAACAAAAGTAAATAAAGTAACATATGAAGCTTAAGGAAGAGGAGTTAAGGAGCCTTTGCTCCAACAATGAAATGTTGCATTTATTCTCAAATCTGCAACAAATAAACATGCTCAACAGTTACAACAGAAGAGTTAGGACAAACATCATATATGCAGATTAACGTCAGAGAAAACATTCCTGCATGCTGAAAGGTTGCTAAACGTGGTTGATAAAAGTTGCCGATTAGCTGAGTTCAACTCTTGAATTGCACATTAGGAAACTATCACAACTGTAGGTCCCAGCATGCAACCTGGGAACATATGTAAACAAAACAAAAGGAAAATATTAATACATGGAACAGACTAGTGACAATGACATGATCTTGTATGAACCCAAGGAGAGGGAGCTAGTATGGACGGCACATCTTTATCACAAACCACTGAAAGTAAGAAAAGCATTATGTAATAAACTAGGGATTTATTAAAAAGAAATAAAAAAGGCAGGTTTTTCTCACTTTTTAACCAAAATATATTACAGCGTATGGATGCCATGGCGCAGCATCGTTTGTGGAGCTGGGATGCCTACCTGCAACAGGTGCAAGGCGAAGCTGGAATGCTCCAACTGCCACATGAGCTAAGGGTGCGCCTGACTCAGTGGCGGGCGATTGTCAACCTGCTATTACGGAGCTTCGAAGGGGACTTTGTGGGTCCAGAGTTCAAGGGCTTTGCTGTCGCCCACATGTTCTCAGGGCTGCAAACCCTCAATCAGGATATCCTGGTTGGTAATATAAGATTAAAAAGAATTACAATACCATGCAACATAACCACAAAAGGCAAAGGGTTAACCCAGTGAACATTGACATTTTAGCGCTTCAGTGTCCTAGCAGCCGTCAGGAGTGGAGGAGCTGCACCTCCCTTAGACGAGGGAGGTGGAGCAGAGGGTTAAGTTCTCCACCAACGTCAGAGTGGCGGCACCCTTCCCATTGAAATGGTGGTGCACCATCTCGTGTAAGTTGCAATAAATTTCACATCTGCAAAAATTTTTTTTCTTCACATTTTTTTTCCTTCTCTGAGGTTACATAAGTATAGTAAGGGTGAAGTGTTTTCACATGAACAGCCATATCTTTCCGTTTATTTCCCGTCGCCTGCCTAATACGATAATTCACAGGAGAGAGTTTTTCTAACACATCATACGGATCATGAAAGTTGTACAGTAATTTGGTGAGTTTTCTTTATAAACTGGTGTAAAAGCTTACAAACCAGCCAGTTTGAAATGAAACAGTGTGTCTTTTATGATCATAATGCTGCTTTTGCATAATCTGCTGTTTGGTTATATTATTAATTGTTATTTGACGGGCCTGTTGAACATATTGTAAAGTCTGTTTAACAAATAAATTATCTGATGTGGCCTTCAGTTGAACTTCTTCAGGCAATGTCGGATGGTGGCCATACATAAAAAAGAAGGGGGTTTCTCTAGTCAGTTTCTGGCGACAGGAGTTACACACGAAGATCACGTGAGGTAGGGTGGTGTCCCAAACAGTCTGGTTTGTTGAGGTATAGTGGGACAGCATGTTAATAGTGGTTTGGTTTGCTCGTTCCGCAAGGTCATTGCATGCTGGGTTATAGGCAGTTGTAAATGTGGGTTTGGCACCTTTGAGTGTCAATAATTCTTTGGTAACATCACTGATGAAGTAGAGGCTCTCCCTAACAGAAGTCAGGGGTGCTCCATTACGACAAATTATATTTTCTAAAATAAATTTAGCCACATGCTCAATGGTCTTGTCAGTGAAGGACTGATGCTTCTACGTATCTAGAAACATAATCAATTGCCTACTACGATAACTATCTTTCCACTGTGAGAATGGTATACTGACCTGATCGTCAATACTACTAGATGCTACTTGAGTGACCTTGATGGCTGAAATAACCTGGCTGGCTTTGTATTGGAAGGACCTTTCTGACAGCTCTGACATGTTTTAACATACTGAATCTTTGTTCATACCTATCTAGTAATAACGAGGATGAATTTTATGGAAGGTTCTAGTGAAACCCACGTACCCTCCAAGGGATCAATATGACATGCTGATAGTATATCTTGTTTCAGTGATTCTGGGATAACTAATAGGTGGAGTTGTCCAGTAGCATTTTTGTGGTAGAGAACACCTGATCTGAGAATTTAGGTAGAGGCTTGCCGTCGTAACCTAGGGGATGCTAGATCTGGTTGTTGTAATGCATTTAATAGGGACACTAATGTGGGGTCTCATTTCTGATATTGAGCTATTTTTAGGGCAGATGATAGACAAGTAACAAGCTGCTCTATCTGTTCCATTTCTTCCAGGGTGGGGTCTGATACTGGAAACCTTGACAATGCGTTTGCATTGAATGCTTTTTTCTGGACTTATAAATAATAGTATCTTTTACTCTTTAAGTTTTAAAGCCCATTTGGCTAAACAACTGATGGTATCCTTCAGGTTTTGCAAATAGCATGCAGCGTGATGATCGCTAACTATTTCTGCAGGCTAGCCATAAATATAGGGCCTAAAATGAGTTAGTGCATAAACAATAGTTCTAATTCTCATATTTTGACGTGTGGCTACAGAATGACACAGGATGTAACTGATTTCCTACCTCCTGTAACTTACAGGCTCCCAAGCCTGCACCGGATGCATCCTGTGCAATTTGGTAGGGGATACAAGTGTATAATATGCCAATACTGCTGATGAAATTAGAGCATTTTTGAGTGTTTCAAAATCTGTTTGATGTTTCGTCTTCAAAACAAATCTGGCCCTACACTATATGTGACATCTATGTTTTAAGGAGTAGTTTGGTTATGCCACTGGGTGGGGTGTAGAAATGAGGTAGGTCATTTGCAGGAATCAGAAGTCAATTTTCAAAAATAATTAATTTAATATAGTAATAATTGAAAATACAGTGATTGCCTATTCATTTTAAGCAAGCTTGCATTAAAGACAACCTAATCATAACATGGTCATTACCTTGGTTCAGATCTAGCGTGTTAAACCAATAATGTCAAATGGTATTGGTCTCCCAGGGTACTCTTGTCCAGGGTTTGGGCAAGCTATGTCCCAGCCCACACACTTTGCCTTCTATTGCTACTCTCACTCTACCTGTCTTGAATTACATAAGCTTTATATAGTTTATCTACTCAGCAGATGTTGACTTCATTCAGTTTGTGCTGGTGATCCACATAACACGAGTCATCAGTAGAAATGACTCGAGCATTTCATGAAATCTTGCACCATATAAAATGATATTGCAATTTCTAAATAATTTATCTAGATCACGGCTTGATATGCTATGGTATTGTACCTTTACAAGAAAGTTCAACTTTCAAAACAATTAGTTTGATTCACATGAGGTGGCAGTCCGATGTGCAGTGAAGGGTAGGGAATAGTGTGGTGGAGGAACATGCAGAGGTGCGCAAGCTCTCTTATCTCACTGCAAGCTGAGATCTGCTGGCACTCTTAGCTTGAGGCTGGTTTCATGCACTACGTGTTATAGCAGTACAAAATATATTTGTCATATTAAGTGGCTGCTTCATCTCTAATTGATTCTTCTGCTTCGAACCTGTCTTCATTCTCCCCTCTTGAAGGATCTGTGGAATAATCATCCCTGTCTGATCCCAAGTGAATTACTATTTCCTGACCCACATCCAGTAATCCTTTCTACATATATTCTGCTCCAATTTTCTTCATGTGCCTGCATCGTTCTTGCCAATCCTGTGCTGAATGCTGGAAAATTTGTATTCAGCTGGCTGAATTATATCCTCTATTTTGAACATGACATTTCTGTAAGCTGCCACTGTTTATTGTAGCCCAAATCCTTCTTTAATGCAGGTAATGTAGAATTCAGTGACCATTCAGCAAACTGACTTCATTGAAACCATCTGAGGTGGCTCAGTGCAATCTTTTGGGCATTTTCTTGTGAAGCATGGAAAAAGAAGTAGAATCACTGGAATGCACGTCCTTGATCTCCTTAATTATGTGTCTAACACCTCTTTCCAAAACCTGTAGCCTCAGCTACACTTTTCCCAACGTTTTTAATATAGACCACACCACACTGTCCATATTTTGCAATGGAGATTGTATACATTTCTTATCATTTCACGAGTATGTGAATGTGACACCTTTCCTGTCGGTTTGCTCACCATTAATGATATTGTCAGATATTTACGAACAAAGTGTGAAAATGAGTAAAGAATTAAATTAGTACAACAGTGAATCGAGAAGATATTGACACATTGCTTCACTTACACTGAAGTGTGTCAGTGTGAGTGAAGCAATGTGTCAATATCTTCTCGATTCACTTTTGTACTAATTTGTGCTTCACTGTCCCTACGCTTCTTCCAAGTTTATACTTTGAAAGAATTAAATGTTTTCACATAAGATCAAATGTACACACAAACGCAATTAGTAATATAATTATTATTATGATTAATTATTATCATTATTATAACTATTATTCATCCACTCGAATTTTATAATACAGGGACGAGCCTAAAAACTCCGAAGTTTCTTATCAATCTCTCAATATGTTACAATGTGCGCCTTGTAACAGAATTGATGTTTCCTTCCACAAACATCAGATGAATAAGTTCAATCTTCTGCATGTATTTTGAGAGCTGCCACCTCATCTGCATCAGACTGTACATTTATCTCAAAGTAAACTTTTGCATGCTTGTGTGTAGAACATGATTTTAAATCATGAATATAGTATACAAAGTTAATAAATTGCCCAAATTTATGACTAATCAGATCATTGATAAGACATCTATATTTTTTGTGAAGCAAACTCTCATGCTAAAGTCATTCAGGACAGGATTTCAGAGGCTATTTCCAGAAAATTCAACATAAACATTTTGTTTGTTATGAAAATATCAAGCATATGGCATTTTAATAAAAATTGTTAGTCATTTTTGAAAAATCAGTTTTTAAGTGTTCTTTATAAAGATTAGTTTGAAGCTTCTGAGCAAAATTAAGTGGTCTTTCATATCCAGTATAGGATGGAATGCCAAAAATCACAGCAGTTAAGAGCATCTATAAATTAAAACTCAATTTATAAAGATAAGTTGGGTTATAAACACTGACTAAAAAAGGTAGCTGACCAAGGAATTGTCAGCACTGTCCAACAGATTCTTTGTGCTGTTGATGGTCATAGCTGAGGAATCTGAAGTGGTGGCATTTGTTGGTGGAGCAGTAAACTTCCAAAGGTTGTAGGGAAGTGGCAAGTAAAATCATAAAATGCTTGTGCATGTTTAAAGGAATTTTGCAATAGTGATGTCCAAATGAATTGAAAAAACTGTTTGTAGTGGATTTTAATACTCCATCATTTACTTTGTTATTTTTTGAGGCACTAATTTCAGAAGTTTCTGCTTCCATTTTCAACCTCAAAGGTCCAACTATCATCTGCTGTTCATGTCTGCTCTCGTCTTTCTAGTGGTGAAAATAGGTACCAACTACTTTATCAAATTATCTACTGGTGGGATTTCAAAGTTCATTTCTCGGTTCTTATTTTTCCATATTAAGATGTTCAGTTTTAGTCAGTTTTTGGTCTGTCAGCCCCTTTTAATAATTTTGGATTTGGATCAAGGTCATGCTTTTCTTTCCAAAGTGAAATGCTACTGCTGACTTACCTGTTTCAATTTAATGTTTCTGAGATTCTCATTGACTCTTTGTAGATTTTCTTTTAGTTTTCCCCTATATAGTATTTTTCAAACCCTTACAACTTATTTGGTATATTCCAGATCTATCTAGGGGTGGGATTTCATCTTTTGTTTTTGAATTTAACAATTTTAACACTGAGTATTTGTAGGTATCAATATGATATTTTGTTCTTTAAAGATCTTTTTGAATTTATGAAATGTTTTTGGGTGGTAAATGAATCCACTGAATATGCTCTTGCTTTCTTTTTCTGTAGTGAATGTGATTGCTTTCTTAATGATTTTTTTAGCTTACCTTTTTTAATTTACTTAAATACCAGACTTTTGTTGTATCCCTTTTCTTCTGCTATCTGAAGTATGGCTTTTTGTTCTTTGTATTCTACTTTATCCGTGGGTATGTTGATTAGTCTGTATGTAAGATTGCTGCTATATGATATGGGTACTAGCAGGATGCACAAGGGGGGGGGGGGGAGGAACTGTTAGAATGGCTTACTTTGCGTATGTTCACTCATTGCTAAGATATGGCATAATGTTCTGGGGAGAGTTACCTACCGGTAAAGGATGCTTCATAATGCAAATTAAAATAGTTCGAGCTATGGTAGAGAAAGAGCAAGAGCATCATGCAAACCTTCATTTAAAAAAACTAGGTGTTCTTCCCTTTCCTTGCATTTATATATTTGAAATTATAATGTTTATCTGTAAATCCAGTAACAATATAGACTCACCTTTCAGAACATATGAATCAGTGCATAAGTATAATGTAAGACAAACCACAAATCTACATGTCTATCAACATTACACCTCCCTATGCCGAAAAAGTATATTGCACTCTGGTACAAAGATATACAACTCTTCCAAAATTTTTAAAGGAAATAAAACAGGAAAATGCATTCAAATGCAAAGACACACCTAATTAACCATTGCTTTTACTCAGTTCAGGACTTTCTAGTTAACGAATGTAAATAATCTGCCTTTATATATATATTGTGACTTTGTGGTTTTGTAGAATTAAAAGTCCAGTTTGCAGAAATTCAAAAAGTTCTTTATTTCCGGAGAAATACACTCTGTTCAATGCTTATGTAACAGAATTACGTCACATACACCATCATAATCTACCAAGCTCAATGACCACAACAACATTCTGATTACATCAGCTCTCGGTATAACTCTACAGCTGTTTACTCCTGTTTACTACTGTTCACAACTGTCCTTGGCGAGTCGTCGCTTCTTTAAATACCTCCACTGATAATTCCAGACTGTTCCAGAACAAACCAGAAATGGAATAATCTCTATCAATCAAGATGTCACTAGTAATTTCCATTTACCTCACTTATCTGTGTCGGTAAGTCTTTTATCTCCAGCGCTATGTTTATCTGCTTATGCAAACTCTTTATCTCCGTGAAACACTATCCGTCTGTTATTTATTCGCGCTGAACCTTTTAGCGCATACACCGCTAGTCATAAAAAGGGATTTGCGACAATATATATAATTATTTTATTGCTGTAAATCATTTTATTCTTGTAAATCCATATCAGTTTTATTTCTAGTTAAATACAGAGTATTCCTTCGCCTTATTAATTATTATTAATTATTATTATTATTATTATTATTATTATTATTATTATTATTATTATTATTATTATTATTATTATTATTATTATTATTATTATTATTATTATTATTATTATTATTATTATTATTATTATTATTATTATAGTTTTATGTATCATTTGATGTGTCCAACATTGATTGTTCTTCTTTGTACTAAATAATAACTGGATTAATAAATTACTTACTATTATTGCACATTTGTGTAATTGGGTTATAGCTATAATTTATGTAATTTTCTGACTGTGTTGGCTGTCTATAAATTCCAAATTTTATTTTTGTGTCATTTCTGATGATATTTAGGTCCAAGAAAGAGAGTTACCCATTGACTTCCTTTTCTATTGTGAATTTAGTAGTTTTTTCCTGCAGATTGAGTAGTTTTAATGCATCATCTAAAGTCTATCTGGAACTATTGTAAAGATATCAACATTTTGGTACAAACCTTGAAGATCCACGGGAATGTCATTTTTGTGCGTGTTTCAAATGAACTCCTAAATAAATTTGCCAGAAAAGGTGAAAGTGAATTGTCCATAGATAACCCTCATTTCTGCCTGTAGTTTTTACCATTAAAGCTGGAAAACTGGCACCTTTCAATAATTTGATATTTGGTAAACCAAAACTGATAAGCTACTCCAGATTTCTCAGTTTGTACTTCTATCACTCATATGTTCTTTCAATCAGATGTTTAGGTTCCTTTTTGTTTGTCCAATGTATATTTGGTTGCAATTGGAGGGATTAATCTTATAAATAGCTGAGTGTCCTATTGTTATGTGGCTCATTATTCTTGTTTATAGAAAGCAAACTTTGTATACATAATTCTTTCTTGAAATCAAAAGTTATCTTGCATTTCTTGAAAATCATCCTGAATTTGATACACACCTGGATAGTATATGAAGTTTTATTTTGTTGTTTGTCTTTTTATTGGCTCAGTTCTGTGATATCTTATTTGTTTCTCTCTTTTGTACTTGGCTATCTTTCTATCTGTTGAATCTTATTATAAATATTATTAGCTACAGCTGTGACGATGTTTAAATTCTTCTCTTTATTCCTTAGAGTTCATGAGGATGTTCACTAGTTTGTAAGCCAAACTATTGAAAGTTGCATTTTTGTGATCTGAGAGATAAAAACTATTGCTTTTTATGAAGTTGCCCATGTTGGCTGGTTTTCTATAAATGCTGAAAGTCAGGTGTTAGTCTACAAAAACATTTTTAAGTCAGAGAGGTAAATAGCCTTGAAATTCAGTTTCCATTGTGATATGGATTAATGTTGTAGCTTCAACAGCTTTAAGGAGTTGTGTAAAAACCTTTTTAGAATAATGGCAAATATATCATCCATAAAATGCCAGCATGTCTTAAAGATGTGGAGGAAACCTTTTGTGACTTGCAATTCTAGTTCGGTGAAAGTGTCAGCCAGGATTGGGAGGAGTAAGGTACCCATTCTTAATCCAGAAGTTTATTGAAAGAAACCTTTTTTTAATTTAAAGAAACTGTTCTATGCTTAATCTGGTTAGTTTTATATAGTTCTATTTCCACAGTTGGAATGTTGGTTTGCTTAAGCCACTGTTTTAAGGTCTTCAGTATTATGTGTGTTGGTACACTAAGAAATAAGGCTTCTACATAAGATACTAAGCTGTATCTTTGGAGAGTGTTAGTGTTGAATTCTTTTGACCAAATCTACGAAATTCTTGAATGCTTAGGCTTTCAAACTTAGAAAGTTGTATTTATTGACCAATCATTTTGCTAATTTGTATGTGGGTGCATTGATGGTATTTACTATGTGTCTCATTTTGTTGTAAGCTTTGTGTATTTTCGGAAGTACATATAGTTTGGGTAAGGTAGGGTAATGTTTGATCTTAGCTGTTCCATTCTTTGAAAGTGTTTTGACTGTATGTGTTTTGGTAGTTTTTGAAGCAGGATTTCAACAGGTCTGTTTTTATTTCCTTGTACTCTTTGGATTGCAGCGTAGTTTCTGCTCTATTGGTGTAATCGGCTTCATCTAGGATCACTATTTTGTTTTCCTTGTCTGATTTGGTGTGAAACTGGATCTTCTTTTAACAATTTGATTATTGGTTTACTGGGAAGTTCTTAATCAGTAATAAAATAAACAATGAAATTAATCAAAGTATAAACTTGAAAGAAGCGTAGGGACAGTGAAGCACAAACTAGTACAAAATTGAATCGAGAATATATTGACACATTGCTTCACTCACACTGTTTATTCACAGGAAATGTTTCAAGAGCTCTTGCTCCTATCCTCAGCTGATACTCGACTAGTGCAAGTTGTAGTGGTTTCTTCTTTCTTCGTATTGTCAATAGATGGCGTGATGTACTTGTCAAAGATGTCCGGTGGTGGAGTTTCAAAATTCATGACTCTATGACGATTTTTGTTAATGAAGATTTTTTCCCATACGGAAAGGTCTATGGGGTGATTAACGTATTTTATTAGAGATGTTTCCAAATTGATGTCATGTCTAGTATTCAAAAAATGAAAAGCCACTGCTGATTTTTCTGTTTCACCATTTTTAATGTTTCTCATATGTTCTTTAGTTCTGATGTTAATATTTCTTTTTGTTTTTCCTATATAAATTTTAGGGCAAGTTTCACATTTGATCTCATAGATTCCTGGTTTTTCTTTGGTAGTGATTGAATTTTTGGGAGGGCCTTTTAACAAATTTCTGATATTAAACCTGTTTTGAGGTGCAAGAGTTATTAAGTTAATTGGGAATCGATTAATAACACAAAACAACACTCACTTTTAAATTTTCCCGGAACCGGTTTCTGAGGCCTTCCCTCTATCTTCAGCCGGACATCGACTAGTTCTCATTGGTGTAGCTGGCAATATTTTGTCTTCGGTCTCCTCTGGTGGCGGTTCGAGGAACTTGCTGAACAAATCTTTCTGGGGGATGTCGAAATTGAATACTTTGTTCCTATTTTTTGAAATAAAGATTTGTTCCCATGTGGACAGTTCTTCTTTTCCTGTTGTATGTTTTAGTAATTTTGGTTCTGGATTTATGTTGTGGTTTTTTTCCCAAAAATGCGTGGCAACTGCTGATTTTTCTAATTGTTTGTATTTTATGTTCCTAAAGTGTTCCTTTGCTCTTGTTTCTAAATTTCTTTTGGTTTTTCCAATATAAATTTGACTACAGTCACAGCATTCAATTTGATATATACCAGATTTTTTGTTAGATGGAATGGCATCTTTGATGTTTGAGCAAATTAGGTTTTTTAAGGAGTAATGGTTCACTGGAGCTAGTTGAAGATAGAGGGAAGGCCTCAGAAACCGGTTCCGGGAAAATTTAAAAGTGAGTGTTGTTTTGTGTTATTAATCGATTCCCAATTAACTTAATTTATACAACAACACTGTTTTCAACACTTCCATGAAAGGATTTGCAAGAGTTATGTTGTGTTTTGAGAAGATTTTTTGGAATTTGTTATAGGCTGATGGGTGGAAGGTGAATTTTTTAAAAAGTTTTTTCTCTTTTTCTCCTGTAGGTTCTAGGGTGGTGGTTTCTTTTATTTTCTTAGCTTTGTTGAGTCTGTTAACAGTTTTGTCTATTAAATTTGGGTTGAAACCGTTGGATATAAAGGCCCTCCCAAAAATTCAATCACTACCAAAGAAAAACCAGGAATCTATGAGATCAAATGTGAAACTTGCCCTAAAATTTATATAGGAAAAACAAAAAGAAATATTAACATCATAACTAAAGAACATATGAGAAACATTAAAAATGGTGAAACAGAAAAATCAGCAGTGGCTTTTCATTTTTTGAATACTAGACATGACATCAATTTGGAAACACCTCTAATAAAATACGTTAATCACCCCATAGACCTTTCCGTATGGGAAAAAATCTTCATTAACAAAAATCGTCATAGAGTCATGAATTTTGAAACTCCACCACCGGACATCTTTGACAAGTACATCACGCCATCTATTGACAATACGAAGAAAGAAGAAACCACTACAACTTGCACTAGTCGAGTATCAGCTGAGGATAGGAGCAAGAGCTCTTGAAACATGTCCTGTGAATAAACAGTGTGAGTGAAGCAATGTGTCAATATATTCTCGATCCAATTTTGTACTAGTTTGTGCTTCACTGTCCCTACGCTTCTTTCAAGTTTATACTTTGAATGAAATTAATCCTGATGCTGAATTAATTGAAAATTATCGTAATTTCTTAATGTCTTAATTTGTTAATAATTATATGCATACATTCTTACTCGCTAACAAATACAGTTACTTTAATAATTATTCACTGGATAGCAATAACTTAGTATAACTTTCATTACATGACAATACAAAACATATGTTGTTCTACTTACTGAAATGTACTGTTCAAAGAAAGACATTCTAACATTTATAGCAATTTGTAGCGGTATAAAATATGTTTCCTTGTACTGCTGATAAAATTAAATACCTGAGATGAAAAGTTGGATGTAACTTCATAGTTACAGTAGATTTTACATTCTTCGGATGCCACATGTTTAATAACTCAGAATTCATGACTATTCTAAGTTACATAGTTCCTTGTGCAATGCAAAATGAGTATTAGAGGGTTGCAAGGTTCAATCTTTCTTTCAGTGGGTGTTTCATCCTATTGGAGATATACAATAAAGTTGCTATCACAATCAACAGTATGAAGAGCTGTTAGATTTCCTCATTCAGATTCATAAGAATAAAATAATAAAATATTTGAATTTAAATGACATCAAAAAGGTGTCTTCTTTTATATTATTCAGTTCAAACAAAATTTAGAAGTGCATAACACAGGAGGAGAGATTACTGATGGAAAAACAGTTACCTTAAATTGCAAACATTTTTCACAATGTTCCTCTTGTGGTTGCACCAATTATTTGCAGCTAAAATATTTTAAAAGGCTTGCAGAAGATCAAAAGCTTATAAAAAGAAATGACAGCAAGAGAAACTTAGTTTGCAATTTTTCTGAGCTAGCATTTTCTTAGTATTTAGTTTAAGATAAGCAGTAAACAGCATTTAACATTACAAATCTTTTATGCAAATCATGTTTTAGAATTTATTTAAATGTTTTTCCCTGTTTTTTCCATGGAATACCTGCCTTCCTTTCTTCCTTTGTGCCTCACCACCCCTTTGTGAGCATTTGGAGATGCACCCTGGCTGAGTGACTGTATGCATGTCAGTTTAAGGTAACTAATCTGGTTTATTAAATTCCTTGGTTACTTGAAATTAAAATTATAATAATTTTTTTTTCAGTAACATTAAAGTAGTTTTATATTAAATCTGTGTTTTCAATGAAAATAGATATATATTTTTTAACCATACCAAGTGTGAGATCTGTCAACATGTATTGCTTCCTATGAGGGTTGGCTGATAAGTCATGGGCGTCACAATAAAAAAAAAACACATTAAACATTATTTTTCTTTATTTCTCAATCTCCAGAAATCTTAATACATTTGTCATATTGGTGTTCTAATTTAATTAAAACATTCTGTAGTGCCTTTTATCATAGTCCTCAAAATAGCTGTTTACTATATCAATGACCTTGTTGCCGTGAAATCTTCATCCTCCAAGAAATTTTTTGAGGTTCAGGAACAGGTGGTAGTCACTGGGAGCTAGATCTGGTGAATGAGGTGGATGTTCAAGCAATTCAAAATTTAATTTGCACATTTTTCCCATTGCAGTGATTGAATGATGGACCAGAGCATTGTCATGAAGAAACAAGATTTTTTTTCTTTGCCAAATGGGGTCTTTTTCTTTTCATCTTTTCACTCAAACATTGCAGTAAGCTTGCATAGTAGTCACCAGTGATACTTGTACCCTTTCCCAAGTAATCATTAAAAATGTCTGTGCATCTCAGAAAACACTCGCCATAACTTTGTTGGGTGACAAAATTGATTTTACATTTTTTGGAGTTGGTTCACCTAGTGCAGCCCACTCTTATGACTGTGATTCACTTTCTGGAGTGTAGTGATGGATCCAAGTTTCATCCATGGTAATAAGCCATCTTAAAAATTCACTGGGATTTTTATGGTGGAGCTCCAAATTCTTAACAGAAACAGTTTTTCTTTGCAATTTTTGATCAGGTGCCAACAAATGCAGCACTCATGTTTCACAGACCTTCACAGACCAAAACATTACTTAAAATATTACCTGCATATTATTTTTAATATGTTTACAACCTCTGCTATCTCAAGCAACTTTAATCTGCAGTCTTCCAGTACTAAACAATGAATTTTTTTCAATGATCTTTAGAGTTGTGACTTCCTCAGGGTGTCCAGAGTGAGGCCCATCACTAGTGCTCGTTCGTCCCATTTTAAACTCTGCAACTCACCTTTTAATCATTATATATGAAGGGGCACAGTCTTTCCATTTCCTCCTTGATTTCTTTAGACATTAAGCCTTTCAAATGGAAGTATTTAATCACTGCTTGTTTTTCCAAAGCCTTCCTTTTTATGAAACCTCTACACTTGTCTTGTTTAAAACGCTGCCATTCAAAAACTAAACAAGCTATTGACCTTAACTATGGATACAAGCTAGTCTAGAGTTAAACTATATGATTGTATTTTTGAGTTTGATTTATGAGTCACTTTGTTTACACTCAAACTTCACTTACTTGTTGTATAATTGAAACATTTTCAAGATCACTCGATCTCATCCTCAGCTGTTTGGTGACTAAATGAACATTCTTCTTCCTCCACTACTACGATGCTCCGATCCCTCTGCCATCTGGTGTTAGGGGCACTAAGTTTTAATACTTCATTTAATGCCGGGATTTCAAAATTTATAACTTTATCACGGTTTTTGGTTATGAATATTTTTTCCCAAATATCCAATTCTTGGGTGTGCTTAAAGATTTTAACAGTTTTATGTTTTGGCCAATGTTGTGGTTTTCTGTCCAAAAATGGTGTAACACTGCAGATTTTTTCTGTTTGTTTCAACTTTATGCTCCTCTGGTGTTCTTTTTGCCTGGTTAACAAGTTTCTCTTATATGTGTTTGGAGGAATTTAGTAACAGTGACGTCAAAATTAATCTCAGAAACTATTTGTAGTTGGTTTATTAATACTCGTCACTTACTTGTTTATATTTTGTTTATATTTATCTCATAAATATAAACAAGTAAGTGACGAGTATTAATAAACAAACTACAAATAGTTTCTGAGATTAAGTTTCTCTTAGTTTTTCCTATGTAGCTTATATGATTGTATCCGTCAAACTGGCCCAGTGGCGCCATCTCTATGTGAGGTCCGGGATTTATCAGCCATCCTTTGTATTAATAAATAGAATGTATATAATATTTAGTGGTGTGCGGTTTCACTGGTCACTGACAATATAGGCAGTATTTGTAAACCAACCAAACATTAGTTGGTAATGTAAACATGGCATGATCCAAGCCTTGTTGTGCAATTCTTGGCATTAAAATTGGTAAATCTAAATGATGATAACACTATATTAGTTTAGAAAATAACTGGATTTGACATACACATAAGACATTTAATGGGATAGAATTCCTAAATATGAAGGTGAAATATCTATTCATAAGAATGTTTGAGGATACTGTGGTAGATATCACTTATGTACTGGATTCATTGCTGTATCGAATCTGAAGAGCAATAATGGCCACTAAGATATTGCAGTGGATGGTATATTAAATATAAACTGAGCTAGTAACAGTGAAGCAAATATGCAAGTATATTGTGACTAAATGACAACACAAGTTGTTACTTAAACAGAGTTATAGTGCTTGCATATGGGTTCAAACCCAGCTGAGGACAATTTTTTATGCATAAAAATCCTAGCACGTATGCTGGTACCATGTAGCAGATTATTGCACATAAAAGAACCTGAAGCCTAATGAAGAGGCCTCTGAGCAAAAGTAAGCATCCATAAATAAGAACTTAATTTCAATTGTTCACATATATTCCCAGGTCATGGTAGAACTTTTCTAGAAGAATCTGGAAGCTGAAGTTTCTGGAAACAACTAATAAAAAATTCTCATTCCTCAGAAACTGTTTCCTAGAGTTTAGTTGTATTCCCTTTATTTTCGTAACTTACTGTATTGTTGAGTGGTGTTATTCTAGGAGAAAATAGTGTGTAGCCATTAGTAACAATCAACCTAAGAGTATTGACGTGCAAAGCCCAGGTACTGCAGCAATATAGTCTTAAAATGTCTCATACACCGCACAAACATGTATCATGAGGTCTATTCGAAAGTCCAAAGACTCCGGCCTCTATCAATCCGGGAGCGATTGAAAATTAGGAAGACCCTCAATATACGAAGGTTATGCCCTTAGTGGCATATGCCAGCAATTGTTCTTAAAGACCCATTACTGCCTTTTGTGGGCCAGGAACTAACAAAAGCGGATGGGGTGGCTCATGCTTAAATCTCTCTTGGCAGGTATTGGCAGCCTTCATGATATACCATATTTATCTGAATACAAGACATTTGTTTTTTCACAAAATCTATTATATTAAAAACTAGGGGTCGTCTTGCATTTATGATTTATGTTTTATCTACAGCATGGGGAAAAGGTAAGTTTCAAATTTTGAATGTACCAGACAGTGTTGGTAGTGACATTTTGGGGGGAAATAGTAACAATTACTATCAAGGCAACAATTTTTGGTTGTTTCATTTCATGCCATAAAGTTCTGTGTCAGTGGTCCTAGAGGTATTACAAGCATGCTCATTGGAGAAGAGATCTTAGTGAGACTAAATAAAAATACATTTCCTTTCATAGTAGAAAGGAACGGAGGTTGTGCCTAATGTTTTTAGTAACCAGTGATTAAGCACGAAAGTTAGGTTTAGCTGAGCATTTTCTATTCTCCCCTCTCTTTCTCACTCTCTTGGTCACCACATAATTTCTGTGCAAATTCATATTAAGTGAAACTTTACAACAGTGTGTTACATTAAGCCATGTTGTGTAAATAGAAAATCTTATCATTGTCGTAGCTGCTGCTGCATTGCCATTGTCTCATTGCATGCTAAAAAATAAGTTGTTTTTTATACAGATTATGGGCTAGATTCCAAAATTAAGTTCTGTAAAATAAAAATGTATTGTATAAGAGGTGCTGCCATCGCAGTTGCAGAACACACTTTACTAGTGCTAGGGGAACATATTATACAATATGCAGATACAGCTATCTTGTCTTCCACTGTCCACTCTTATTCATACTTAAGTTGCGAAGCCATTTAAATTTTCAAACATAAAGACAATTTCAACAGAAGGAAGGAAACAAGCTCTTAAATGAGACCGCTCCAGGAAACAAATCCGGGATTGCACGCTGTCAGCAGCCTCAGCCATAAACATCAAAAGTAGGCCCCACCATTGCCCAGCCCACACAACAGCTGAACCAATCTTAAAAGAGCAGACCAATCTGGAGTTAGCTCCACCCACACAGAATGTATATATAAAGCCTTTTGAAACTGAAGACTGCATCAGTTGTCGCCCGAGATCTGCAAGAGAAGACTATGGCCTTGCCACTGAAGTTGTTTGATGCAGTTTTGAACGAAATGTCTGGAAGGAGAGCTGCCTCTGGACCACGGCCCACAAGTTCAGATTATTATTTTCTGTGCAATGACATGGCTGTGAAAGTCTACACAATGTAAAAATTTGTATAGTTGGATCATTTCTTGGCAGACAAACAATGAAAGCTAACTAGTTTGAAGCATCAAGATGATGGTGGCACACAGTTCCACGTTCACGCTACAGTTTGAAGCAAATAGTGTTTAGCTCAGGGTAAAGCAATGAGGTTTATCTCAGGGTATGCGTGGATATGTATGAGAAGAATGGTTTTAATGACACTGGAATGCCCGTTTCAAATTGGTTTAATGACTGCTTCTTTTATCATTACATTAAACTCGAAGTTGCCAACCAAGGGTTACCAATATCACTGTTTAGAGTTACTATATGTGAAATGCCTATTACTCAGTAAAACTTAATTTGTTCTTCACATATATATGAACCGACAAATATTTTCTCTCATCGCTTCTGGTCTCCCCTCGACCAAGACAGAAGAAGAGAACTGCCCTAATCGGCTTCACGCCGAGGACTGAGTGTCCTCCACTATCCACAGCTGTGCGTGGGTGTGTGTAGCTTTCACTTCTGGAAGCCCTCTTTTCACACAAAGATTCCCTTTGTAACTATTTTTGTACATAATAATAATAATAATTTTTTATTCACCATAATAAATCTTGTACAAAGATATAGGCTTCGTCAACATTACACACCTGGCAACTCTACATTACAAACTAGGTAACATCATATTAGATATTACACAAGTATTTATATCACAAACTGAGATAAGTAATACTATAAAGGGCACTTATTGAATAGGTAATTACAAGCATCACCTCGGAAGTTAAACAGGTATTTATTCACAAACATCACTTTAGGAAGCATTGATATGTTGACCATGTTTTAAGTATTCTTCCACTGAATAATAGCAACCTTCTCTTAAAAATGTTTTTAGAGACAGTTTGTACCTTTCTTCCGATGTTATACTTTTAATGCCATCGGGTAGTTTTGATTACTATACTCGCCCATGAAGGGTCCGAAGAATACCTATTCAAACGAAGTCAAGTGCTACCCTTTAGAACTCTGCTAAGTACACTGTTTCTTACGTTTCTTTTGTTAAAACAACTATTCACCCCAATTGCTATTCGACTCAACTGCACCTGCATGCGTTGTTCCACAACAAATATACATTCCTTTAAAATCCATCACAGTTCTTTATGCATTGCATCCCTTAATTTCGGTATCATAGTTTTTAAAATTTATTTTGTTTCAAATTCATAGAAACAAGTTTTTTATTCAACTCCAATCAAAATTCTGAAATAATAGGTAAAAATTGAAGCTATTGACGGTAAAGGTGCGTAAATATTACAATATGACTGATAGATTTTGACAAAAATTTATCTGTTTTAAAATATTATTACAATTAGGAAGACCTGTTTTGCAATCATCAATTACATTTTTAGCACCTTTTTTTTACTATTTATGTCATTAAGATTATTGGCATAGTGATGGACTGTTAGTAATGCATTGTCACCTACAGGAAGAAAACAAGTTTGTTGACAGAATTCGTTGGCAGTATTTCAAAATTCATTATATTAATATTTTCTCCCGTAATATCAAATCTATAGGTCCACTTAAGTGCTTTAATAATTTAACGTCTGGATTTATTTCATGATTAAATGACCAATAATGATATGCCATAGCTGATCTATCAATCTGTTTATATTTAATATTTTGTAAAATGTTCCTTTACACTGATTTCCACATGTAGTGGAATCTTGTCAGCATAATCCCAGTCATAATCTAAACAGTAGTTAATACAACCTACAATTATTTGAAATTTTATCGTTATTTGAAAACTTATTTCCAAAAATGACAAGAAAAGCTTTTGAAGGATTATCCTCTTTTATTTAAGAGTAGCAATATCTTTAACACCCTTTTGATATCTAAATTTCTATTAAAACACAATTAAGAAACTAAGTTTGACAAATAAGAATGTTTAAAAGAAATAACTATACTCAAAGAAAAAAACAAGCTCTCTGAACGGGGGGGGGGGGGGGGGGAGGACAGGCATACAGAAAATATTCAAAGACTGCACATACAATTCATATAAAAAGTAATTCAAGTATCAGTAAAACTCACATCAATGCAAATCACTAAGGTAGAACCTCTGTATAAAAACAGGTATTTACAAAATCAATCACATACATTGGAAAATGTTCCAATAATAAAGGTTCAAGTACTGAACCCTGTGGGACACCATATTTTATCTTGGGTATTTTTTATTTATTTCCTATACAGACCACCTGCTTCCTGTTTACAAGGTAGGATCTGAGAAGTTCAATAGCAGGGCTTTTGATTCCATAAGTATTTAATTTATTAAGTAATAATAATAATACTTTATTATCACCTTATGTTTTACAAGCATTGTTGAAATCAGGCAAGTCGTCAGTTATATACAATTAAAGTTGCTGGATATTTTGATATATATGTGTGTGTGTGTGTGTGTGTGTGTGTGTGTATATATATATATATATATAGATATTAGAAGAAACTAAACTTAGGTGATGTTATTCTAAATGTATAATGTCTTGTACACCTAATACAATGACTAGGTTTTACTCATAAGTATTGTAAAATAAGAAACTAGCACTCTAACGATAAATTCTGAAGTTGTAGTCTTAGTTTAGAAATTCATCAAGTGAATAAAAAACATTATTAATTAAATATGATTTCAAGAAGTAGATAGGTATGGTCTACATAGTCAAAAGCTTTACTTAGGTCACAGAAGGTGGCTTGTGCACAATTTTTCTTTTCAAATGCTTTAAGTACTTTTTGAATTAATGAAACTATAGCATCAGTAGTGGATTTTCCTTTTCTGAAACCGAACTGTGATTGTGTTATTAAGTTATTTGGTTCAAGATAATTATATAGTTGGTCACACATAGGCGACTCTAGCACTTTTGAGAATATGGGTACTAGAGATATGGGACAGTAACTAGCCGAGAGGGTTTTGTCTCCTTTTTTATAAATTGGAATAACTTTCGATGCTTTTAGTGCATTTGGGAACTTTCCCTCGATATGGCATTTGTTTAGACTGAAGGTAAGTGGGTCTATGATACAGTCTATAACCTTTTTTATTGTATTGTTAGACAAACCATAAATATCCGTGCTGTCCGATGGCTTGAATCTATTCACCATTCTTAGCACTGATTCAGGAGTTCCTACTGAGAAAACAAATTCCTAGTTATGTCTTATATATGATCTTTTATTAAATCTATTGCAGATTCAGCAGGACGAATAATGTTATCTCTTATTTCTTCAACAGATTTTATGCAAAATGTATTCAAATCGTCAGGGGAGATTTCAGGAACATAAATTTCAAACAGGTGGAAAAACTGCTGCAATACATTTTTAGTGCAGAACATGAAAAAGAGACCAACAGTTCTGTTAACTTTGTATAACTTTTCATTCACAAATACAAGGGTAACAGAATGAACTTGGAGTGAAAAAACTTGATCACAAATATATTTACGGTAGGAGTATTGCAGCCAGCTGTTGGAGTAGATCCTTTAAAACATGTTCTGGATTACTAAAATTAGGCAAGTGAGTCAACCTTGTATATAACCCCAGAAACTAGTCTTCATCAAAAAACTTGTAAGTATATACAAGGTTGACTCACTTGCCTAATTTTAGTGACAATGGCACTCCACTTTCTGAAATACTTCTTTTTATTCTATATAATGTTCTGGATTAATAATAATAAAAAGAAAATCATAGTAGTGAAGCTCCTTCACAAATTATTAAAATGATCATATACTCTCTCTGCAGTATAGTAGTCAGAATGTTGGTTTCTAAACCCAGAGATCTAGATTGAATCCCCAGTAGTGGCATTATTCAATGCAATTTATTCATCCTTTAAATCTCCATACAGGATTGTGAATACGTCAACACAAAAATATTTATAAAATTTAAGTACAAAATTTAAATACAGAAATTACAAAAAAAAAAAAAAAAAAGTATAAGAGTAAATGCCAAAATATAATAATATAACTTAACTTTCCAAATACTCTTGAATAGAATAAAAATATGCTTCACTTAAAAATTCATGTAGTTTCAATTTAAAAATCTTTTGGTTGTCAATCTGTTTTAAGTAAAGAGGTAACTTATTGTACTGTTGGGTACCACTTTAAGTGAAGGAATGTTTGTATAACGTGGTAATATGACTAATTGCTAGTAGGTTTGAACTGTTTCTTGTATCATGCTGGTGTGTCACTGCATATGTTTTAAAGCAATTTAAACTAGCTTCTACATTTCAAATTTCAGATTTTTTTATTCTGCCATTTGCAACATGTTTTACAAAGCATCGTCAAAAGTAACACTACAATTACATTTTTACAGTTCAATAATAAAACAAATAAATCTATTTACAGATTATTAGCAGTTCTAGATATACACAATAGATTGATAACAAAATTTAATAAACTAAGTCTAAGTCTCTCTTCCCTTTTTGAATTCCTCAATTGAGTAGAAAGCGTTTTTCACTAGGTAAGTCTTTATTGCATAAATTTTCTTCACTTCATTTATTGCCTTGATAGAGTGAGGTAAATGATTATATAAAAGAACTTTGTATATGTATAAACATGGCAGGGTTATAATTTTCAGTTACTTAAAATACACTACAGCACACATGTGCATTATTATTATTGGAAATTAATTGTTCTTTCACACTAGCCGTGTGTAGGACGCACTATGAAAGGGTAGAGCCAGAATGAAAAATTCAATGCCATAGCCGGGATTTGAACCACGGATCTTCTGGTTTCCGTCCAGCCGCACTATCATTGTGCTACTATGGCCAACGTGCCGATATGACATTAAATTCTCCATCTGACTCGTGTTTCTCCCGGTAAACCACTAGGAGTTCTCATAAACATATGAGACAACTACCTTAATGGCGACTTACTATGTTGTAAGTACTTTAAGGCCCGGGCTTTATAGTTCGGACCACTATTTGGTACAATTAATGGAAATTAATTGTTCTTTCACACTAGCCGTGTGTAGGACGCACTATGAAAGGGTAGAGCCAGAATGAAAAATTCAATGCCATAGCCGGGATTTGAACCACGGATCTTCTGGTTTCCGTCCAGCCGCACTATCATTGTGCTACTATGGCCAACGTGCCGATATGACATTAAATTCTCCATCTGACTCGTGTTTCTCCCGGTAAACCACTAGGAGTTCTCATAAACATATGAGACAACTACCTTAATGGCGACTTACTATGCTGTAAGTACTTTAAGGCCCGGGCTTTATAGTGTGAAAGAACAATTAATTTCCATTAATTGTACCTAATAGTGGTCCGAACTATAAAGCCCGGGCCTTAAAGTACTTACAGCATAGTAAGTCGCCATTAAGGTAGTTGTCTCATATGTTTATGAGAACTCCTAGTGGTTTACCAGGAGAAACACGAGTCAGATGGAGAATTTAATGTCATATCGGCACGTTGGCCATAGTAGCACAATGATAGTGCGGCTGGACGGAAACCAGAAGATCCGTGGTTCAAATCCCGGCTATGGCATTGAATTTTTCATTCTGGCTCTACCCTTTCATTATTATTATTATTATTATTATTATTATTATTATTATTATTATTATTATTATTATTATTATTATTATTATTATTATTATTATTATTATTATTGTTGTTGTTGTTGATAATATAATCATAATGCTTTCTTACAATGTATTTTATTCAAAAGCATACCTGCTTCTGCTTGAAAACAAATTAATAGTCAGTGTAAGTTACTAATTTAAATAAATGACAAATCTGTTGGCTTTTGGCTGTATTTGTATAGCATGATTCACTTTCCTTAGGGTGCTTCAAATGTTCTATAAAAAGACATTGAGTTTTGAATACTAAGTTAGGTATATACATGATCATATTCGAATGTAATAATTAGGGCCTGGGTAGTTATGTAAATACATGAAAGTACATATATTTACATATTTTGTCCTTAAGCACATATTCTCATATTTTATTTTTCAGTACATATTTAGTAGACAAGTCGGCCTGTCGTCTGTGGCGTTGTTCTCGTGATTAGCACCTTACCACTGCGAGTCCAGTCAAGCCATCGCACAAAAAAGTAGTCAGCTGCAGTTGGCTGGCATGTGTAGATTGAACTTATCACTGTAGAAAAAGATGCCGATGGAGAAAACCTCACTCTGTGTAAAGTTAAAGCATTACACAAAGGAATTTAACAATTTTTCAACCGACAAAAAGGTCCTTTTTTGCCTGGTCTGCGAGAAGAATGCTCCCTGTTCTCAACGTTTTCAAGTGTTGCAACATTTATCCACGTCACGTCATCAGGCCTGTGCTTCCAAAACCACATCTCAAAAGCAGTTGTTACTCACTGAACCTCAAGCTCAGAAACATTGAGGATTTCAGAAATCTGAGTTTGCAAGTGATCTTTGCCATGCTATGGTTTATGCTGATATCCCAATCTGGAAATTAAAAAATCCAGTACTTCATGAATTTCTTGAGAAATACAACATGAAACTGTGCCAGATGAATCTACAATCAGAAAAAACTATGTTTCCTGACTTATATTCGCAAACAATAAACTCTATTCTGGTTTCCGTCCAGCCTCTCTACCATTGAGCTAGAAGATCCATGGTTCAAATCTCGGCTTTGACATTGAATTTTTCAGTCTGACTCTACGTTTCCACAATTTAGCCTACACACGGCCAGTGTGAAAGAACAATTAATTTCCAATAAACTCTATTCGTTTGGAAATTGGTGTTGGTGATCCCATTTGGGTCTCAATTGACTAGACAACTGATGTACAGGGAAGACATATTGGAAGTGTTGTAGTGGGAGTGTTCAAAGATAATGAAGCGAGTAAGCCTGTGTTGTTAACTTGTGAGATGTTGCCAAAATGCAATCATCAAGTATTGCTAAATTATTTAATGATGCAATGGGACTTTTGTGGCCCGATGGGGTGAAACACAGCAATGTGTTCCTTCTTGTGACAAATGCAGCACCATATATGTGCAAAGCTGCCACAGCTTTGCAAGTTTTATATCCTAAAATTTTACATCTCATGTCTTGTCCATGCATTCCATCGCATAGCAGAACTCGTTCTTTCTAAATTTTCTAATGTTGACACACTCATTTCGAATACAAAGAAAGCTTTTAAAGGCTTACAACAGAGTTGATAAATTCAAAGAACTGTTTCCTGAGCTTCCACTCCCTCCTCAGCCAATCTTAACGAGGTGGGAAAGCTGGATTGATGCTGTAGGCTACTACGCAAAGAATTTTGACTCTGTGAAACAAGTTCTCCAGCATTTTGATTCCCAAGATGCAGTTTCTGTTGAATCAGCCAAGGAATCATTCAGTGATGTGAAATTTAAAAATGATATCGCCTACATTCAATGCAATTTTTCCTATTATTGCCATTGGCATTGCCATTAAATCGTTGCAGAGGCATCATCATCTAAACTCTCAGAGAGCCTTGTTGTTCATTCAGTGGTCACTTCTCTGGAAAGTCTACAAGGGCCGGTTGGAGCTGCACTGAAGGATAAACTCTCAATTCAGTATAAGAAAAACCCAGGATTCAAGACAATCAAGTGCTATTAACAGAATTTTAAGTCAAGGTAGTGCCGAAGACTTGGAAATTGAGTACACAGCAGAAGACTTGTGCAAGTTTAAATATGCACCCATTACTTCACGTGAAGTTGAACGATAATTCAATCAGTACAAAGCTGTATTATGCGACAACAGAAGAAGTTTTATATTTGAGGATTTGAAACAAATGTTTGTACCTTATTGCCAGGGATCATAATTTAAAAAATTAGGAGCAATATGCAAGTTCCAATTTTTGACTTATTTATATACATCTCCAATTTACTGTACCTAATTCAAGAACATGTAGAAGAATTCGGATATTATGTTACATATTTCTTTGTATTTGAGTAGTTTAATTACGTATTTTAGTGTTTTAAAATACATATATATGTATATATTTTATGGATTTTTAGTACATAACTATCCGGGTCCTAGTAATAATTAACTGAAATTATCTTTTGCAGATGAAATAAACGGAAACTTGACAACACTTGAATAGCAGACAGTCATGAAGCTAGGAGCAGCACATTGGTCAGCCTCATGATCAGTATCTGGGTGTTTATAAAAAGGAATAATGAATGTGTAGAGTATAGTAGTTCATCATATGTAAATAAGAGATTATTTTTTTGTAAATTTTCTTTGCCATAAAACCTTTTACAAGCATATCTGATCATGGAAAAGAATACTACTTATATGAAATGCCATAAGTATTTCCTAGCTGAATTGTTTATGTAAATAAAAGAAATTACTTTTTTGTAAAAATTTTCTTTGCCATAAAAACTTTTACAAGTACATCTGATCATGGAAAAGAATACTACTTATATGAAATGCCGTAAGTATTTCCTAGCTGAATTGTTTTCTTAATGTTAAGTTTTGCTGTTATTTTGACATTTTATCAGAGATATTTATATTAAAAAAACAGATATTCAATTATTTATTGTGCACTTTCTTTGTCTCTGAGTTTGGCCCCTACTCCCACATTTCCCTCTGTCACATACACCTGTAATTTAGGGATACCAATTTGTGACCGCTGTGCCATATTCTACTTCCCCCTCCACCACAGTGGATAGTTAAACTTCATGATAATACTGTGATAAGAGAGTAAAAGCTCCTGGATGGCAGGAAAATCAAAGAACAAAACAGGAGGATCAGTTAAACTTTGTGTCAAAGTATAAACTTGAAAGAAGCGTAGGGACAGTGAAGCACAAATTAATACAAAATTGAATCGAGAATATATTGACACATTGCTTCACTCACACTAATATTTGAATGCTTCAGACTTGTAGGCCTAATCACTCAAAGTATAAACTTGAAAGAAGCGTAGGGACAGTGAAG
The DNA here is from genome assembly GCA_030765055.1 of Mantis religiosa. Taxonomy (NCBI): domain Eukaryota; kingdom Metazoa; phylum Arthropoda; class Insecta; order Mantodea; family Mantidae; genus Mantis; species Mantis religiosa. Next base: position 88,186,364 of record CM060951.1, read on the forward strand.
CACAAATTAATACAAAATTGAATCGAGAATATATTGACACATTGCTTCACTCACACTATATTTGAATGCTTCTCAGACTTGTAGGCCTAATCACTCAAAGTATAAACTTGAAAGAAGCGTAGGGACAGTGAAGCACAAATTAATACAAAATTGAATCGAGAATATATTGACACATTGCTTCACTCACACTATATTTGAATGCTTCTCAGACTTGTAGGCCTAATCACTCAAAGTATAAACTTGAAAGAAGCGTAGGGACAGTGAAGCACAAATTAATACAAAATTGAATCGAGAATATATTGACACATTGCTTCACTCACACTTTTGGTGAGTGAAGCAATGTGTCAATATATTCTCGATTCAATTTTGTATTAATTTGTGCTTCACTGTCCCTACGCTTCTTTCAAGTTTATACTTTGAGTGATTAGGCCTACAAGTCTGAGAAGCATTCAAATATAGTGTGAGTGAAGCAATGTGTCAATATATTCTCGATTCAATTTTGTATTAAACTATGTGTCCCTCTCCATTAGCACTATTACTCAATGAGTGGTTCATATCCATCTAATTTAAGGTGTGCTAGGATCAATTTCTGGTGAGGGGAAAGTTTTCTTTAATTAGGATTACTTTCTACACAGCGTAGACAATGGAAATATAAATGGAAGTGTATATGAGTGCATGTTTCAATATTTTAAGCATTAAGCCAAATAATGTTGGGATGAGTAACAGCTTATTTAAATTTGCTTTTACTTCACTTACATCTATTTAAGATAAGTTTCTGAGAACATGCTCACCATTGTCAATTGCACAATTAACTGGCATTTCTGTGGATTATGACCCTCTGTGCTTCTAGTTGATTGGATGCCATTAATGGCAGGGATTTCAAAATACACATACAATGAAAAAACCAACTAAAAATAGTTGTTTCAATTAATTTTGATGTCACTGTCACTAAATTCCTAAGAGCATGTTCAAGGAAATTGCCTGACATTGTCAAGTGGCTGGAAAGGATCTGTACTGTGATTGTAGAAAACAAAATGCTACATGGGGCAGAGATATGGGGAGTAGATAGAGCATGGACAGAGGTGGATGTTATTAACAGATCCTTTTGCAAATATATTCTAGGCTTGCCGGTAGCATCACCTAATGGGACAGCAAAACATCAGTTAAGGAGATACTCAACTAAAGTCAAAATTGTCTCAAGGGTAATGAAATATTTGTATAGAGTTGCTAACTTGGAGGAAAACAGTATTAAAAAGGAATGTGTTCGTATGCAAATGGGAAGGATCTTGGACACAAAAGGTATTTAGGGAATTAAAAATAGTGTGGGGGAGGGAAAGATACATAGATGTGGGTAATAAGCTGTGTGAGAAGGATCTGCTTGGGTGAGGACAGAAGTTAAATTTGAAAGGTATAATTATGATAAGGAAAGAGGGATATGCCCAATGTGAGGATGATACTGGCGTGGTATAATATATTGCAAACAAAGGATTGGAGAAAAAAAAATTGGCAACAAAAGTGGAACAATTTTAAGGAAGGGGAAGAGGTACTGTTAATCAGGAAAATATTGTCTGCAAAAGGAGAAAATAATGTAAGAAATACAGGTGATTATTTGGGGAAAGTCAGAGAGATACGGTTAAGAATGATTAAGATTAACTAACATTTAAGGTTAGAGAAATAGGAACTAGGAATGAAAGAGATTAGAGGGCCATCAATACACAGGAAACCAAGGGTTGTATGTATTGAGACCAAAATTTAGGGAAAGCATCTACACTACTGAGGTGGGCTGTCTATGTGCTAGGAATGTGTAAACGGTATTGCATTAATGAATGTATGTATAAGAAAATATGAGAAATATTCTATTCTAAATACTAAATTCCTCCAATCATGCATAATACACACATGTCTGCACAGACCTTTTTCAAAAATTTGTATTCTTTGGATTTATGCGACCTCGAAACATTGTTGTTTTCAAATGCTAGGCTTTGGCAATGAAGCCATTAGCTCTCTTGCTCTCCAATATTTCTGTGTAGTGGGTCCAGCAGGTAGGGCTTCACAGATTAAAAGATCGCATTGTACTGCTGGTCGATCAATAAAAAATTATATAAAAAAAAAGATTAAAAGATGTTCTTCAGTCATTTCCTCTTCTTTGTTGTGCAGAGGACAATTTGGACTTGTATAAATTCCTATTCTGTGTAAGTATTTGTGAGTGGATGAAGTAACCACCATTACAAGTGAAAAATTGGTGCCCAGTTAAAAAAGTGGTTACATTTATGCTACTTAAAACAAAAAATAAAACCTCAAAACAGTTGTTTCCAGTGAAATCTTGGTATCAAATTTTTAGGTGTAATGCAATACCTTCTCTACTCCATATGGTAGAGAAAGGCATGTAATGTAGCACATCAAATATTTTGTCTCCTACTCTGTTGGAGATATCTAACTGATATCTAACTGATGTTCAAATCCAAATTTTCAAATTTGGCAGTATGTGAAATGGATTTAGATTGGCCCATTTTGAAAGTCATCACACCTGTAAATACATGTGTGGCTATTTATAAGTAAATATGTATGTTATAAACATCTAAATTTATTTATAATTAAGTTCTGTTGCACCTTTTTCATAAAAATAAGCACCTAAATAATATTACTGACATTATTATATCGTCATAGATTTAATTAGCAGTAAATGTATCAATAGTAAGTCACTACAAATGGAGCCCCTAGTGTTTTACTGGGAAATATATATGAGTCAATTGGAGAATTTAATGTCAGAACGGCACATTGACCATGGTAGCTCAATGGGTAAGAGCAACTGGACAGAAACCAGGAGATCCATGGTTCAAATACCGGCCATGGCATTGAATTTTTCATATTGACTCTATCTGTCAAGGGATTTCATTGTTTCTCTTTTTCTATGGAAAATTTTATTGCAGGATTTTGTAAATTCAGTAGTTTTAACGCATCATCCTCTTGTTTCTCATTTACTATTGCCCAAATGTCACCCACATATCTACACCAAAGTTTGAAAATTTGTGGAAATGCTTTTGTGATATGGGTTTCCAAAAAGCTCATGAAGAGGTCTACCAAAAATGGGGAGAATGGGTTGTTCATAGATGGTCCTGATTTTTGTTTGAAAACTTTTTTATTCAATGTAAAAGAGGACTGTTCAATGCAAATATTTGTTAAGTGAAGGTATTCCTCTATGATTTGGTCTAACTGTAGGGACTGAAGCCATATTTGCATGCACTAGATGAGTTTGTCTCTTGGCACACTTGGGAACAAAAAGATTACATCAAAAGATACCATTCAGTCTATGGGAGAAAATTCTAGATTTTTAGTTTTGTTGATGAATTCCAACGAATTTTCAATACTGTGGCTTTCAAATCTGGTAGCTGCTTAAATTTTTTGTTACAAATTTTTAATATGTGACTTTCAAATTTAGATAACTATTTAAATTTTTTGTTTAGCCATTTGGATAGTTTGTTGGGTGTGTTTATGTTGTTAATGATTGGGCACATCTTATTTCCTGTTTTATGAATTTTGGGTAATCCATATATCTTAGCTACTGTAAGGTGTCCGTTTCAAACTTTGTTTCTTTTCATATGATCATTTCATCCTTATTTCATTTAACTGTTTCATACACTTATTTAAAGGGTCAGACTTTTTTTCCTGGAATTCATCACTTGCCAATAAATCTTTCATTGTAGAAATGTAGTCCTGTTTGTCCATGATGACCGTCTTATTTCCTTTGTCTGCTTTCATATAAACATCTTTTTTTATTCAGAGATTTAAGTATTAGTATGGTTTGGGTTTACTGCTTTCCCTTTCTATTTTTTCTAAAATCTTCTCACATTTGCTTCTAATTGCTGATTTCTGCCCAGTATTTAGACCCTCAGTAGTTACTTCAATGTCAACTATATAATCTTCTATGTTATCAGAGAAGTTGGAGAGAGGTTGAAAATGGAGGCAATGGCTTCCGAAACTAGAGATGTTGAAATTCAACTCAATAATAATAATAATAATAATAATAATAATAATAATAATAATAATAATAATAATAATAATAAAAATAATAATTAATAATAATAATAATAATAATAATAATAATAATAATAATAATAATAATTAATAATTAATAATAATTATAAATAATAATAAATAAATAATAATAAATAAATAATAATATTAATAAATAAATAAATAATAAATAAATAATAAATAAATAATAATAATAAATAAATAATAATAAATAAATAATAATAATAAATAATAATAATAATAATAATAAATAAATAATAATAATAAAAAGTAAATAATAATAAATAAATAATAATAAAAAATAAATAATAATAATAAATAAATAATAATAAATAAATAAATAAATAATAATAAATAAATAATAATAATAAATAATAATAAATAAATAATAATAATAAATAAATAATAATAATAATAATAAATAAATAATAAATAAATAATAATAATAAAAAATAAATAATAATAAATAAATAATAATAAATAAGAATAATAATAAATAATAATAAATAAATAATAATAATAAATAAATAATAATAAATAAATAATAATAATAAATAATAATAATAATAATAATAAATAAATAATAATAATAAAAAGTAAATAATAATAAATAAATAATAATAAAAAATAAATAATAATAATAAATAAATAATAATAAATAAATAAATAAATAATAATAAATAAATAATAATAATAAATAATAATAAATAAATAATAATAATAAATAAATAATAATAATAATAATAAATAAATAATAAATAAATAATAATAATAAAAAATAAATAATAATAAATAAATAATAATAAATAAGAATAATAATAAATAATAATAAATAAATAATAATAAATAATAATAATAAATAATAATAAATAAATAATAATAAATAATAATAATTATAATAAATAATAATAATTAATAATAATAATAATAATAATAATATTTTTTTTTTTTGCTTTATTGATATCAACAGCATGCTCCATTACATAGTAATACTACATGCTTTATAGTTACATGTCCTATTTTGAATTAGTAATTGTAAACATTACAATTTTACATTGGGTTATTCTGTGTTTTAGACACTATGTACATTAAATTGAGTCTATTCTTCTAGCTGATTTTTGTGAGTTCACAATTTGTAATTATTTCAATCTAAATACTTGTCATATTTTTAGAAGTAGTGCTTTATGTTTTAGTTAATTGTAAGGTTATGATGAAACCGGAGTAAGTTGACGGTATAGAGTTCACAATTTGTCGTTGTTGCACTCCAAATCCTTCAGTCCATGTCCGTGATTTTTATAGAAGTTGCAAATTTTACAAACGACTTCAGGTGATTATTCGCAATCTTCTCGGTGGTAGGCCATTTCCCTCCATTGCTTGTTACACTTTTTGCCAATTCTAGTCTTTTTTCATCAAGTCTTCTGCAATTAAATATTATATGGTTAACGGTTTGTTCTTCTTTTCCGCAAGGACAGAGTGGGTTATTTATTATTCTAAATCGGTATAGGTATGCGTTTAATTTTCCATGGCCAGTTAACATTGTAGTGAGTTCTGGGGATATTGGAATCTTTTGACGCAATCTGTTTTTCACTAACGGGAAGAATGCTTTAGTCACTGCACCTTTCGTTGTGTTCGTCCAGACTTGTTGCCACCTGTTGAGTCCATATTCCTTCGCTCTCGTTACAATTACGTCTTTTGGTATTTTGTCGTACACTATTTCACTATCTTCGATAGCAGCGCGTTTTGCAAGCTTATCTGCTAGTTCATTCCCTTCTATTCCGCAGTGGCCTTTAACCCAGCCAAAGTGGATGATCCAATTTAAATGGTTTAGTGCAAGAAGTTTGTCTTTGATAGATTCTATTAGTCGATTCCTTTTCCAGTTGTTTCTCAGTAGATCTATAGTAATTCTGCTGTCAGTGTATATTGCAACGGTTCCGTTTCTATCTATTGAACTGGCATAATTAGTTAGTTATATACATCAAGATTTACAAATTTTACAAAGCATATACACATTAATAATTAATGTAACTATCTTCATGGTAAAAAAACAATCTTCGGTTTTCCCTTTGTTTGAGGAAGGTCTCGTGGTTCTTCCTGTCCAGTGGTCATAAGGTGAAAATCTCAGTAATATGAAACAGAAGATGTAATAAACTATTAGTATTTTCTTATTTGGTTATATACTGAATGAAAGAATGAATAATAATATAATAATAATTCATTAAATATGTACTTATTTACTGATTTCAGAAATATATTTTAGAGATTATACTCACTTGTTGAAATTACTCATATTGAGTTGGAGAGAGGTTGAAAAGGGAGACAATGGTTTCCAAAACTAGTCCCCCGATAATATAAAAAATGTAAGTGACGAAGTGTTAATAAACCAACTACAATTAGTTTTTTTCAAGCATACATATATTTGTGTGTGCATGTATGAGTACATATGTGTGTGCTGTTTTTAAAAGATGCTGTAATAATTATAATTTATGAATTACTCCTTTTTCTAATCCAACTGAACTGCCAGTGGTTCATTCATATCCCTGTTGATGCCAATTGTCAACAGACAATTTTCCATTGTTATTGTTTGAGTCTTGCAAATTTATGAGTATAGGCACCAAAATTTTGTCACATGCTCTTTTTGCCCAAAAGTCTGTTGCAGTTTTTCCAGTCTTGTGTTATCTAGCCAATTTCTTCCTGAATATATCATTCAAGGTCAATGAGTTTGAAAGTGTTATTTCTGTTTGCAAATCCCCATTTAATTTGAGCCCACACCAACTCAAATGGATTGTATTGGCAGTGTCAAGTTGGCAGGGACATTTTCTCGTGTGCCATTTCAATTGCAAGTTGATCCAGCTGATACACTTTCCAGAACTTTGTATGGAAACAACTGAATAATAATGTTATGAACTCTATAGCATAAAAAATGAAGTAATCATGAACATATCATACGACTAATATATAAAAAATAGAAGCTAGCAACAGTGAAGCAACAAACACTACATAAAATATAATTATTTGTAACAAAACTTTACTTATATTTTAAGGAAATTGACGAAAATTTCAAAGAATTGATTAGAGACTAGTTTCACAAGCTTTGTATCTTCAGCCACTTCCTTCGTTGTCAACGTTATGGTCACTAGATGTCGCAATATTTTTGTATGTATTACCAAACTCTGAAATTGAAACAAACTTAAAGACAGAATCAATTGGCAGTATTTCAAAATTCACTTTCTGGTTTTTAAAATAAATATTTTTTCCCAAACCATTAAATCTATTTGACCATTTAACTCCTTTAATAATTTAATTTCTGAATTTATTTCATGGTTAAATGACCAAAAATTATCTGTCACAGCCAATTTATCATTCTGTTTATACCTAATATTTTGAAAATTTTCTTTTGTTCTAGTTTCTAAATTACGTTTGGTCCTTCCAATGAAAACCTGGTCGCAATCTAAACAATTAAATTGATAAATGCCAGATTTTGTACTATCAGGAATTTTGTCTTTTTTCAGCTCTTTATAATTTTCATCAATTTCCTTAAAAGATAAGTTTTGTTACAAATAATTATATTTTATGTAATATATAACTGCTCATGTTCTGCAGCCTAACAGGAACTGAACTGTCTGCTCTCTCTCTCAAATTTAACAAGCACCTTGGCTTGTTCAAGTTAATTCTTTTAGCATACCTTGTCAATAGTTTACATTTAAGTTCTAAGTAATTACAAGTATATGTACACACATACATACCAATGATGCTAATTTCAGTGCTTACATCGCTTACATTGGTATTATTTAAGCATGATTGTAGGAGTTTAGTAACAATGACGTCCAAATTAACTGAAAAAACTTTTTAGTTGGTTTTAACACTGATGAAGGGTTAAATCAGACCACAAATAGCTTTTTCAATTATACTGATATTATATTTAACTAGAATATGGGTTAGGTAATCTTGTTCAGGCATAAAGAGCACTGCAGTTTAGTCTCTAGGAAGAAAGAAAAGGAAAAGTGGTAACCAGGGTCTAGTAGTTCCATATCCACAGTGTTTGAGTCTATGGGTACTAGGAGGATCAACAACTCAGGGAAACCTTAAAATATAATTTTAAGAGTCTAAAGAGTTGTTAGTATAGTGTTGAATTGTTACTGTATAAATTTATATTCACTGTGGAGTTGAAATATGTATTTTTATTATGAAAACTATTTGAGCTAAAAATTTGGGTTTTTTATGATTATCCACTAAAACTACTCAACCTGCAGGAAAAAGTTATCAGATGCAGTAGTTATAATTGCTGGCAGCAATGACATTGGAAGTGAGAAAATATTGGACATTAAAAAAGACATGAACCATATCCTGAAGACAGAAAACACAAATGTAATGGTAGTAAAACTTCCTCATAGACATGATATGGCCCCTAACTCTAAAATAAATGAGGAAATCGCCAAGGTAAACACGGACATAACCTCAATTTGTAAAACTTTCAATCATGTAAAAATTGTAAATACTTACAATGCAAGACGAGACTGTCATACTAATCATGGTCTGCATTTCAGTAAAAAGGGGAAACAAATTTTAAGTGATGTAATAGGTAGGGCAGTGAGTGATCAATTAGGTGAAAGAAAGATTGCAAAAAACGGATAAAAGCAATCAAGTTTTCTAGTTTAAAGTTAATACATCTCAACATTAATTCTTTAAGCAATAAGGTACATCACATCGAAATACTCATTGACGATGAAAATCCAGATATTTTAATATTGTCTGAGCATGGTTTAAGAGAAACTGAAATAGATCTTATATCTCTATCCAATTTAAAATTAATATCCATTACTGTAGACCTCATAAACAAAAAGGTGGGATAGCAATATATGCTAAACAACAAAATGAAATGTATCATAACTATACTAAGTTAGAGGTCCTTAATTTACAAAGTTTTAATCAAGAAAGCGATATGGAAATATCTGGAATAAAATTTAAGTATGGAACTAATCCATTCTATATTATTGGCCTGTACAGACCCCCAAATGGCAACTTTAAAATTTTTCAAAACCAACTATTAAACCTTCTTGATAAATTGATGTTTAACTTAAATTTTAGTATAATAATAGCTGGAGATTTTAATATAGATTTTCAAAACAATAAATACAATATAAATGCCTACACAATATTCTTGAACAATTCAACTTGAGATATACAATAAACGATGTAACTAGACGGACAGACAATATTCAGAAGGTTATTGATAATATTATTACCAATATAGCTTCAAATTATATGCAGGTCTCAGTGTTACCTATATATCTGATCATTATGCTCAATGTTTACTGATACATGAATTTAACCGAACAGGTGGCAAACTGGCACAGAAAAGCAAGATCGGTCATGCATATGTTAACAATTGTTGTGATTCAAACTTGTTAGCTCTAAATGGAGTCCTGAGTGAGGAGTCGTGGACTGATGTTAAGCTTGAAACCGATGTAAATAAAAAATTTAAGTGCTTTCTTAACATATTTAGGTATTATTTCAACATTTATTGTCCAATAACAAAGAAAAGAATAAATAAAATTCACACTGTAGCCTCAAAAAAAGCTAATATAAATTGGATTACTGAAGAAATCAAGCAGCTACGCTCAGTACTGCATATATCAAACACTCTTTATGCATCCAACAAAATACATGTTAATCAATTAAAAAGTATAAATAGCTTCTATGACAAACAAGTTACGCATGCAAAGCAACATTACTTCAATAACAAAATCATTAATTCTGATAATAAGATAAAAACAACTTGGCAAATAATAAATAACTTTAGAGGTAAACAAATAGTTGATGCTAAAAATAACATTGAAATCACTCAAAATGGTTCCCTGATAACCCTCAAACAGTAGTTAATTCATTTAATGATCATTTTATATCTATTGGCTCAAACATAGCTAAAAATACAGTTCCTAGTGGCATGACTAACTATACAACTAGTAATAACACCAGTCAGTCTATTTTTCTGGAGCCAACAAACACCTCTGAAATACTTAATGTCATAAACAAGCTCAAACGAACAAGTACTGCGGGACCTGATAAAATTCCCATTAAAGCAATAAAAGCATGCAAGAATACTATTGTTAATCCCCTAGTTGACATTAATGCAATCTTATCAAAAGGGATATTTCCTGATGATTTAAAAATGACCAGGATAGTTCCTATATTTAAAAAGGGCAACAGAACCGAAGTAGACAATTATAGACCCATCTCAGTACTTCCATCCTTATCTAAAATAGTTGAAAAAGTAATATACATGCGGATTATTAAATTTCTAAACCACTTTCGCTTATTAACAACCTGCCAAAATGGTTTCATTCAAGGCAAGTCGACAATATCAGCAGTTACTTCTTTCAGTGAATATATAATCGATGCCGTTGAAAATGGATGTTACACTGCTGGTGTACTGTTGGATCTTACAAAGTGTTTGATTGTATTGATAAAACAATTTTACTTAATAAACTATATCACCTTGGATTTAGAGGTATTGCATATGACCTAATAAGATCATATATGACTAATAGAACTCAGTTCACAGAATTAAATACTACCCAGGGAATCTTTACATCCTATAGTAAAAACATTGTATCGGGAGTTCCTCAGGGCTCCATTTTGGGACCACTATACCTAAAAATACAAATTAATGAAATTGTAAATAGTATAACTCAATATTTTAATAACTCTAAATTATGTGTTAATGCAAAAAAACAGTGAATTAATAATTTTCAATTTTAAAACCACTCATTTTGAGCCTCATATATACTTGGACAATGATATGATTCTACCTATCGATAATGTGGATGTTCTCGGTTTAACAGTTGACAGTAAACTAACATGGAATGAACATATTAATAAAATTGAAAAGAAATTATCATCAGCCATTTTTGTTATACGTAATATATCAAAATTTGTATCAGCTGTAACTGCCAAGATAGTCTATTTCGCTTTCATTCATTCAAATATTACATATGGCATAGAGCTGTGGGGATCAACATCTAAAGCCAAATTAACTTTAAAGAGAGTCGATTAAAGACACTAGACAACACTTACTTTTAAATTTTTCCGGAACTAGTTTCAGAGGCTTTGCCTCTATCATCGGCCGGCTCTCGACTGGTTCTCGAGAGCCGGCCGATGATAGAGGCAAAGCCTCTGAAACTAGTTCCGGAAAAATTTAAAAGTAAGTGTTGTCTAGTGTCTTTAATCGACTCTCTTTAAAGTTAATTTATCATAACAACACTGTTTTCAACACTTCCAAGAAAGTAATAATCTAAAGCCAATCTCAAAAAAATCTTTACATTACAAAAACGAGCCATCTGATACATAGCCAATCTGCCAATGTATAGTCCTTGTAAGGAAGCATTCAAAACTCTTTCAATAGTAACTCTTCCCAGTATCTTTATATTGTATATACGAAATAGGTCTTTGCCTCAATATTCAGCTATTCATAACTACAACACTAGAGGAAAACAGAACTTGATAACTCAATCACATAAATTAAAATTATATGAAAGAAAGATTGATTATATTGGCAGTAAATTATTCAATAAATTACCAATAAATTTTAGAAATATTACTCCATTATCTAAGTTTAAACATATATTAACTAGTTTTATTAAATCAAAAGCTTACTATGACGTGGAAGATTTTCTAAATGATAATGATATTGTAATTGACCTACAGTAACTTTTTATCAATGCATTTGTATTACAATCATCTTTATGTATTATTTTAGCACTTTAACTGTTATTACTTGTAATTGTATTGATTGTCTTTATTTATTTTTAACTGGACTATGATCTTAATCAAGTTTTCAATTGTGTATACTATTGTACTTGTTATAAAGAGCAAAAAAAAAAAAAAAAAATCAAACTCACAACAAAAAGCAAGTCAATGGACAACTCTCTTTCTGGATTTAAATATCATCAGGAATGATACAAAAATAATACTTTGGAATTTATAGAAAGCCAACAGTCAGAAAATTAAATAAAAAAATAATAGCTATAACCCGATCACACATAAACATGTAATAATAAACAGTCTTACACACAGACTAGTCAACATACCCATGGATAAAGCAGCATACTACAAGGAACAAAAAGTCATACTTAAGATAGAAGAAAAGGGATACAACAAAAGTCCGGAATTTAAGAATATTAAAAAAGCTAAGCTAAAAACCTACTTAATGGAAGCAACAGCATATTCAGTGGATACACATACCACCCAAAAACAACAAATTCAAAAAGATTTTTAGAGAACAAAATATCTTGGTAACTATAAATAGATACCCAGTATTAATATTTTTAAATTCAAAAACAAATTATGGAATCCCAGCAATCAATAGATCAGGCATATACCAAATAAGATGCAAGATTTGTGATAAATTCTACGTGAGTTAGTCATTGGTTATGGGGAAAAATGAAAATAGAAATAGAAATATAGGGAACATGTTTTGGGAAGCTAAAGAGAAATGGATGAGAAAAATAGAGTGGGCAAGAAAATATGATGGGATAAGGGGAAACAGCAAGTGAGTGGAGGATAGAAGGATGACTACGCTACTCAGCAAGGCTAAAAGCCTTGGGAGCCAAGCAAGCTGAGCTAGCAAGGTTAATAAGGGAAGCAGTACCATAATTTATACAACTAGATTAAGGAATATGTATTGTGACTTCGTGGGTTCGTAGAATTAAAAGTCCGAGTTGCATATATTCCAAATGTTCCTTATTTCTGTATAAATACACTCTGATCAATTCTCACGTAACAGCATTACGACATATACACACAGTCTACCAACATCGATGACAATAACAGCATTCTGATTACACCTGTTTACATCAGCTCTCGTTACAACACTTCACAGCTACTAAAATTAGGCAAATGAGTCAACCTTGTATATACTTTTCTCCACTTACAAGTTTTTTGATGAAGACTAGTTTCTGGGAACCTCTTCCCTATTGTCAGTTCTGTGGTTGACTGATGATGCATCTGGTGTCTGCATCTGGCTTGGTGTCATGCTGCCATCTAATGTCCTGGTAAGTTTGATGATGTCATCTACGGCGGGAATTTCAAAATTCATCAAGAGGTCCTGTTTCTTTGTAATAAGTATGTTTTCCCAAATTTGTACTTCCAGAGGTTTCTTTGCCTGTTTGATCAGTTCTATTTCTTGTTTTATGTTGTGATTCTCAGAACAAAAGTGATGTGCTACGGCTGACTTGTCCATGTGTTTGAATTTAATATTTCTGAAGTGTTTTTTCATTCTTGTCTTACCAATGTATATCTTGTCACAATTCTGGCAGCTCATTTGGTAAATGCCTGATAATTGAGTTTTCGGTGTGCTATTTTTTAGAGGGTGGTTTAGTAAGTTGCGGATGTTGTGTTTGTTCTGAGGGGCTAATTTTATGTTGAAGCTCTTAAATATCTTTATTTTTTTAAGTATTTTGGATGAAATGTAAATTTGCCATATCTGGTGTTTAGGTTTTCTAGTTTTTTTAACGTAGTAATGTCCTTTAAGTTTTTGTTTCTTTTGTCTGTAGATCAATTTTTTTATGAAATTTGTGTTATAGTTGTTCAATTCGGAACCTGGTGTATGTGAGTGTACTCCTGTTCATATTCTGTTTTTGTTAGCGGAATGTTGATTAATCTGTGAACCAAACTATGGAATACTGCATATTGATGTTGTACTGGGTTGAATGGGTTGTATTTAATGTAACTGTCAACATGTGTTGCTTTTCTGTATATTCCAAATTGTAATCCTGTTGGTGTTCTAATGATTTTCAAATCTAGAAAAGGTAGCCATTCATCCTGCTCTATTTCAATGGTGAAAACTATGGATTTTTCTTGTAGGTTTAGCAACTTTATTGCATCTTAGCACTTCACAGCTGTTTACTTCTGTTTACGACTGACTCTTTGTGAGTTGTCGCTCCCTTAAATGCCTCATCTGATAATCCCAGACTGTTCCAGAACACTCTAGAAACTGAATAATCTCTATCAGTCAAGATGTCACCAGAAATTTCCATTTATCTCAGTTTGTTTCGGCAGACGTTTATCTGCTTATGCAAGCTCTTTATCTCCACACTGTCTGCCTATCAGTTCCTTTGTGTAAACAAGCTGCGCGAACCATTTTAGCATGTACGCCGCTAGTCGTAAAAAAATATTCACAATAGTATTGTAAATAAAATATTGTAAATAGCAAGTTGTATAAATAAATTCAATTCAATTCAGGTTTGAGAAAAATTGTAATAAACATGTCCATGGGTCATGATTAGAGCTTGGATTATTGCACATTTGCATGTTTTATTCCTCGTTAGTGCATAATTAATCTGTGTACATCTATGTATATATTTTACATTTTCATCAATAATTCATAGATTTATTACACAAATAAAAATATTTGTTAATTAATGTCCTCTTATCTTAAGAAGTGTGTTGACTGACAATGTGGGCAAATGTTCATGAAATCGATTTTAAAAAGAAGAAAGAAGTATTAACATCAACTTCTTCAGATAAGTGGACATTAATTAACAAATATTTTTATTTGTGTAATATTTATTACTCCACTGTAACTAGCTTCATTTTCTGTGTAATTCATAGATTTATTTCACCGTGATCTTTAAGAAGCGAAAAATAGGAGATAATTTCCTTTTTATTTCTCTGTTTGTGCAGGATTATTAAATATCAAGTTTCTAAATACGCAAAAGATTGCCAAAAAATGAGAACGTAGCTATTAACAATGAGCACCTCCTGATATAAAAATATGCCGCTCAATATTGTTCACCAATCATGCAGTAAACCTTTGAAGTTCTGTGTGGCCGTTGCATTATAAAACTTGATGTGGTTTGTATTAACATAGCAGACAAAGCCATCTGTCACAACAATATCTTCAACAATGAAAAAATGTCATTTTCAGTTCACTTTTACATTTGAGCTACTAATCATAATTTCTAAAGTCTGCACAGTAGGAAAGGGAATTGCTTCGACAGTGGATTGATGGAAATCCTACTCTTAACAACAAATAGAATTTTCATACTGTGCAAGTGTGTTAAAACATTAACTTTTATTTTTGAATTTTCAGAATAATTAAAAAATCAATGCAATTTTCGAGTTAGTGATTGTTGGCTTTATTTATTTAAAATAAACCCATATGATTTTTGTCTGGCACCGTGGCGTAGTGGGCTAAGGCATCATGCTTTGGTTCCCCGCCATAGAATGCGGCCTGGGATCGATCGCACGCCTGGCGATGTGAATTTTAAGTCCTGGGTATAGCACCAGTGCCCACTCAGCTTCATGAGGAAATTGAGGAGCTTGCGATGGGTACGCAACCCTGGTCAAGAAAGTCAACTTTCTTGCTGGAGGTGCTGAGATGCTGACCACATCTCCTCCCCATATTGGCTGGATGATCTTGCGTATGTGGGCATGATGCTGGCAATTAGGTTGGCAGGCCATGGCCCTATATGGGCTGTTGCGGCATGGTTATTCATATTAGTTTTATATCATTGTTATAGGTGCCCTGCAACAAGAAATTATAGATTACACAACTTCTATAAACAGCTGTTCATAGAAACGTTAGTCTCCAAGATCCAAACAACCTTACCAGCAGCATTTACTGCAAGTAGAAGTAGAAATAATGGCAGTGGTAATTTAGAAAGATAGTTATCTGCAAAGCATCAGTTTCAGTCAGAACCCCTTTGAATAAACTAAATAATATTTGAAGCAAAAGGTTAGAAACAGTGATGTATTTAACATTTGAAAGTAATGAGTCAGTGAATTACCGACTCACTGCTTTCAAAAGTTAAATAATGTTGAATTTTGAAACTTCCTGGAAAAATTCCAGATGAAAAGTTCCTGATGAATCAACAATAAGGAAAAACTGCCTAAGAAAATTTTATGAAGATATAATTTAATGAAATTAGTTTAACAACTACCCCAAGCCCCTCTCCAATATTTTTAGCTTTATAAAAACTTTCAATTATTTGAAACTTTTAAGTGTATTACACAAAAATATTTTCAAATGGAAGCAAAATTACTAGTCGGCCACAATATGAATGCACTTGAAGGAGGGTGCCACAGTTTTGTTTATTACATGAAGCTTAGCGAACCTCGAGGAGCAAGGGGTAGCAAGGGGAAAGGCGATACTGGGAATATACAGTCGCACAATTAAAAGAGTACACGCCTGCTGATGTCTTCACATTAGTTCTCAGAAGCAGCACGTCCAGGAATGTTTGTTTCAAGTCGTTCATCTGCTGTATTCATGTCATTGTTCCCTTCATCAGCTGTATCTGTGTCACTGCGTCCTTTTGCTTCAATATTCATATTCTCGAAATAACATTCATAGTGATTGTAATCTTCATCGTCATCATCGCTGCTGTCTAGACCCGCGTTTACAATTAGATCTTCAATTGCTTCCTTCATTAACCCCCTTGGTGCTTAAAATCTTCCTCAATTCTTTTTATGTGTTTGCATGCTTCTATTCAATCAGTTTGTGTACTTTGAGCTGTGTAGCTTGTCAGAGCTTTCAGATGCTCAAAATAATCGATGATACTTCTTTGCTGCAATCTTTTGTTTAATTAAATTGCAGATAAGCTGTATAGGGTTAAGGTCATAGTGGTATGGAGGAAGGTGTAAGACTGTAAAACCCTTATTAATTTATAGATGAGTCGTATTTATTACACATCTGCTTCACTTACGTACCTATTTTGAGGACATGTTTCGCAAATCATCGTTTGCATCTTTGGCTCTTATGCGACTAAAGCTTGATCCAGTTAGAGCTACTACAACAAGAAGAATTCCAAGAAATATATTCTAATCCACTCAACCGATGCATAAAAGATGTACAAAAAACCATTATTAATAGTAAGATTTTAACAACTGCAGAACAAAAACCTATCAAACCGGACAACCCTACCCTTTCAAGATTATATGGTTTGCCTAAAATACACAAACCCAAGATATCCATGAGACCCATTGTAAATAATGTCAACACTCCTACTTACCTTCTGGCAAAATGGCTGTCCAAAAAATTTCAGTCCTTTCCACAATTTCATACTCTGAGCATAAAAAACTCTTTAGACCTGGTAGAAAAAATTCAAAATCTTAACCTCATGACACTTTAGTATCCTTTGATGTCTGCTCCCTCGTCCCTAGCATTCCATTAGACAAACTTTTGATTCAACTGAAGAAATGGCTAAATTCTATTAACCTAGATGCCAATACAATAGAAGAATATTTGGCAATGACAAACATGTATGCATCAAAATTATTTTGTTTTCGATGGAAAATATTATAAACAAATTTCAGAACTAGCTATAGAAAGCCTGCTATCACCAATTTTGGCCAATTTATACATGAGCTTTTTCGAAACACATATAACTAAAGCCTTTCCTCATATTTTTAAAACATGGTACAGATACGTAGACGACATCTTTGCAATAGTGCCCTACAAACAAATAGATGATGCTTTGAAACCACTCAACCTGCAAGGACCCAGCATACAATTCACAGTAGAAACTGAAGAGGAGGCCTTAAAATCACAAAAAGCAATGAAAAACTAGAATTTGGTATCCATAGAAAAGCAACACACACAGATAATTACATCAAACAAAATAGTTTCAACCCATCGAGATTTAACTGTATTGGAACACCACAGTGAAGCGAAAAATTATTAAATTTTAGATGAGTCGCATTTCTTACACATCTGCTTCACTTTCGTACCTATTTTGAGGACATGTTTCGCAAAATAGGTACGAAAGTGAAACAGATGTGTAAGAAATACGACTCATCTAAAATTTAATAGTTTCAACCCAATTACACACAAACATGCCACCAACAACAGTCTCACACACAGATTAGTAAACCTACCCCTCAGCCAGCAAGAATATAAAAAAGAATACCATCAAATCATAAAAACGGCAATTAAAAATGAATATGGAAAAAACCTTGCAGATAAAAAAACTAAAATCATTCAAACTTCAAAAGAGATAAAACAGATCACAGCTCTCACACCAATAAAACAAGAAACTAGATTTGCTAAATTTACTTACCACCCCTGGGCCACAAAAAAGTTCCAAAAAATATTCAAGAAATACAATATAACATTGGCACCAAAAAACAATTACAACATTAAAAACCTACTTAACAGTAATTATACTGATAAGATAAAACCACAGGAAAAGTCAGGCATTTACAAGATTAAGTGTAAAGACTGTGAAAAAATTTACATAGGGAGGACAAAAAGAAACATAGGCACTAGAAAGAAAGAACACTTCAGGCACTTGAGATACAAAAATATTAATAAGTCTGCAATAGCAGCTCATTTCTGGTCTGAAAATCATGAAATTGAAGATAGCACCAAATTACTAAAATACGTACAAAAACATAGTGAACTCGTCATATGGGAGAGAATATACATAGAAAAAACATAAAAACCAACTAATGAACTTTGAAATCCTGTCAGAAGAGAATCCCACATTTAAGTTCATCACTAAATCAACAGATGGCAGCAGCAACTCCAGAATTACCCATACCACTGGATCAAGCTTTAGTCGCATAAGAGTCGAAGATGCAGAACAATGATTTATGAAACATGTCCTCAAAATAGGTACTTAAGTGAAGCAGATGTGTAATAAAAACGATTCATCTATAAATTAATAATTATTTCGCTTCACTTTGGTGTTCCAATGCAGTTAAATCTCAATACTTTAAAACCCCTTTGTTCCATTACTGTATCAAGTCAATAAACAGGCTTTTCTTTTAGTTAATTGATGGAAATTAATATTTCTTCACACTAGCTGTATATAGGCTAAGATTTTTGATAGGTAGAGTCAACATGAAAAATTCAATGCCATGGCCGGGATTAGAACCACGGATCTCCTGGTTTCCGTCCAATATCGTGCCATGGCATTGAATTTTTCATGTTGACTCTATCAAAAACCTTAGCCTATATACGGCTAGTGTGAAGAAATGATAGTGGTTTACTGGGGAAATATACGAGTCAAATGGAGAATTTGTCAGGTCGGCACATTGGCCATGGTAGCTCAATGGGTTAGAGTGACTGGACGGAAACCAGGAGATCCGTGGTTCAAATCCCGGCCATAGCATTGAATTTTTCGTGTTGACTCTATCTATCAAAGGCTTTTCTTTATTAATTTTCACTATATCTAGAAGCTCATTTTTTCTCAGTTGTGGTTCATGTTTAATTTTCTTTTTTTTTAGCTAATGAATAACATGTGCCTTTCGAGATGTTTTAAAGGACTTATTTTTCTGTGCGGTATGGTAGGATGCATTATCGACATCAACAATGTTTGCAGGTGGAATAGGTATGTGGTATTAATTTCTCTTCTATCCACTTTTTATAACTTTAACCGTTCATTTCATCATGGTAATTCGCTGATTTGGATTTTGAATCGTAAACCATTCAGCTAGCTCAATAAATCCCATGGATCTCTCTGCATGTACAATTGCTGTTTGAGCAGCACTAATATTAGTCAAAACACCTGGTACTTCTTCGTGTTGCCAGCACTTCTTGACAATATAGTGAATATGGACTCCAGTCTGGTCTGTATAAACTACTGGTTTATATGGCCCTTTTTCATTTTCACTAATAGCCCTTAAGTACTCTGCACGTTTTGCAACAATTTGTGGTTTCTCCATTAGCACAGATCATTTGTTTTTGCATTTCTTACATTGAAATACCATTTTTTTAATGTTTTTCTAAATGTTTCTTTGTCAGCATGAAAGCTTATTTCTTCTTTAGCCAAGTTCAGAAGTTTAATCAAAGTAGGAATTTCATTTTTCTGTTCATAATAGTCCAAAAATTTTCTATGCACAACGCACTTATCAACTCATCAAGAGATGTTATTTTATGTGATTTTCCATTTTTCCTCAGAGTTGTAACCTTAATCCCAGTTGTTGAGGCATTTCATGGTGGTTCACCCAGACTTTCCACTATTTTTTGCTCTCCTAAGTGTTGCTTTTTCAAGGGGTATGAGTAACTTTTTTATCTGTGTTTCTTGTCTATTGAACTGTATAACCCAATATATAATATGTTTTTCAACAGAATGGAATACCTTTCTTGTTTTTAACTTTGTAGGGGCATCCATAATTAAACTGTTCCAGCACACGCCAATTTTATCACAAAAGCATTGCCATGGCCACTATACTATTAAAATTTTAACTGCACAAGAAAGGGTTCAAAGAAGCACCATGTGAACTCTACTACGTTTGCAAATCACATTGGAAGCATCTTGGTATTGTCGATGTTTGCATTATCGGGACTGTACTTGCAGTACTCCGTCCACTTGTGATGTATCTGTTTAGTAACTCTTCTCACCGAATGCATTCATATTGTGGCCAACTAGTATATTGTGACTTTGTGGGTTCGTAAAATTAAAAAGTTCAATTACACCACTCAAAATGTTCTTTATTTCCACCTTATTCTAATGTCACAATTACAATTTCGTGATGTACACAATTAAAACTAAGCCAGTTCGTCTTTCCACGTACACTCGGCGCATCTCACCTACTGCTTGCCCGGCTCACTCAACTCAACTAACTGTCGCCTCGCTTGTATCGATCAGTGGCCGGAAGTTTCTCGAGTCTCCTTTTATGGAGGGGGAAACATTCTTGAAGCTTCGTGATCCTTCGAGTGGCAGGAGGAGGGGTAAACGAAGACCCAGCCACCCCTGCATCTCCCCTCCCTCCGCCGGCCCTCATTTATTGATCGGCATCGTAGGCTGGCCGTTTGGGTAACACTGCTCCCTCCTCAAGGCTGGTCGTCCCGAACAGCGCCATCGTAGCGGGCCAGGCGATCCAGGTGTACCACCAACATCTTTCCTCGGGGCACCTTCTGGATGCGGTAGACCACGTCGTTAATCCTCTTCACCACACGGTACGGTCCTTGCCATGGCTGCTGAAGCTTCGGGCAGCGTCCCTTGGTCCGGGTAGGGCGGTACAACCAGACCAGGTCACCTTGCTGGAACCCTTGGCTGTTGGCTTGCCTGTCGTATCGGGTTTTCATGCGGTCGCTCGCCTTCTGAATGTTCTGGCGAGCCATCTCATGCATGTCGTGGAGGTGGTCCACCAGGTTCTCCACATACTCGGTCGCTGGCTGTTTCACCCCCGGAGGACTTCCAAAAGCCAGGTCACAGGGGAGGCGTAACTCTCGGCCGAACATTAAGCTGGCTGGCGTGATCCCCGTGGTGTCGTGTGTTGACGAGTGGTAGGCCAGCAAGAACAGTGGCACCTTGACGTCCCAGTCTCGCTGATGGCTGGCCACGACCTTCCTCAAGTGTTCCTCTAAGGTCTTGATGTACGTCTCGACCATGCCATCCGACTGGGGATGTAGAGGTGTTGTGCGGATCTTGTTAACCCCAAGTCTCTCTAGTGCCTCCATCAGGTTGGACTCAAAATTGGTGCCTTGGTCACTGTGCAGCTCTAATGGTACCCCAAATCGGCAAAACACTTGCTCCACGAGGCAGTCTGTGATTGTCCTTGCCTCTTGGTTCGGGATGGCATACACCTCCGGCCACTTAGTGAAGTAGTTCACGACCACCATCAGGTACTTGTTGCCTCGGTCGGATATTGGGAACGGCCCAGCAATGTCAACGGCGATCCGTTCGAATGCCGCTCCGACGTTGTACTGTTGCATGCGACCCCGGCTCCTAGTCTGGGGGCCGTGAATCGCCGCGCACACGTGACACTGACGGCACTCTCAGCGTCTGCTTGGAGCCTCAGCCAGTAGTAGCGCTGCCGTAGTTTGTCAATCGTCCAGTTCGCTCCCAGGTGTCCTCCTGAAGTACCGGCGTGCACTTCTTCCAAGACTTCTGGGACCTTACTCCGGGGAAGTACCAACTGTTCTCTCTGCGCCTTCCCATCATGTGATTCTCATACCCGGAACAGCACACCCTCTCTGGTCTTCAACGAGTCCCATTGGGCCCAGTAAGACTTGTAGGTGGCGCTCCTCGGTGCGATGTCCGCCCTGCCTCCACTTCCCTCAAGAGTGGCCCTAAGTCTGCGTCCGCCAGCTGCTCCCTCCTCAGGCCTGCGCTATCCCAGCCATCCGCAGGCACTGCCGTGACTACTCAAACTGCTGCGGCACGCTCCTTCTCCTCCACTCTTGTGCATTGGCCGCAATCTACTGGACAGGGTCTTCGGGACATAGCGTCCGCGTTACCGTGGCTCTTCCCTCTGCGATGTTCCAAGGTGAAGTCGTACTCCTGCAGCCTCTGGGCCCAACCTGCTGTCTGGCCTTCCGGTCGCGCCGTCACCATCACCTCGCTCCTCGCGGGGATAACCACGTCTTCGTTCAAGACGACCCTACCGAATCCAAGGCGCTCTTCGGGTTGACGGAGTATAACCTCTTCTGCCAACGTCGACCGTCGCCTCGTGGCTCCTGAGGGCATCCAGTCCCAGAATCACCTCAGCCACCTTCGCGACGAACACCCACAGACGTACGATACTCCCTCCCAAGGTCAGCTCCAGCAGGGCTTCCTTCTCCACAGGCATGGTGTCGCCCGATGCCGTCACAAGCTGGTATGGTCAGCTCGGCTTCCTCTTCGGCAAACCCTTCGCCACGTCAGGTCTGATGATGGTCACGGCCGCCTCGGTGTGCACCAGCACGCGGCACGGCTTTTCTCTTACCCAGCCGTCCGCGATGAGGCTGTCATCCACCCGCCGGCTGACGGCGCGCAGCGTCACTCGAGGGGACGGTGGCGATGGCGCCGACGTGCCCCTCTGCACGACGGCCCTTATTCGTTTTCCGGCTGCTCTTCCTGATGTGGGCAGTCTCTCTGCAGGTGCCCGGGCTGTCCACATCCCCAACACAGGCCACTAGGTGTTCGCCGGCGTCCCTCGGCTGGTCTTCTGTCTCCGACGTAGCGCACACTCCTCGTTCTCGACGACGGGATAGATGTTACCTTGGCCGCCTCCATCCTTAATGCTGCCGTTAGCGCCTCGTGGATTGTTTTATAATCGCCGAGCATTAAGCGCTGACGAATCTCCGTGTCCCGTACCCCGTCAACGAATGTGTAGGTAGCTTCCCGGGATACGAACTCTGGTGGGAGGTCGATTAGGGCCTTGCTAGCCAGTTGTTCAACTGCCAGGGCGAACTCCTGCAGCGTCTCCCCTGGCTGCTGTGACCTTGCTTTTAGCTGGCTGCGGTACGCTGCGGCTAAGCGGTGGTTTCCAAAACGATTCTCCAGGGCCTCCCAGATGTCCTTGGGCGCCGCCGTTGTCTGTACCGCGTTTAGGACTTCCGCGGCCCGTCCCTGGAGGCTGGCTATTAACTATGTGGCCTCCTCCTCTGGTGACCATTTGTTGTGCTTGGCCACTGCGTCGAATTGGCGGCGGAAGACCTCAAACGTTGACGCGCGGTGCTCCTTCCAGTGGCAGGAGGAGGGGTAAACGAAGACCCAGCCACCCGTGCGTCTCCCCTCCCTCCGCCGGCCCTCATTTATTGATTGGCATCGTAGGCGGCCGTTTGGGTAACAATATATAGCCTGCAGTGCCACAGGTTTGATTTATTTAGCTATTGATCAAAAAAACCTTTTTTTTTTTTTTTTTTTTTTTTTTTTTTTTTTACATTGTTCCCTATCAAAAATGACATCCCAAATTAAACACCTAATGTTTACTAATTCTCAATAAAATAATTATGTTCAGCTAATACATGAAATAAGAGAAGATATTGTTGCAAATGATAGTGGACTGGGGGAGGTTTGTACTCTATGTTGTGGATAGGACTGTGTATACTTAAACGAGTTTCAACTTAAGAGTTTACTTTGCAACCGGGACGTAGCTGAAAGAATAGGGATCAGATGGCAGAGCTAAATGGTAGAGGGAGTTTGTAGCTAGGTTAAAGACAGATAAATAGAGACAACACAAGGTTCTATAAAATGTCAATTTACTATAGCCTAATGATTGGGTCTCAAGACAAGTCACTCCCGAAGTCTTGAAAGAGACTTGGGGTGAAATGGTGTTAATAATTACATTAGTATATCAAAGACCCACCTGGGCTTACCTTGGAGATGTATTTGTATATAGTTGAGGATGCAAAGTGTAGAGTAGCCATCACTAGTTGAGTAGTTGGTGGCATCATGAGCCTGAATTTAGGACCAGCAAGAACACCTGCTGCAGCAAGTGCTTGCATTGAGAAGGGTCTCCAGATTAAATTAGTGTTTATTAAGAGCTACTTTAACTGAAAAAGCTATTTGTAGTCAATTTTTTTTACACTTTGTCACTTGCATTTTTATATTATTGTCACCCAATTAGCGGAAAGCGCAACCAACAACAGCTGAGTAAGGGGCCAGAGGCAGCCAAGCCACATCCACCTATTAGTCCCTGTCACTAACTGAGGGGATGATTAGGAAAATATCACTTGTCGCTGGCCGCCTTTTCCCCCCTACCACTGCCATCTGGAACCTTCGCGGTGATTCACGGAAACTAGAGGCTTCGAGAAAACGGCGATATTCCTATAAAAAGGGCTGCAGTGAGTGAATTGAGTCAGTCAGTGCTTGATGAGCTAGTGAACGGACAAGAAGACTGTGTACGTGCATCGGAACGGTAACGGACGAACTGGTGAATTGTAATTGTGTGCATTACATAATTCTGTGTAATTGGCAAGTGTTCAACTGTAAGTCGGTGGAAATAAAGAACATTGTTGAGTTTGTGTAATTGGACTTTTCAATTCACGAACCCACAAAGTCACACTGGTGTCAGGCAGCGGGACGACAACACCACCGAGCATTACAACCATGGACGCGGCATTGGAAAAGATTTTACAGAAGATGATGGAAATGAGGGCCAAACTGACCTTGGAAATGAAGACGGCAAATGAAAACATCACCGATAAAATGGAAAAGAAATTGGAGGCGGCAAATAACAACCTGGCCGCAGAGTTAAAACAAGTGGAGACGGCAAATAACTTGGCCGCGAAGATGAACGAGTTAACAACAAAAACAGAAGCGGCAAACAACAACTTGGCCACGACAATGACCGCAAAGATGGCCGAACTGACCACGGAAATGAAGGTGGCGAACGAGGCTCTCGCCGCCAAATTTGAAGAACAGCTGACCGGCGTGAGGGATGATGTGACGGAGCTGGGCAAGCGGATGGGCCAAGTGGACGAGCGCGTCGAGGACCTGGCGAGCCGCGTTAACGACCTGGAAGGAAAGGCCGACAGCAGCGTCAAAGTCCCTGAACGCTATGGTGGAGGACGTCGTCGGCAGGAGGCTGAAGGATTTGAAGGCCGACGCGCCGGGACGCGACACAACATCTGCGCGCGTCAAACCTCCAAGTATGACGGCGCGTCAACGTTTGAAGTCTTCCGCCGCCATTTCGACACAGTGGCCAAGCACAACAAATGGTCACCAGAAGAGGAGGCCACACAGTTAATAGCCAGCCTCCAGGGACGGGCCGCGGAAGTCCTGAACGCGGTACAGTCAACGGCGGCACCCAAGAACATCTGGGAGGCCTTGGAGAATCGTTTCGGAAACCACCGCTTACCCGCAGCCAGCTAAAGGCAAGGTCACAGCAGCCGGGGGAGACGCTGCAGGAGTTCGCCCTGGCAGTTGAACTGGCAAGCAAGGACCTAGTCAACCTCCCACCAGAGTTCGTGTCCCGGGAAGCTGCCTACACCTTCGTTGACAGGGTACGGGACACGAAGATTCGTCAGCGCCTAATGCTCGGCGATTATAAAACAATCCACGAGGCGCTAACGGCAGCATTAAGGATGGAGGCGGCCAAAGTAACAGCTATCCCGACGTCGAGAACGAGTGTCCGCTACACCGGAGACAGAATACCAGCCGAGGGACGCCGGCGAACAGTGGCCTGTGTTGGAGGTGTGGACAGCCCGGACACCTGCAGAGAGACTGCCCACACCAGGAAAAGCAGCCGGAAAACGAGTAAGGGACGTCGTGGAGAGGGGCACGTCGGCGCCATCACCACCATTTCCTCGAGTGACACTGCGCGCCGTCAGCCGTATGGATGACAGCCTCATCGCGGACGGTTGGGTAAGAGGAAAGCCGTGCCACGTGCGGTGGACACCGGGGAGGCCGTGACCATCATCAGACCTGACGTGGCGAAAGGTTTGCCGACAAGGAAGCCGAAGCAACCATACCAGCTCGTCACGGCATCGGGCGACATCTTGCCTGTTGAGAAGGAGGCCCTGCTGAAGCTGACCTTGGGAAGGAGCACCGTACGTTTGTGGGTGTTCGTCGCGGAAGTGGCTGAGGAGGTGATACTGGGATTGGATGCCCTCAGGAGCCATGAGGCGACGGTCGACGTCGGCAAGAAGGTCCTGCGGCTCAACGGAGAAAAGGTTATACTCTGTCAACCAGAAGAGCACCTTGGAATTTGCAGGGTCGTCTTGAGCGAAGACGTGGTTGTCCCCGCGAGGAGCGACGTGGTGGTGACGGCGCGACTGGAAGGCCAGAGAACCAGGTACATGATGCTGGACCAGAAGACGCCTGTACACGGACTGTGTGTAGCCAGGGCATTGCTGCCGTGCCGAGAGGTGCCAGTGAGACTGCTAAATCCAACGGACACCGATCACGACGTCCAGGTCGGGACGGAGTTGGGAACGTGCGAGCCCGTGGTGAGCGTAACAGCAATCGACAAGACACAGGAGCCGGTGCCGACGCAACACCTGGGGCCCCGGCTAGGTTTACTGGAGAGGGCGGCCGACCACCTGACCGCAGAACAGCTGGAGAAAGTTCGACAACTGCTGAGGCAATACCAGAGCGTCTTCAGCCAAGGCGACAGTGACTACGGCCGCACGGACAAAGTGTTTCACCGCATCGATACCGGGGACACCCGACCTATTCGGCAACCACATAGACGCGTTCCGCTGGTGAAGCCAGGGGCGGTACGAGATATGCTGGTGGACATGAGATCCAGGGGAGTGATTGAAGAGTCTGACAGACCTTGGTGTTCCCCTGTAGTCTTGGTGACAAAGAAGAATGGTGAGCTGCGCTTCTGCGTAGACTACAGAAAGTTGAACGCTGTCACCCGGAAGGACTGTTTCCCCTTACCACGGATTGACGACACCCTGGACACGCTAGGTGGTGCACAGTGGTTCTCGACCCTGGACCTGAAGTCGGGCTACTGGCAGTTAGCTCTAGACCCAAGAGACAAGGAGAAGACCGCATTCTCGACGGGCCAAGGGCTCTGGCAGTTCACGGTTATGCCCGTTGGCCTCTGCAACGCACCAGCTACCTTGCAACGCCTCATGGAGTCAGTGATGAGAGGGCTGACTTACGATGCCTGCCTGCTATACCTGGACGACATCGTCATCGTCCGGAAGACTTTTGAAGATCACCTCGAGAATCTGAGTAAGGTGCTACAGAGACTGCAGGCGACCAACTTGAAGCTGAACGCGAAGAAGTGCCAGCTCTTCCGCAAGGAAGTGAACTACTTAGGCCACATAGCCTCAGCAACCAGAGTGGCCACAGACCCGGAGAAGACACAGGCTGTAAGAGATTGGCCTCGCCCAAAGGATAAGAAAGAGTTGCGCAGTTTCCTGGGGCTGTGCAGTTATTACCGCCGCTTCAAAAAGGGGTTCTCCAACATCGCAAAACCCCTCACCCGCCTGACAGAAGAACACCGGCCTTATGCGTGGACAGAGGACGCCGAAAACGCTTTCCAGCACCTAAAGGAGACCCTGTGCAGTGCTCCAATTTTGGGTTTCCCACAAACGAAGGGGGCGCCTTCATTGTGGACACCGACGCCAGCGACCACTGCATTGGAGGTGTCCTATCGCAGATCAAGGACGGCCATGAGCGGGTGATAGCCTACTACGGCAAGACGCTATCCAAGGCAGAGAAGAACTACTGCGTCACCCGACGAGAATTATTGGCGGTAGTAAAGACCTTGGAGCACTTCCACAAGTACCTGTACGGTCAGCCATTCCACCTGAGGACTGACCATTCCGCCCTAACCTGGCTATTGAGCTTTAAGAACCTGAAAGGCCAGACAGCACGTTGGGTCCAGAGGCTGCAGGAGTACGACTTCACCTCGGAACATCGTAGAGGGAAGAACCACGGTAACGCAGACGCCATGTCCCGAAGACCCTGTCCAGAAGAGTGCGGCCAGTGCACAAGAGTGGAAGAGAAGGAGCGTGCCGCAGCAGTCCGAGTAGTTGTGGCAGTTTTGCGGACGGCTGGGATAGCGCAGGCCTGATGAGGGAGCAGCTGGCGGACGCAGACTTGGGGCCACTCTTGAGGGAAGTGGAGGCAGGGAAGCGTCCAACCTGGGAGGACATCGCACCCAGAAGCGCTGCGTACAAGTCTTATTGGGTCCAGTAGGAATCGTTGAAGATCAGAGAGGGCGTGCTGTTCTGGGTATGGGAATCACCCGATGGGAAGACACAGAGGGAGCAGTTGGTACTTCCCTGAAGTACCGGAAGTCTTGGAGGAAGTGCACACAGTACTTCGGGAGGACACCTGGGAGCGAACCGAACGATTGACAAACTACGGCAGCGCTACTACTGGCTGAGACTCCGAGCAGATGCTGAGAGATGGTGACGTCAGTGTCACGTGTGCGCGGCGAGTCGTGGCCCCCAGACTAGGAGCCGGGGTCGCATGCAGCAGTACAACGGCGGAGCGCCATTCGAACGGATCGTCGTTGACATTGCGGGATCGTTTCCAGTTTCCGACCGAGGCAACAAGTACCTAGTGGTGGTCGTGGATTACTTCACCAAGTGGCCGGAGGTGTATGCCATCCCAAACCAAGAGGCAAAGACAATCACAGACTGCCTCGTGGAGCAAGTGTTCTGTCGATTTGGGGTGCCGTTAGAGCTACACAGTGACCAGGGTACCAACTTTGAGTCCAACCTAATGAAGGAGGCACTACAAAGGCTTGGGGTGAACAAGACCCGCACGACGCCTCTACATCCCCAGTCGGATGGCATGGTCGAAAGATACATCAAGACCTTAGAGGAACACCTGAGGAAGGTCATGGCCAGCCATCAGCGAGACTGGGACGTCAAGGTGCCACTGTTCTTGCTGGCCTACCGCTCGTTTACACACGACACAACTGGGATGACGCCAGCCAGCTTAATGTTCGGCCGAGAGTTACGCCTCCCTTGTGACCTGGCTTTTGGAAGCCCTCCGGAAGCGAAACAGCCAGCGACCGAGTATGTGGAGAACTTGGTGGACCATCTCCATGACATGCACGAGATGACTCGCCAGAACATCCAGAAGGCGAGCGACCGCATGAAGACCAGGTATGACAGGCAAGCCAACAGCCAAGGTTCCAGCAAGGTGACCTGATCTGGTTGTACCGTCCTACCCGGACCAAGGGACGCTGCCCGAAGCTCCAGCAGCCATGGCAAGGACCGTACCGGGTGGTGAAGAGGATTAACGACGTGGTCTACCGGATCCAGAAGGTTCCCCGAGGGAAGATGTTGGTGGTACACCTGGATCGTCTAGCCCGTTACGATGGTGCTGTTCGGGACGACCAGCTTTGAGGAGGGAGCAGTGTCACCCAATTAGCAGAAAGCACAACCAACGACAGCTGAGTAAGGGGTCAGAGGCAGCCAAGCCACACCCACCCATTAGTCTCTGTCATTAACTGAGGGGATGATTAGGGAAATGTCACTTTTGGAAGCCCTTGCGTCCATTTTAACCTCTTAGAGAGGTCCCTCAATAATATAAAAAGCCCGCCTCGTTAGCGTAGATGGTAGCATGTCTGCCTCACGTTCAAGAGGTCCAGAGTTCAACTCTCGGTCAGGTTGAGCTACCTGGATAAGGTTTTTTCTGGGGTTTTCCCTTATCCTGAAAGACGAATGTCAGGTAACTCTAAGCTGCAAGGACCCCGGACTCATTTGAGTATCATTTCACCAATTTCATTCACCGTCCGATATGACTTAACGTTGGAGGACGTAAATTGCAGGAAAAAGAAAATAATAATAATAATAATAATAATAATAATAACAATAATAATAATAATAATAATAATAATAATAATAATAATAATAATAATAATAATAATAATAATAATATAAAAATGTAAGCAACAAATGTAAAATAACAAACTAAAATAGTTTTTTCAATTAATTTTGACGTCACTATTACTCAATTCCTCCAATCACTCGTAAGAGCTACTTTACTAAAACCCCAGTTGCAATCCACATGTTTGGAAGAAAAAGGAATTCCTTTATCTCCTGCTCTATAGATATATGAAAGTTGTTGCTGTAGACATACCAGGAGAAATAGGAAAGTGTCTTTGCAACAAATTTGAGAAAACTAAAGCAAGGAATCCAGGTTTAATATTTCTTCAGGATGTGAATAAGATGCTACAAGGTGAATCTGAAAAAGAACTTGGTCATTTTGTAAGTGACAAAGCCTCTTTCTGATACTGTCCTGTGGCTCTGTGTGAAGCAGAGAAATCTTTCACTTCATATAAATATTTTAAGTGTCAGAAGAAAATAATTTCTTCCAAAAAACATTGAAAAATATTTGTTTATTTCAGATTGAAATGGAGACTAATAAATGTTAATTGCTCTTTGATTACTTCAAGTATAAAAATATGATAGTTGTGATAATGTACTTTATTTTAAATGCATATTATAATGTTTTTAGAGCATATTTACCAGATTTTTAGTGTACAAATGCATGCATATATTCATACTTTATACTGTATATAAATCTGAGCTCTAGTCATGACTATGCAGTAAGTTGTAATGTAAGCTTTTGTTCTGTAAACCAACGTAATATAAAAGTGTTTGTCTAATTGTGCACATTGCTGGCAACAACAGCACAATTGCACAAGTTCCTAGAACTACTACCAGAGCAGTCAACAGAAGGATTTGCTTCACTACTTATTAGTGGATATCCAGTTGATCATAATGGAGGAAACTAGCATCTGAAACATATTCTAGAAAATTAAAAAAACGTGTGCTCTTTTATGTTATTCATTCTAGTTTGATTCTTGTGTCAACATGGCATGACTGCAGTTTTTTGTTACTGGCTGAAAACCTAAGAGCACCATTAGAGTGTTTTATCACTTGAAATATAGTTTCCAAAGCAATACTTTTGCTTATATATTGACATTCTTTAAATACAGCAACTATTACCCCAAAGTATCATAGAGTTTATAAAGTTTGTTTTTTGCCTTTTGGTTACCATTAGCAAGAAAGCATCCAGAAGTGGAGGGAAACCCTCTACTAAAACCTATCAGTGGTGGCATCAGTTGATACGAGTACTAACACAAGTACAAAAATAAGTTTTGATGATTGAACAACATTGCTTGTATGTGAGACAATTAACAACTGAATGAAAAGCCTTGTTATAATTATAGGTCCTTGTTAAGAAGAAATGTCAAAATTATAATAAAATTTAGTAATTTGTTACAAACTTCACTTATCTGTTTAAAAAATTGTAAATTCTTCCAGATCACAGGACTAGGTTTACAAATACTTATTTGCATCGTCAGCCAATTTGTTGATATTTGTTGCTATCGTTACTGCTGCTACTGACAGAATCAGTTGGCACTTTTTCAAAATTCTTCACACAATTTTTTTTAAAGATAAATATTTTCTCCCAAACCATTAAATTTGTCAGTCCATTTAATTGCTTTAATAATTAACTTCTGGATTTATTTCATGGTTAAATGACCAAAAATGATCTGCTACAACTGACCTATCAAATCTGTTTATATCTAATACATCTAAATTGTTCCTTCATTCTGGTTTCTAAATTACATTTGGTTCTTCCAATATAAATCTGTTTGCAACCCAAATAGCTAAATTGATGAATGCCAGATTTTTTATTATCGGAAATTTTATCTTTTTGAGAAAAATTTAGTAAATTTTTTATATGGTTGGTTACCAACATGGCAACCTTAGCCTTCGGGGTAACCTCACCCCACCATGTGATGACTGGACCCATTTCTCAGGTGGAGGTACCCAGAGGGCGGGCCCATTACCTCCAATGATAGGGTGATAGCAAAGATGACAGTGAGGTGAGAGGACCTACAGTTTATACCGTGGACTCCGAACCACGTTGGGCATATGGGACACTTCACATGTGCTGGACAGAGGTGAAGGCGTGGATAGGGCCGACTTAAAATCGCCAACCCCAGAGTCAGGAATCGAACTCAGGACTCTTAGCACGGAAACTGTGAATGACCGTGAACCAAACCACTGCATTACTTCGGCGCCCATGTACATTTTTGATATTGTATTTTACTTTGAGGAACCTAATTCTTGAAAAAAATATTTGAAATGTTTTTATTAGCCCAAAGACAATAAGAAATTCTTTTTATATTATAATCAACTTTTATTTTGTTAAAGTTAGAAACATCATCTGCATGTTTTTGATATTCACATTTTTCAATTATTTTATGTATAAAATCATATTAAAATCATTGATTAAAGCAATATTAATAATCTGTTTATATTGTCTGTTAAATTCCTCTTTATTTAGCATTATATTTATTAACCTATAATTTAAAGTATTAAAAACAGCAAATTTATGTCAAAAAGGGTTAAAACTTTGACCTTTTATGTAATTATTAGAGACCGGATTTATAAGCACACTCAAATGGTGAAATAAGCCAACAACTGTGTACAAAAAATGAAACAAATAAGCACCAAATAAAAATTTAATAATAAATATATAAATATACTGTTTCATCGAATTCTCACTTTATGTAAGCTTCTTACATGAAGGGTATTTGGAGATTTTCTTGTGCAAAGCTCCTGCATTTGTTAGTGAAGAATTTTTTATACAGTGCAAAGGATCTTTCAACATCGCATGACGTTACTGGAACATGTGAAAAGCACCACATTCTTCTTGAGTGAATTCCTATTCAATACAAATTTCTGTACCAGAAAGTTTTGTAGAAATTTTACACAGTGTTTTGTAACCAGGGTGTTTCATTGATACCTTGCTGAGTTTCTCAAAGGCAATTACATCAAAGGACAATATGTGAATCTCTGAACACAATGTTACTGCAATTTCATCAAAGAAAGCAAATGTTCCAAGGTATTATTTCAAGGTTCCAACAGTGCTATAAAATCATGTATTTTGGAGAAAATGTTATGGATGTATTCTATCTTTTCTTGGGTACCAATATTAGCAAAATATTCTCATTTTGTGTCAATGTTGCTTGCATCTTCTACATCTGAGTAGAACACTGTTTTTACTTCACTGAAATGTTCTGCATAGAATGACACATCTTTAACCAAGAACCCCATCGAGCTAAAATTGGCTGAGGAGGTAAAGACAACTTTGGAAGGACTTATGACATTTTTTAACTCAAATCAGTGACAGTTGAAACCTTTCTTTAGATAAGAATATCCATGTCTTTATATGGGCTCCCAAATGTTTCAGTGAGATGATGTAAACCGTCTGAATGATAAGATGATGGCTAAGAGTGAAAATTTACTTTTAAATTTATATGATTTGGATAAAATAATCAATTTTAATTAAAAAGCATAAAATAAACAAGCAAAACCCATATTTCAGCAAAAAAGCATTTATAAGCATTTTGCTTAGAAATATGGGCTCCAGTAATTAATTATCAATGAGTTGATTTCCCATAAATGCCGAAAATTAATTTATTGTTACTTTTTATTATCTTTAGATCTAGTAAAGGAAGACAATCATTATTTTCAATTTCTAATGTGAACTTTACAGCTTTATCTTGTAAATTTAGAAGTTTGAAAGTATCATTTATGCATGTATCAGGAACAATAGCAAAAAGGTCATCCACATATCTATAACAAGTTTAAAAATTAAAAGGAATGCTTTAGTGACTTGAATTTCAAAAAAGCACATAAAAAGATCAGCAAGATAAGGTGAAAGTTTGTTGAAAAAACGACCCTTGAAATTGAAAAAAATTTTGCTCCAAACAGACTAGTAAATTTAACAAAATCAACTATTAAGTCCTCATGCAAATCTATAGAACAACCCCTTTTTTAGAAACATCGAAAGCTTTGTCCCTAAGAATACTAGGAAATAAAGCAGTTACATCAAAGGTCATAAGTTCTCAGATAATACTACATTGTTGATCTTTTTTACCAGCTCAAAAGAATTTTTAATACTTAAACTCTCAAATTTATCAAAAGTACCAAATTTTTTATCCATCGTTTAGCTAGATTGTAAGTAGGTGAATTTATACAATTTACAAAGATCTCATTTTATTTACAGGCTTATGAATTTTAGGAAGAGCATAAATTCTGGGTAAAAGAGGATTAATAACTTTTACATATATTGCTTTATTTAATATAATTTTTACTTCATTAAGCATTTTATTAAACTTTGAAATGGGAAACTTCCTGTTTATTATTCTGTATAACTGGGTATAATTTATAATGCTTCAAACATAAGTTATTTATTTTTTAACTTCACAGTTTTATTTTTCATATTGAAATTAAGATTGTGAAATAATTTGGATTCCATATGAAGCCAAAGAGTTACCTAAAATGTTTGTTAATTTAAGAAGTAAAACATATAAATTAAGTTCAATATTATTTAATTTATTAAAATATAAATTTCTTTCAAGTTTAACTACCTTTTGCTCTGCTGCATTTAGATCAGCATTATTATTATTATTATTATTATTATTATTATTATTATTATTATTGAATTTAACAGTTTTCCTAACAAAAGTAGTGATTACTTTAAGCTTTAAACAAAGATTTAGAAAAATATCTGCAAGAGTATACCTTTTCTTTTCCTGAAGTTTTAAATATAGTTTATTTTCAGGCCTAACATCATTAACATTAAATTAAATGAATAAGTATTATTAACAGAATTATTCATCATAACCTAAATGCAATGTAACTAAAAAGCAATAGCTCAAAAACTAAATAATGAATACTTAAAAAACTGAAGCTAATAACAGTGAAGCAATGTAAGAATTACAATAAAATATAATTTGCTACAAAGTTCACTCAACTGTTTTCTTAATTTAAAAAGATAAATTTTAAAAACTTATTTAATTTCTTAAAAAGATAAGTAAAGTTAAACTGAAACTGGAATCCAAATTATTTGACAATCTTAATTTCAGTATGAAAAATAAAACTGAAGTTAAAAAATAAACATATTTGAAACTACATAAATTAAATCCAGTTATACAGAATAATAAATGATAATATGTAATTTATTTCTCATCTTTCCTTTTACATCAAATGGAAATACAAAATCAAGATTACAATTATAAAATCCATACTGGGAAATGCCATATATTCCTAAATCCTGAAAATCCTACCATGTTGCCTGCCATTGCATAATTCGGTCCCCATATACCTAACCCTAGGTTTTTGTGTATTGGAGGCCCTCTACTTCTTTTTACACTTTGCCATTTCACCTATCCTACTCTATATTTTTCTCTTAATTGTTCTTAGCCATCTCTCTTTAACTTTCTCTAAATAATTCCCTATATTTCTCCTGTTCCTTTGCCCTTTTACTGACAAAATTTTTCTGAATACTACTTCACCCCCCAAATTGTCCCATTTACAGAGCCAGGCCTGCTCTCTCCATATCTTTGTTTGACTGCAATATACAATGGAAATCTGCATACTCTTCTCCACACAATGGACATTTATCTAGCTCCCTCTCTTGACCTATACCTTTCAAATTTCTCACTCCTGTTCTCGCCCAAGCAAAACCTTCTCGCCCTAACTTATTACATATATCTATATATCCTTCTCTCCCCAGGTTGTTTTTATTTCTCTATATAACCTCAGTGAGCTTTTGTCACTTAAATAAAGGTATAAAAATGTGTGTAGATTTTTAAATAAATATGGATGATTATATTCAGATATTGAAAGTGCTAGTCAGGACTTATATAAAAATGATAAATCATTGATTAAAAAGAAATGCAGCAAAATATTACAAAATTTTAATAAAAATCGCTCTAAAGGAAATAGGATTGTAATCTTAGATAAATTTGATTATATTAATAGAGTAGAACTTTTACTTCAAGGTGAAGATTATATATTAATAATGACTTTTAAAGTTTTGCATTTCAAATTTTAATAAAATGCCAAATGAAGTAAAACTTATATCAAATAAAAAGAAACAAATTGTAAAGGTTAGTAATCCTATTTTGCCTAGAATTTATACTTTCCTAAAATTCATAAGCTTGGAAATAAAATGAGACCCAATCTAAATTGTACAGGGTTCTTCATTTAAAACCTAACAGAGCACACAGTGTTTCACCTCTTGAACAACCTTGCTGGAATCCCCCACCACCACTGCACTGTGTGTAAAAGTTGTTATAAATGGGTGTACTCTGTGTTCGCACAGAGTACATTAAAATGTTCCCTGGTGATGTGCCTCCTTCTAGATTTACAATTGAGAATTTGTGAAGAAATTCAAACCATTGGTTCTGTGGCAAACGAAAACCGGAAGTGTAAACTTACAGTGTAAACAGAGGAAAAGTTAGACAACATAGGTGCATGTTTTGATCATTCACCAACCAAATCCATCCCAAAATCAGCACAACAGGTGGGAATTTCAGTCTTCTCCACATAGAGCAACTAAATTATTAAAACTAAAATTGTATAAATGTACAATTGAAATGTGTAGTGTTTAACGCCCGCTTTTACCACATACGGCACCGCAGGCGATGACACTGATGATACATGAGATGAAGATGTAGCACTGGTGGAATGAGATGGCAGGGGAAACCGAAGATCCTGGAGAAAACCCGCCCCAGTGCCATGTTGTCCACCACAAATCTCACTTTGCGGTTGCCTGGGATCGAACCTGGGCCACCTTGGTGAGAGCCAAGCGGTCTAACCCTGAGCCATGTCGCGGCCCTACATAATAAATGTACAAGTGACCATGCTTTAAAATAATGACCCAGTATCATGAATACATTACTGTGAATAGTTTTTCATCAGTAAATGATAGTTTTATTAATCCAAGCTTCTGTTCTTTTCTGATGAAGTGTGGTTCCATCTCAGTGGTCATGTCAACAGACATAACAGTCTGTACTGTGCCTGTGAAAATCCACATCGCGTTTAAGAAATCCCTCACTATGATCAGAAAATTGGAATTTGGTGTGCTGTTAGCGCTAGATACATATTCAGTCCAATATTCTATGAGCAGAATATAAATACAGAGAGGTACTGAAATGATATTTTGACCCCATTTTATCCTGAACTGCCAGAAGAACTAAAATCATATGGGTGGTTTTAACAAGTTTCTGCTACTGCCCATACAGCAGAGGAGTACATGAATAAAATTACTGAATTAGTGTTTCAAGATAAGAGTGATTAATGCTGGTGTATGGCCCTCTCACTCCCGCAATCTAAGAGTATGTGATTTTTACTTGTGTGGTAAACAAGACAAAGTTTGAAAGTAATGAGTTGGTAATTCAAAAACAAACCACTTAAATTATCC
The DNA here is from genome assembly GCA_030765055.1 of Mantis religiosa. NCBI lineage: Eukaryota > Metazoa > Arthropoda > Insecta > Mantodea > Mantidae > Mantis > Mantis religiosa. Next base: position 88,223,761 of record CM060951.1, read on the forward strand.
TTACTTGGACATGTTTCAGAGAACGTTTTGTCCCCATCCTCAGCAGTTATCCAACTGGTTGGATCCGTGGTTTCTTGAAGTGAGCTGGTTGTCTGTGGCGGCATCTGTTGTCTGTGAGATGAACTTCCAAAGAAAGTTTTCAGGCGGCAATTCGAAATTTTAAGTAGACTGTTTGTTTTTTATAATCAGGTTCAAAACAGTGATGTATTTAACATTTTAATGTAATGAGTCAGTAATTCAAAAACAAACATCACTTAAATTATCCTTACTTGAACATGTTTCGGAGAACGTTTTGTCCCCATCGTCAGCAGTTATTGGACTGGTTGGATCCGATCCACTTAACATTGTTCCATTGCCTTTAACTGCAATGGTTGTATCGGAGGTCGTTCTCCTTTGGAACATATCGAAGGTGTTAACTCGTGTTCGTTGGGTTTTAATCATTAGACCGCACAAACATTCACACTCTCATTCATACTTCCAGACTATGGGGAAGATGAGGAATTATCTTGGACAGAGAAAAATCCCTACCCCTACCGCTGGGAATCAAACCTGGACCCCTAGCACAGCAGGCAGATGCTCTACCGACTTAGCTACAGGGCCAGCCCAAAATAAAAAGTGTTTTGTTTTAAGAATGTAACAGTATAATTAATTTCTGAAATAAATAAATTGGATTTGTACTGTTTTCCGGAGTCTCACTTAAATATAATTTTTACCTGATGTTAGACAGAAAATGTAATAATCATAATGATAATAACAATTAACATTGTTAAATAATCATATATTTCTATATTCTTAATGAGTAAGCACTATGCTACAAAGAAGCACAAAATTATATTAATATATTTCTATATTTACACATATATGCAAACACCAGAATCCCCTCCTCTATGTAACAACTTAATTTTAAAACCTTTTTTTTTAAGGTGGAAATTTTGATTGAAATTATTAAATACAAATTCATTTATGGTATTTGTGAAAATACACTTTTAGGACTAGTAGGTTTTTGTTTAGTTTTATTGGTTCGTAAAATATAGTCAACCTTATCCCTAATTTCTGAGCGAGAGATGTCACCCCGCAAACTCAACAAACGAGTCAAATGGTCTGCTGTCACATCTGGATATTTATCTACTAGACTGTGCAAATCAAGTGAAAGTATTTCAGGATCCTCACTTTTCAAAACCTCTGCTAAATTACTAATGATATCAAAAGGCGAATCAAATTTTGCTACTTTAGGGGCAAGACGGATAAAGAATGCTTTGATTTCCTCTGCCTCTGTTATGATCTTTACAGCTGCAACACGTCGCTCATCATAAGTCTTGAATGTGACTTTCTTCTGTAGCATTGCTGTTATATATCGTTTTGCCACCCAGTTTTGTGCTTCAGATATAACATAGTCAAAATTGCGATGACGAAGATGGCTATAATCCTGGAAGTAGTCCTCTAATGTTACACAAATTGTTGTCACAGGTATCTCACTGACTATCCATTTGCTTGTGATGAGGTCCTGGAAATGGGATTCCAGATCAAGGAAGGCCTCTTCCAGCAGGAATTGTGCTGCCTCATCTCGTAGTTGCTGGAAAAATATTCTTAGTTTCATTTTATATTCACATATTGAAATATCAACAGCTAAGCTGTTACTTTTAAAGTATAACAATGCAATCAAAAGTTGTACACTAATCATTCATTATGCACTTCTTTAGCTACAAAATCCCTTATAATGATAATTAAGGAACAGAATTTTAGGTAAATAAACATTTTTTCTGCATAGTTACAAACATGAAACCAAGTATGAATATTAAATATGAAACTATCACAAATACATCATTTTATTTCAAATAAAAATGTGTAATTTTAGAATAAAGATATGCAATTAAATATTTTTCAAAATTTAGCTATTAGCACATATTTTATGCATGTTTTAGCAATACATTATGATTTCCATTACTAAGATGGGTTTTTCCTTTAATTAAATGTTGCACACAGAATAAGAATTTGGTTTGTCAGATGTGAAGCTGTTAACCTTCTGCCCTATCCTCTAACCTAGATTAGATCATGTGCAGTCAATAGCATACTGAACTGGTATTTGTTTAGATTGCACTACATTATAAACATTTATGCAAGGAAAGAAGTTTCTCATGCCAGAGTATGGTTTTCAACAACTGGCATGGCATGTCATGTCATTAATTCACAGGTGAGTTGTTAAAACAAACTTATTTATTGCAACTTGTTCTCTTATGGAAAATGAAAGAAAACATTTTTTGTGTTTCAGCAAATATTTTTAACAAATAATTACTGCTAGGAGTGGAGGATAAGGATTACTGCAGGGAAATAAAAAATAGTGGTGTTTAAAAAAATATAAACTAAGGAAAGATGAGGTGTCGTATTCAAATAAACAGAAAATTGAGGTGGTAAAAGAATTTGACTATCTAGGAATATGACTGTTACAATGGAGATTCAATTTTATTGGAAAGTATTTGAATAGTTTGATATATGAACTTTAATGACTTACCAATTCTGCTGCTTATCTGAAAGCTGCCTAGTTTTTCTGTATCCAGTATTTCAATATTTGTTACAGTATGTACACTATTTTCTTGAAGTTTACATTCAATATATCGAGATTTAACTGTGTAAGAAATACGACTCATCTAAAATTTAATAATTTACATTCAATGTTTACAATAGCACTAGCTATAGTTTCACTTAGTATTTTTTTCCCTAATTTATTCATATGCATACCATTTTTTATATATGTGTCGCCTTGTTATAGGTATTTATTAGCCTAACATTGCCATATTTTCCATTTATTTTGGATGTATTTGAATTTATAGTTACTTTTCTTTATTTTCTTTTTTTTTTTTTCTCCAAAGCAGTTGGAATCTGATCATGTCTAGAAAAGTTTCACTATGATTACACTTGTGAGAGAACATAGGCTTTCATGGCCAGAGTCAATATAGCTGGAAGTTATTTCAAATGTGTTGTGCCATGATCTGGTAGATATTATGATCCAGACATTTCATCCACAACTGCAGTTGACATCGTAAGAGGCACAGTCAAAGTCTCCTCAGAGAGGGTTGCATTGCATCCAGTGTTGCACTGTATATCTGCTGAATGATTCCTGAATGATAGGTAGCTGTTGGAAGGGTCTTGTTTTCAATGTTGCTTGCTTTTGATTGGGTCAATAAGTTTTCTGCTATTATGTTTCTTGGCTTTGACAGTTCTACTGACTTTTAGCTATTCTTTCCTACTGAAACAGTTAGGATGCTTGTAAATTTCAATGGCTTTGCAATGTTGTGGGTATGGTAGTGTGTCATGGATGAAAGGATAATCATGTCCTGGAGCTTAAGTGTTTCATTAGCTTCAATGGCATGTTCAGCAAATGCAGATTTTTCTGTTTATCCCAGGTGGTAGCTTCTCTTCTGCTTGGTAAGCTTGGTGTTGAAACTACACTGTGTAGTCCCAATGTAGATCAAACTACAAGAACAAGGGATACAGTATACACTGGTAAATGACAGAATCTCCTGAGGAATCTTTAACTGAGCATAGTAAATTGTTCATTAATCGACTCCCTTTAAATTTAATTGTTCAATTGTTTAGTAGGCTTAAACATAGTTTTTACACTGTGGTGCGGTAGTAGATGACATTAAAATATTGAAGAAAAACATGCCTTTGGTTTGGGGTTGGTCTGGCTTTCGAACAGCAGGTTGAGATCTGACTGGAAATAACCTCCAGTTAGATTATATTTGTGTTTGATAAGGAGTTTATTGCTTCTAAGTTTGAAGTCACTTCCAGGTTCACCACTTGACACATCATTACTCCCACCTATAAATACTACAAAGTCCTATTTAGTGAACTACAAACACTTTTCTTCTATATTCTAGACAGCATCTTTAAGTTTTGCACCTGGTTTCACCACTGTATTTGCTGCTGGCATCATTTTTCCTAAATGGTTCATTCTCTTTGCAAGTCTTCTTCCATTATATCTGCTGATATTAACACAAATACATTTTTTATTTGCTTCTTTTGTTGAACTAGAGTGTACGTTATGTTTTCTGAGCTATTGCATTTTGTAGTACATTCTTTTAGCTTTCTCATTGGTTGAAGATCTGATTTGTGTTTGTTTTTGGTTATTGTATTTTTCATATCTAAGACACACTTTTTTCATTATAAAATACATCTAAAATTTAACTGCATCTTATGGTTCAAAGTTCACATGTGAAAACCACCTAAATTTATCGGTAGTTTCGATAAACATAGATCATTTGCAAAGGAATGTGAGCCTTGTGGATTGTATACTTGCTACCCAATTAAGGTTAAGATTCAACATAGCATAAAGCATGCAACAGAATAATTGCAAAAGGTGTGATGTTAGATGATTAATTACGCTCATGTTTGGTGACAATCTGGTGGAATTCTTGTAGATACCTCGGAGCAATGTGGGCATTAAACACTTAAAAAAATGCACTTAATGGACGATGCCCCTACAAGAATTCTACCAGATTGTCACCAAAGGTGAGAGTAATTAATCATTAACCGCTTCGCCGATGGCCATTTAAACGCTTCAGTGGCCGGAAACGGATACCCAATAAACAGAACAGGACATTTAAATTGTTAAATGCTGTAAAAATGCATCATAAATACAATTCCGTATCTTCCGTATTTATTAAGTTATTTAAACGAAACAAAAACTGGTTTAAAGCTCATTAAAGGCAGTATAAATATACAGTAACAATAAAGTAGAGACTACATTAATAAATTGTTGAAATTTCACTACTTTGTTTCGCTGTAGCAAAAGCCATTCTTTGTGCCGAACGCGCCTAATATGTGAATCATTTTGTTTTGTGTATACGAGCCATAGTATGTATGTATAGCTACGCAAGCGTCTTCTCAGGTTCAAGTTTAGTTTATTTATGCTATGCCAAGCGATAATATGACGAGAATATGTTGCGTCACACACTCACACACTGGAATGAAAACTCTGTCAGCATCTGTTATTACAGTGTTTCTCAACCAAGGTTTCTAGTAGCCTTATGCAGCAGTTTTCGCTCTGTATTTCAGCTATTTATACTCTCTCTGTGTTCAGAGAGATTTCTTGTAGCTATCAAGAACTAAATGAACGGCACATTTGAAATTGTTAAATTTCAATGTTAACCATGGCTTATCCCGGTAATGTAGCAAATAAATTAGCTTGGGTATGATGTGTACAGGCTTCTGATATTACTGTAGAAAATCTGGAAGATTTGTTGTACGATTATGAAGGAGATCTTTAGGACATACGTAGCAGTGACGTGTACTGGTCTACAGCTGGCATGTTAGCTACTCCATTGTTTGGGGAAATGGCGGGTCAAATATGGGTGATACGGATCAGCTATTACCAGCTATCCCTCTTTACGGAAAACAGTTAAATGGTAAAAAAAAGTATTTTTATAGCACTGGATGTAACTATGCACAGTTGTTTAGTAATTATCAGAGCTGTAAAAGACATTCATCTACCTGTACTTGCGCGTATAAAGAGCTCGTAACCTAATTGAGCATTATAATACTCAGAGGCCTCTTTATACTAGGGGGTAGCAAAATTCACATCATCCCTCATACTTGAGAGAAAACACTTTCCTAAAAGTATACCACCCACACCCAAAAACTTGTAACCATTTCGAAAATGTGTAGTGTGTTGCGAAAAAGAAGTTCGCAAGGAAACCAATATTATTTGGTGTGAATCTGCAGATGTGCCCTTGGGTGTTTATCCAGGTTTGGAGGTGTACAATTCAAAAAGAAACCTTTAAGGATACGTTTACATTCCTTATAGAACTAATTTAAATTGATTGTAAAACAGCAAGATTAAAATAATTGGCGTTAACTGAGCATTAAATGCATGTATGCGCAGGACGTCTATACACGTCCATATCGGTTTGGGGCACTTTAACTTGGACGTCATATGACGTCCATATCGGTGAAAGGGTTAATCATCCAATATACCAAGGACGATGCACTATTCGAAGGAATTACTAGTGCAAGTGAAAATTCAGGTATGAAAGAAAGTGAAAATTAAGTCTAAAGGATACTTTTTGTTGTGCTCCAAGACAGAGTGAAAAGTATATGATACATCATGTGTGTAATAGAGAATAAAACCTTTATTATTTTTAATTTCAAATTGTTTGTAACAAAATCATGACAGTGTCTCATGGTCTGGAGCATCTTATGGCTAAAAAAATATGGTATCTGTTTAATCATTATTAATTATTTTCCTCTCCATCAGGTTGAAGTACTTCATACCTATTTGATGTCTGGATTGCACAACTGGAAATTTGTGATGTTTCTTTTACTTTTTTCCATTCTGGCACTGGTAACTATAGTATTCTAGTAAGTAGTTATTTTGCCCTGTTACTCATTTTATTTCACTTTTAACATCTTTTATAATCAGTATTCATTACCTTGATTACTTTGTGAGCGATCTTATATACTCATTCCTGCCTTTTTGCAGCAAACTTCTTGGCCTCTGAGTTCACTATTATATTTATTTAACACAATACACTTTTCTTCTTCTTCAAATACTTGTTTTGCTTCTTTCAGTATACTTCTATTTATGCTGCTGCTATGGTTATTTAAACATTCACTGGATTTTCCCAGTAAGAATTTGCTTTTCATTAATAGAGTTACTAAGAACAACATACTACTGGCTGTCACCCACAATAGTAAGTCTCTATCACTTTTTAAATCCATTTACACAAATCAATTTTAAAATTGGCTAAACTGCATTAAAAAAAGTTATTGGTCGGTTTTAAATAAATGATATCCAAATGCATAAAATTGACTATGCATGTTATTGATACACTATTTAATTGATATCTTTGCTGTTTGCACCTTCAGTTTGTTGTAAATTCAATGTCCTAAATGTTTTGATTCGTTCACTTTCTCTGCTTCTAGTTACCATTCCTGATTTACTATGGAATAACCTTAGAAACTGATAAATTCAACTATCAAAATGAAAGACGAACTGCTGATTCCCATTCATGATTGACTGTGCATAGCATATTCAGTTTCTGTTCCTGTTAAGGGCAAACGTGCACCAGACTTAAGCTATATGGATCCCAGGCTAGAATCATTTCACCTATTTCATTTACATGGGATTCAATATAATCTGCCTTATTAAAAGATGTTAAATTATAACATTTTAATTTTCTATTTTTAGCTCTACTTTTTTTTTCTTTTGTGTGTGTGTGTGTGTGTGTGTGTGTGTGGGGTGGGGGGTGGTTGAAATACTCTGAATAATACGTACCTGAAATGTATTCAAAAGGGCTTCAAACTTGGTACCAGCTTCATTGTCATGAATACCAGGTCGCCAGTAATGCTGCTTCATTAGTTGCGCCAATTCAACAAATTGCAAACAGTTATTCACAATTGTTATCATGTGGTGAGTGAAGTAGAGAACCTGCAAAGAGATCAAATCAATACTGCTATAGTGCAGGATTTTCTGATAGTAATAACAAATCATTATGTGCATACCTTCATTCATTTACAATATTATAATTTTTTTAGAATAATCAATTTTTCTTAGATTCACTCATTAATCAGTTTCTGTTCAAGGGTCAAAAAAACAGGTTTTCAAAATGTGCTAAATGATAAGCATATAACAAAATATGATGGGTTACATTCATATGAGTTTCTCTCTACCCACTACTATTATACTTTGTTGCTATTCCTACAAAAGTTTATTTTTTTCTATCAACAATACAAATCCAGATAAACATTTGCAGAATTAGTTTCATTATACTTTTAAACATAGATACAATAGGGATACAAAAAGTGATGGCTATGACATTTCATAGTCTTCGCATGACATAAAACCCAAAAGAATAGTGACCAAAAATATATTCAAAAAATAGTTGAGTATTGGAAAATTCAAACCCAAGAGCAACAAATATATAGAAAATGATTAATGCTACAAAAAATGTATTAGACATAAATTATGCATTTTTTAAAATATACATTTTTTGGGTGGTATGTAAACAAAAAGTACTTTTTGGAAAGCTAGAGTTAGACTAAAAAATTCAATGCCATAACCAGGATTTGAACTATGAATCTCCCGGTTTACGTTCAGTTGCTCTTAACCATTAAGCTATCATGGGAGCATGCTAGCATGACATTAAATTCTCCAACTGACTCATATTTTTCCCGGTAAACCACTAGGAGTTCTCATATACATATGACACAACTACTTTAATGGTGAGAATATGGAAAGACTGAACATTTATGAAAGGAAGATACTGAGAAGAATTTATGGCCCAATTAAGGAGAAAGGGGAATGGCGAATCAGATATAACGATGAATTATATAAAATATAGTGTCGCGAACCTGATCGCGATAAGGCGGCTTGCGCACACAAAAGGAACTGATAAGCAAGCAGTGTGGTAATAAGGAGTTTGCATAAACAATTAACGATAGCGCCGATAAACAAGAGATGGATAGTTTATCACAGAGGTGAAAGACTTGCCGGCACCTATATAGTTACATTCTAGAACATTCGTGTTTTATCTGGTGACATTTTAGACTAAAGTCGAGAACAATCTAGAATGATCGATTAGGTGTATAAAAAGAAGCCATGGCTAGTGATGAGTCAGTTGTAGTTGTGAAGCAGTTGATGTGTAACAGTCAGTGTTGTTGTAACGAGAGCTAATGTAATCAGCTGCAAGTGTTTGTTATTGTCCTCGACCTTGTAAGACTGTGTATATGTGATTTAATGTTCTTAAGTGAGAATTGGACAGTGTATTGCTACGAAAATAAAGGAGATTTTTAATTTCTGCAACTCAGCCTTTTAATTCTATGAACCCACAAAGTTACAATATAAAGACCCAATATTGTAAAATCAATTAAAATAGCAAGGTTAAGATGGGCAGGGCATGTCCAAAGACTGGATGGAGAGGACATAATTAGGAGAATATTGGAGTGTAAACTGTATGGTGCAAGGAGAGTAGGGAGACCAAACTTTGGATGGATGGATGGATGGATGGATGGATGGATGGATGGATGGATGGATGGATGGATGGATGGATGGATGGATGGATGGATGGATGGATGGATGGATGGATGGATGGATGGATGGATGGATGGATGGATGGATGGATGGATGGATGGATGGATGGATGGATGGATGGATGGATGGATGGATGGATGGATGGATGGATGGATGGATGGATGGATGGATGGATGGATGGATGGATGGATGGATGGATGGATGGATGGATGGATGGATGGATGGATGGATGGATGGATGGATGGATGGATGGATGGATGGATGGATGGATGGATGGATGGATGGATGGATGGATGGATGGATGGATGGATGGATGGATGGATGGATGGATGGATGGATGGATGGATGGATGGATGGATGGATGGATGGATGGATGGATGGATGGATGGATGGATGGATGGATGGATGGATGGATGGATGGATGGATGGATGGATGGATGGATGGATGGATGGATGGATGGATGGATGGATGGATGGATGGATGGATGGATGGATGGATGGATGGATGGATGGATGGATGGATGGATGGATGGATGGATGGATGGATGGATGGATGGATGGATGGATGGATGGATGGATGGATGGATGGATGGATGGATGGATGGATGGATGGATGGATGGATGGATGGATGGATGGATGGATGGATGGATGGATGGATGGATGGATGGATGGATGGATGGATGGATGGATGGATGGATGGATGGATGGATGGATGGATGGATGGATGGATGGATGGATGGATGGATGGATGGATGGATGGATTGGAGGATGTGAAAAGGCTAGAAATAAAAAATTGGTGGATGGTAGCCAGAAGAAGGGATGTCTGGAGGAGGATCCTGAGGGAAGCCGAGGCCCACTCTGGGCTGTAGTGCTAGAAATGATGATGATGATGATGATGATGATGATGATGATGATGATGATGATGATGATGATGATGATAACTTTAATGGTGACTTACAACAAGTAAGTGCTGTAAGTCGCGGGCTTGTACAGTTCAAACCACTATTAGGTCAATTAATTTCTACTAATTGAAAAATTTTTTGTTTGTTAACAATATTATCAATGCCCAGATCATATCAGTGATGATGGTATGCTGGAATTTCATCCTACAGGAGTTCTTTTAAATACCAGTAAATCTACTGACATGGAGCTGTAACTTTTAAGCACACTTAAACTGAAATATTAATTAATACAGATTGTCACCAAACAAAGACAACTGAAAAGAGAATACAGAAGGTGCATGTAAGATCAGCCAGGAAAAGAGCATATGCCAGAAATCTGCAATTTAAACTTGGAATCAGTAGGCCAGTACCTAACGAAATGAACCACCCAGACTGACATGGTAGGTATATCTTTATCTCTTATGTTTTACCATCTATACTAAACTATACAAAATTCACTTAGAATGAAGAGAACATCACAGGTAATTCACAGAAAATTCAGGTTATCTGTTTTTACTTTCTCTAGAGCAAATATTGCATTCCATCCAAAAATGACATATTGAACTTTCATCAGAAATGATCTTTGGAAACCCCTAACCCTAAAAAGAAATTGTACTGTTATAAGAACATTTTTAAGACCTAAGGTTTCCCTGGCGACGAATATGTTCAAGATCTTCTCGGGAAACAAGTCAGGTGAAATGTTGATTTCTAATCATCTTTTCACCTGGTTTGTTTCCCCGAGAAGACCTTGAATGAAAGAACATTTTTGTTTATAAACATCTAATTAATGATTCAGGTTCCACTATCCAGCTTGTACCTTCAATGAATGTGTAAGAACCCATTTCTGCAAATGTTTATCTTGATTGATAAGCAATAAAGTAAATAGAAAAATATGCTTTGTATGAATATACATCCTTTTTAGATTCAGTGGACCTCGAAACATGTACATCCAGTAAAAGCTCAATACTACAATTAGATAGAATACAATATTTCCTCTACTTGAAATAAGTTAGTAGAGTAGGTAATAGGAACATGTTATTTTTACCTTACTTCTGTCTTCAAAATGCCGTATTTTGAACTCAACTATGGCGTCTCGGTACATTTTACCATATTTTGTAACCTGATCCATACCTAGAAGGAGAGCCTTAAATGTAAGGTCTTGACTGAAACAAACAAACAGAATTCAATAACCTTACAATATAGTTAGTAAATAATTCAGTAAAAATATATTGTAAAGGTTCATTATTAGAGGGCATCTTTATCTTTTAATGTTTAATGTGCTTTTAACATATAGGTCATATTGGATAAGGAATGAATGAAATGGGTGAAATGATTCTTAATGGGCCCAGGGTACATAGACCTTAAAGTTACTCAACATTTCTCTTCTTAAGACTGTAACGGGAGTTTTTGGTTTGAAACGATTTTAGTTTTCTGATCTGAATATTAGTGGGCCATGAAATGACAATATAAAAAATGATGAACGGTTGCTAGGGAAAACATCTTGCTTGATGTGAAAAGATGAAAAGTTTTGGATAGAAGAAGAATATCAATAATCTTGAAAAAGAGATATTCTGTAATCTTGATAGTGATGAGTGAACGTGCAGGAGTAAGGAATTTTATGTAATTAATGGAATATTTTTATTAAAGAAGTAAGAATTTATCGATATGATGGAGGTAACCTGCAATGATTGACTAGGAAAGTAAGTTCAAGTAAACTGTAATCCTGATAATACAATTAAATTATATGTTACAAAATTGGACTTCTCCAAAATTGTGTTTATTTCACTCTAAACCACACCTAAAAACAAGAGATCTCATGACTCTTATTTAAAATTAAGATGATACAATTGGTGACCAGAATAAACTGATAGCCACAAAAACTCACACGAGAAGGGAAAGAATTGTGCTTACAACAAAGAAATTCCTGCTGCAAGATAAAGGAGAATCCCAGAAAAGTCCTCATCCAGATAACTCACCCTAACCAAGATTTGAACTCAGAACCGCTTGAATGTGAAGAAGACAGGCTACATGCATTACCACAGAGGTGGATTTATTAGAGCTGTAATAGAGAGGTAGCAACACAAGACAAGCAATTCATCCACATGAAAGAACAGCATGTCTTTCAACTATTTCCCAGTTTTCAGCTCTGATGTATTAGGAAACACACTTTGTATTTGGACAATAGCTACATAAAACTTAATTTTAATTATTATCATATAGTATAGAATTCTAAATTTTACAGACACGTACTATATCTTATCTCTCTCCCTCTCTCCCTCTGAATATGTGGCAAAAATTCCAAAATGTTCTACATTTAAACACTGACAGAAATGATAACTTTTTCTTTGCATAGTAATTCTAGCATTGAAAAACAATGCAAGTTCTTCAATTTGTATGTATCATAGATCCAGATACAACAAAACTATGAAAGAGTAATTGCAGCTATTAATATAAGTCTGAAATAATTTTTAACATATAAATACATGGTATTCATTTTCATCTGTGATTTTACCTCACAAAATTTGACGTCATCAATTGCATCGCTGATGGAGCTAGTTTATATATGATTCCCCTAGCGGCTTCCAATCGTATTTGATGTGCTGACAGCAGCTTTAAGGCCTCCCTATACTGGAAGGTAAATGTACTATTTGAGAGGTGGGTCTACCCGTGTAATATAAAGCTGCGTAATTTCGCCTGGTGCGTACATATGATAGCTGTTTTTAAAAAACTATATACTACAATGCAATGCACTGCAAAGCTAATTCTGCTGCCAAAAAAGTATACCATGAAGAATATACCAAATGATAAGTCAATGAACAATTATTTCACAATGTATATCTATTTTTCTGTTATAGTAGACATACATGCATATTGTAAACCTGTCACATAAAATAGAAATATTTGATTTGATCTCAATTCTTTTCTATCACCCACAGTTTCCTCAATGTAACTTCATTACAAACCAGAAAATTAGAACATGTTCTAGGAATGAAAAATAAATTAGTGTTACAATATGTACAAGGCTTTTATCCAAGTCTAAACAAGAAAATATCTCTAGTACATAGTATTATGGGTCCATTTTCTTATATTTTCTTTCTCTCTTCCCCTTAAACATTGCATTGCAATAAGGTATGCTTGAGGCCTTTCTGCCATAAATTATTATTTATTGCTTCTAGATTGAAACAATCACTTTAATAGCATCCAGTGTCTCTCTTTTGGCGAGTAACTGATCCTATATCTCAGAAATGTTTGATGCACCTATTGGTTTTAAAAGACATAAGGATACCAACATTAATAGACATTTTAATTAAGCATGAGAATGACAAAACATTTATGTTGTATACTGATGTATACATTGTATGCTTGAGGCCTTTCTGCCATAAATTATTATTTATTGCTTCTAGATTGAAACAATCACTTTAATAGCGTCCAGTGTCTCTCTTTTGGCGAGTAACTGATCCTATATCTCAGAAATGTTTGATGCACCTATTGGTTTTAAAAGACATAAGGATACCAACATTAATAGACATTTTAATTAAGCATGAGAATGACAAAACATTTATGTTGTATACTGATGTATACATTGTATGCTTGAGGCCTTTCTGCCATAAATTATTATTTATTGCTTCTAGATTGAAACAATCACTTTAATAGCGTCCAGTGTTTCTCTTTTGGCGAGTAACTTATCCTATATCTCAGAAATGTTTGATGCACCTATTGGTTTTAAAAGACATAAGGATACCAACATTAATAGACATTTTAATTAAGCATGAGAATGACAAAACATTTATGTTGTATACTGATGAAACGTAACATGTTTATGTTGCAAACAAAAGTATGTCAATTTGACAGTACCTGGACACTTTTGACAACATTACTGCTTGTCTGAATGCTGGACAGCATTGCATAAACTACTCTGTGTGGTTTAAATTATATTTATATGTCGCACCAACTTTAATGCCAGTACGAAAGGAGCACTCAACCATGAAGATGCGGTGGTCTGTGTTCATATCCAGGGGAAACTGGTTGTATTAGTTACAAGCGCAACCACACTCAGAGCTCTATAATTTGATTACTGCTTCGCAAACATTACCACTTCTTCTCCGTAGAGGGCACTACGATTTCAAGACGGACTCACCAGTCAACTATGACATCGTTCTTGCTCAATTGGAGGGCGGGAAATAACAAATAAAAATGAACATTGCATACATTTAATAAACTTTGTGACTCAAAATCTTAGACCAATAACACAACACCCAAACTCTAGTACAATAAGCAAAATATTTCATGTGTTAAAATTGCCTACGAGAACAGGGTGATATACTATCTGAAAATAGTACAAAAATCAAACAGTCCAAAATAAAAAATCTAACTTACTCTATCTTACTCAACAAATTACAAATTGAAAATATAGTTAATACAACAGGAAGATAGAGTCAACATGAAAAATTCAATGCCATGGTCGGGATTTGAACCACGGATCTCCTGGTTTCCATTCAGTCGCTATAACCCATTGCGCTACCATGGCCAACATGCCGTCCTGACATTAAATTAGATACGTAGATACGTAGATGACATTTTTGCCATAGTTCCTGAAAGATATATAGATGAGGCTTTAAATATTCTAAATTCACAGGATAAAGCTATCAAGTTCACAATAGAAATTGAAAACAATGGCTACATCCCCTTTCTAGATCTAAAAATAATGAAAAATAACAATAAATTAAGTTTTGGCATCTATAGAAAGTCAACTCACACGGATAATTATATCAAAAATAAAAGTTTTAACCCTATGTCACACAAATTTGCTGTTTTTAATAGTTTGATTTACAGATTGATAAACATACCTCTAAATGAAGAAGAATTTAATGCGGAATATAAACATATTGTAAACACTGTTTTAATTAACGGCTTTAATAAAGATTTTATAATCAGAAGAATGGAAAAATTTAAATATCAAAAAAATGTTAATGATGTCTCCACTCTTAAAAAAGTAAAAGAGGATTATATTTTCAAAAAATTTACTTATCATCCGTGGGCAAATAAAAAGTTCCAAAAAATTTTCAAAGAAGTGGGTATAATACTAGCACCTCATAATAATTACAGTATAAAGAATTTGCTACAGTTTTCTAAAAAAGACAAAATTTCAGACAACAAAAAATCTGGTATTTATCAAGTTAACTGTTTAGAATGCGATAAGATCTATATTGGCAGAACCAAGCGTAATTTAGAAACCAGAGCGAAAGAACATTTTAGAAATATTAAATATAGATAGACCGAGAAATCGGCAGTGGCGGATCATTTTTGGTCATATAATCATGAAGTAAATCCAGAAGTTAAATTATTGAAACAATTGAAGGAACCGATAGATTTAATGGTTTGGGAGAAGATATTTATTTTGAAAAATAAGGATCGCGTAATGAATGTTGATATCCCTCCTATAGACATCATCAATAAGTTTGTGTTGTCCCCGGTAGATGGCAGTTAGATAAGGAGCTATCCTTCAAACTCCGGTAGTGGTCAAGGTCAGTCAGTCAGTTAGTGGGTGAGTGTCAAGCTGAGTGGCTGAGGATAAAGCAGATGTTTGCTTTGAAACCGGTCCCCAGGATTTAAATAAGATAAGTGAAGTTGTGTTACTAGTGTTTAGTTATTATTAATAAAATTAAATTCTCCATTTGACTCATATATTTCCCCGGTAAACCACTAGGGGCTCTCGCATTCGAGATACACTGTTTGTGGCAACTTACTATTGTAAGTACTTGAGTCCCAGGCTTCATCATTTAACTCTTATTATATTAGTTAATTGATGGAAATTAATCATTTCTTCACACTAGCCGTATATAGGCTAAGGTTTTTGAAAGAGTCAATATGAAAAATTCAATGCCATGGCCAAGATTTGAACCATGGATCTCCAGGAGAAAATGAAGCTAGTTACAGTGAAGCAATAGTATTATACAAATATAACTACTTGTAACAAAAAACTTCACTTATCTTAAGAAAAACGATGTCAATTTTTCTTATTAGTTGAATTAGTTGAAGTTAAATTGATTTCACGAACCCTTGTCCACGTCCTCATTCAAAAACACATACGTAGTTAAGAAAGTTACTATGTTGTTATGTTTTTTCAGTATTATCAACATCTGAAAACTAAAACTTAAGAACAGAATCAACTGCTGGTATTTCAAAATTCATTATGCAATGTTTATTTTTTAAAATAAATATCTTTTCCCAAACCATAAAATCTATCGGAACATTTAATTGTTTTAATAATTTAACTTCAGGATGTATTTCATGGTTAAATGATCAGCTGTAGCAGGTGGAATGACTGACCATACAGGTACTTGTGGAAGTGCTCCAAGGTCTTTACCACCGCCAGTAACCCTTGCTGGGTGATGCTGTGGTTCTCTGCCTTGAACAGCATCTTGCTGTAGTAGGCTATCACCCGCTAGTGCCATCCTGGACTTGGGATAGGACGCCTCCAATGCAATAGTCGCTGGCATCAGTGTCCACAATGAAGGTGCCACCTGGTTGTGGGAACCCCAAAATAGGAGCACTGCACAGTGCCTTCTTCAGGTTCTGGAATGCGCCTTCAGCATCCTCCGTCCACACATAAGGCCCATGTTCTTCTGTCAGGCGGGTGAGGGACTTGGCGATGTTGGAGAAGCCCTTTTTGAAACGACGGTAATATCTGTGCAGCCCCAGGAAGCTATGCAATTCTCGTTTATCCTTTGGGTGAGGCCAATCTCTCATGGCCTGTGTCTTCTCGGGGTCTGTGGCCACTCTGATTGGTGAGACTATATGGCCCAAGTAGTGGACTTCCTTGCGGAAGAGCTGGCACTTCATGTTCAGCTTCAGGTTGGTCGCCTGCAGTCTGTGTAACACCTTGCTCAGGTTGACAAAATGGTATTCGAAGGTCTTGCCAACAATGATGTCCAGGTATAGCAGGCAGGCGTCATAAGTCAACCCTCTCATTACCTACTCCATGAGGCGTTGAAAGATAGTTGGTGCATTGCAGAGGCCAAAGGGCATAACTGTGAACTGCCACAGCCCTTGGCCTATTGAGAATGCAGTCCTTTCCTTGTCTCTTGGGTCTAGAGCCACCTGCCAGTACCCTGACTTCAGGTCCAGAGTCGAGAACCACTGCGCACCAGCAAGTGTGTCCAGGGTGTCATCAATCCAGGGTAAGGTAAAGCAGTCTTTCCTGGTGAGTGTTCAGCTTCCTTTAGTCCACGCAGAAGCGTAGCTCACTGTTCTTCTTCGTCACCAAGACTACAGGCGAACACCAAGGGCTGTCAGACTCTTCAATCACTCTCCTGGATCTCATGTCCTCCAGCATGTCCCATACCGCCGCTTGTTTCAGCAGCAGGATGCGTCTAGGTGGTTGCCGAATAGGCCAGGCGTCTCCAGTGTCAATGCGGTGGAGCATCCAGTTCGTGCTGCCGTAGTTGCTGTTACCTTGGCTGAAGACGCACTGGTATCGTCTCAGCAGTTATCGAACCTTCTCGAGCTGTTCGGTGGTCAGGTGGTCGGCCGTGCTCTCCAATAAGCCTTTCAGCTGGGACACCAGGTGTTGCGTTGGCACCGGCTCCTGGATCTTGTCGATTGGTGTTATGCTGACATGGACTCGCACGTCCCCAACTCTGTCCCGGCCTGAATGTCGTCGGTGTCTGTCAGGTTAAGCAGCCTCACTGGCACCTCCTCTCGGCACGGCAACAATGTCCTGGCCACACAGAGCCCATACACAGATGTCTTCTGGTCCAGCATCAAGTTCTTTGTCCACTAGCCTTCCAGTTGCGCCGCCACCATCACCTTGCTTCTCGTGGGGAAAACCACGTCTTCCTTCAGGATGACCCTGCAGATTCCAAGGCATTCCTCGGTTTGCCGGAGTATCACCTCTTCTCCACTGAGTCGCAGGACCTTCCTGCCAACGTCGACCGTCGCCTAGTGGCTCCTGAGGGCATCCAGTCCCAGTATCACCTCCTCAGCCACCTTCGCGATGAACACCCAAAGATGCACGGCACTCCGTCCCAAGGACAACTGTAAAAACAGGGCCTCCTTCTCCATGGGAGAGGTGTCGCCCGATGTCGTCACTAGCTGGTATGGTCGGCTAGGTTTTCTTGACGTCAATCACTGGCCATGTCAAGTCTGATGATGGTCACGGCTACCCCGGTGTCCACCAGCACGCGGCACGGCCTCCCCTTCACCCAACTGTCCACGATGAGGCTGTCATCCATACGCCGGCTGATGGCGCGCAGTGTCACTCGAGGGGATGGTGGTGATGGCGCCGACGTAATCCTCGCCAAGATGGCCCTTACTCGTTTCTCCGATTGCTCTACCTGGTGTGGACAGTCTCTCTCTAGATGTCCCGGCTGGCCACACCACAACACACGCCACTAGCTCTTCGCCGGCGTCCTTCGGCTGACCTTCAATCTTCAGTGTAGCGGATACTCCTTGTTCTCGACGTCGGGGTAGCCGTCACCTTGGCCGCCTCCATCCTCAATGCTGCCGTTAACGCATCGTGGATGGTCTTGTAGTCGCCGAGCATTAGGCGCTGACGTCTCGTACCCCGTCGACGAATGTGTAGGCGGCCTCTCGGGATACGAACTCGGGTGGGAGGTCGACTAAATCCTTGCTGGCCAGCTGTTCGATTGCCTGGGCGAACTCCAGCAGCGTCTCCCCTGGCTGCTGCGACCTTGACTTCAGTTGGCTGCGGTGGGCTGCGACTAAGCGGTGGTTTCCGAAACGGTTTTCCAGGGCTTCCAGATGTACTTGGGCGCCGCGGCTGTCTGGACCGCGTTCAGGACCTCTGCGGCCCATCCCTGGAGACCGGCTATTTAGCTGTGCGGCCTCTTCCTCTGGTGACCACTTGTGCTTGACCACTGTGTCGAATTGGCGGCGGAAGACTTCGAACGTTGACGTGCCATCGTACTTTGGTGGTCTGACGCGCGTCCCGGCGCGTCGGCCTTTAAATCCTTCATCCTTTTGCCAACGATGTTCTCCACCATGGCGTTCAGTGACTTAGTTTTGGTGTCGGCCTTTCCCTCTAGGTCATTAACGCGGTTCGCCAGGTCTTCGACGCGATCGTCTACTTGACCAATCCGCTTGCCCAGCTCCGTGATGTCCTCCCTCACACAGGCCAACTACTCCTCAAATTTAGTGGCCAGGGCCTCGTTCGCAGCCTTCATTTCGGATAACTCGGCCTTCATTTCCGTGGCCAAGCTGTCGTTCGCCGCTTTCATTTTCGTGGTCATCGTCGCGGCCAGGTTCTTATTTGCCGTTTCCGTCTTCGTTGTTAATTCGGCCTTCATTCCTTCCATCATCTTTAAAATCTTTGCCAATGCAGCCTCCATCGTCGTATGTTCCACTCCTGACACCAAATGTGACTTTGTGGGTTCTTTAAATTAAAAGAAATTCAAAATGCTCTTTATTTCCGTAGAAAGACACTTGTATAGCTCTGATATAAGCAGAATGACGTAGCACACACGTACGTAATCTTCACGTCCATCTGCCACACATTCAGCCTCCACAATTGCAACTCGCTGACTGTTTAACACTCTCTAGCATCTTCCTGCCAATACTCCCATCTGCACAAGGCAACTCGCTTTCATATAGGGTTCGCTGTTTCTGGAAGTTTCCCAAAACCTGACGTCACACGAAGCCAAACGAAGCCTCATGGACCCTCGTGGTGGAGCGAGAATCGTCCAGACCATCTCCGTCTCTTCCTCTCCGCCATTCCTTCAGAAAGTGCAAACCAGTCATGTGAGAGGACGTGGCTTGGATGTTGTCTTTTTCTTTTCCTGCCAGCTGACTTCGGCCCGTCGCAAATGATGCCTTGCAACAGTATGTTTGTTTCTTAAGACTCATGAGGTATTATGAGTCATAGCTGCATATCTTGTGTATTTTTGGATTGGAGGAATGCATAGAGCAACATGCGAGGATAAAAGTTGTTTTAACAAAACATATAACCTATAAGAAACTCTGTTGCTCAACAAAGTATGATGATTTTGGTGCAATATCTTACATTTCAAGATTTAAAGTTCTTTTTTTGAGTTATGGTCATTGGTTCATCCTAATCAATTACTCCTAAAATAAAAGAGAGAATAGTAATGCAGATATGTACATACACAGCATAAACCGGCCACAATGTGCCACACATTTCAAAATTATTGCCTAGTAATTATAGTCCAGATACATTTACTTCCATGCCATTAGTTCACAGGGGCAGCTCCCTCCATGCTATGGGTACTGCTTTAAAAAGTGGAAGAAATAGAATTTTAAATGGTTTAAATACTCCTGATACATAATGCTTACTATTCTTCAAGATGCAATGAAATGTCTTGCTTAACAACAGAATATAAAGGAAGCAACTTCAAGTTATCAGTTTGCAACTCTTATCATGTTACTTATCAATGTATCTGTGCACATAATAACATCATTCTCTACAATTACTCTTGACAATAGCAGCAAGGGGATAGAAGAGTGGTGTGGTAAGGGTTAGGCGAAATTTGTACCAGTTAGTACCTGTCACAGCTATTATTGGCAGCACAAGCTAATCATAGTACCAATGGTGCTTACAAAAAGACTAGTATGCTATATCGGGAAGTAAGAAAGATATTTATCAATAAGCATAAAAGTGAGCCATGTAAAAACTATCAGAAAACTGTATTTTGTTATATCGTATCATTAATTTCCCTTTGTTTACACTTAAAAAATTAAATTAATCATAGTTTCCTAATGTTAACTGTATTGCCAGCCACACAGCAGTCAATTAAAAAGTAGTTTGCTTCTATTAGAAAAATTAACAGCTCTTTGAGTGTATGAGTACTATGATGTGTTATCTTTTAATTTAACTAACATGAATAAAGTACTTTTTTACAGAGCAGCACACATTTTCCACAGTAGTGTTAGAAGACAAACTGAAGCTGAAATACATGGTACACCTACTCCTCATCTGCACATAATTATAAAACATAAAAAAGTTATGGTTAACTGTGTAAGAACTAACTAGGACATTTACACAAAAAATAAAATGCTTTATTCCACTTTCATGCATTTTGCTTGGTGGAGATAAACACTGGTCAGAACTAGGTGTGTGCATTTAGTTCACACCTATGGAAACATTAAGGTACCTATGCAGTATCTTAAGCTGATATGTAGCTCAGTTATCTATTTGTAAATTTTATGATATTGACATTTGCTTGAAAAAGAAAAAAGAAAAAAAAAAAAAAAAAAGGTGATGCAACTACCAAGTCTGACAATCATGATTAGTTCTGTGTTGGCTTAGTGTATGTAGTGCTTAGTGCTGGTCAATGTGTAGTGGAAAATGTTGTTACAGCAAAACCTCTCTAAAACAGAACATGATCATTCCAGCATTTATTTTCCATTTACACAGGTTTCCATCTTACAGAGGGTTATGTTTGAACACAAAGAAATTACAGAAGTTGTCATCGCAGAGGTTTACAGTGTGGCGGTGGCAAGGCAGTGGTGTAACTACTACAACAACAACAACAACAACAATAATAATAATAATAATAATAATAATAATAATAATAATAATCATCATCATTGTCATCATCTAATATGTATTGTGTACTATATTTTCAACTTACATTTAATAGTTTATTGCCTAGTTTGTCTGCTTTCAATGTCCCCTTTCCAATCTGCAGCTGTCTGCATTTCAGTATCATTTGCTTCACCACAATCAGCATTCAAAACAATGTTATGGCAATGTTTGAAACTCTAGAGCCATCCATTGGATGCTGTGAAATTGTCATTGCCTAATTTTCTTGCTGTCTCTAAAGCTTTCCCGTAGGGGAGGGGATCTGTCCCCTTCAGCTGCCGTGGTGCGGGCACTGCGGACCCCTAGCACTCGTGGTACCTCTGACGTTACTAGAGGAAAATCGAGCCGAACATTCGAGCCCCTCCCTGAATGGAAGTTGTTTGGATTGGGTTGGACTCGAGGGGACAGTGGTTCCCGATACCCATGGGAGATCAGGTACGTCTCTGGGCGGTGTTGAGGGAAGACATATTCCCGCACACTAGCCTGCATAGCTAGTAGAAGGTGTGCCAGATCACCAGGCAGCCCTACCGAGGTTAATCGGTAGCCTTCCCCTTTGGGGTTGGCATGCGTAAGTGGCGTATCCACTTCCATTCCGTCTTGAGTCCATAGGACCAGATGAGCAGACTTGTTAGTCTCTGGGTCTTGCCCTAAGGAAAACCCCATGGAGGTGCCGGGCGCCCTTTTGGGACAGCTTGGTAACTCCCTGGTCATTAGAGGGGGGGGGGGGGGGGGGAGGTCAGTCTTCACTCTGTGTGGATTGCCCTGGTTGATACCCTCGAGCTTATATGTCTCTAAAGCTTGAGTCTGAAGCAATGGTCCATAAATGGGAATTCCTTTAGCACGCACACTAACAAACCACTCGAACACAGCACGATTTAGCTTGTCATACTCTGTAGATTTTGTGATGTGTGAAACAGTTATTTTAGATATTTCATTCAAAATTATTTATGG
Source organism: Mantis religiosa (assembly GCA_030765055.1). Lineage (NCBI taxonomy): Eukaryota > Metazoa > Arthropoda > Insecta > Mantodea > Mantidae > Mantis > Mantis religiosa. The sequence goes on from CM060951.1 coordinate 88,246,242, forward strand.
CTTTAGTGAACTGAATTTTGGTAATCATTTTAATAATGAAAATGTTATTAGAAATTCTAAAGACATTTTAGTTCAAGTGTTAAATGGTTTGAGAATAATTAAAAAAAAATTGTAAAATATTATATCTGGCCATGAACTTTACACAAAAGAGATTTGATATGGGCCAATAGAAAGATGTTGATTTGCCATAGCAACAACAGTGCCATTAGCAAGAAATTGACTCAGCTAGCATCTTTCTTCTGCATTTAGATTCCAAACAGTTCGGACAAGTGTGATATCATCTGCAAGTTTACAGAAACATTGTAATGAATTATATATTGTAAAAGCATCGTTCAATGTTGCAAGAACAAGTAATGCTAATGTTGATGAATGTATTTATTTGTTCAATGCTAAAAAGAATGTTCTAAAAATTATTTATCTACAAATGAAATAATTTTAAGAGGAAAGAAGAATTATCATGGTTTTATTTGTATATCATTTTGTATCCCCTCTCCTCTGTGGCTATACCCTGGAGATAATAATCTTAATCCCTGAGCAGCCGAGGAATTTCAAATAAATCTACCAGAATTCAAGATCACCAAAGGTGAGAATAATTAATCATTTACCATCCCTCGCACCTTTTGCACTAAAAAACCTATTACATGTGTTACACATGCCCTTTGTTCCCTTTAGCCACTCATCCATAATTTTTATTTTGTTTTTCAAAATCTCATAAGTCTGAGTTTTCCCCACTTTGAACAACACAGTTAATTGATAGTCAACAGTCAACCAGGAGATCTGTGGTTCAAATCCTGGCAATGGGATTGAATTTTTCATGTCCACTATCTATCAAAAACCTTAGCCTATATACGGCTAGTGTGAAGAAATGATTAATTTCCATCAATTAACTAAAACACAGTTAATTCTTTAGCTAGAGGTTTGTTCTTTTCATTTTCTTCAATAACCTTAATTTTTTCCTACAGGGATAATATCTTCTGTTTAGAACTCATTATACAGAATAAGTGTACACACAGTGTTTTTAAGACTCACCAAAGGTCACAGTTTCCTTTAAATTGTACCTGATCACTTGTAAGAACGAAGCTGAGAAAGAACAGTTGTACGCTTACCATGTGTTTTGAAGAGAGTTGAGAGAGCTAACGGTTTATTTTCCATTTTCATCGAAGGATTACAGATTATGACTTTATGGTTCATAGAACTTTGGTGCAAGTGCAGTTGCCCTCAAAATTATTGCACCTTTTAAAATATGTACATTGTAACCCATTACATGTAAAGTAATGCAGTTTAATCAGATTACTTACACAAATGGTTCCCGAAAAATATTTCTATTTCCCTGTTAGACAGTTTCCCGGCTTAGAGTAAAATTTTACATGGCAAGTAGCTTTTTTTCGAAATTTATTTTCTGTTTTTCCAGGTTTCCAGCATATAAGGGATCTGTTTTAGGCACGTTTTACTTACTAGTGACTGGTGTACATCATGTAACAGAGTTCATTTCAACCATTTCTTTCACTCACTGTTGGATATCCTTTAAGGAATTGCTAAAGGACATTAATCATCTTTAACAAACATACAAAATCTGTGAAACTAATGCTGGCACTACCAGTACATTGATGCTTCACCTGCCACTATTAGTCCAGCTTTATAACAAACTGGACCAACAAAAAATACATAACATAAATGCTTGACAATGCTAAGTTCACAATTCTTAATTTAGCAAGTTATATACATATGCTGCTTTATAATTATAGATGCTTTATTGCAAAGTACTCAATAAAACAAATTTATATATTTTCTTAGTACCTGATTGTTTTTGTAACTTGAAGGTTTTGATCTATCATTTGGAATATGATGACAGGTGCTGAAGTATGGAAGAAACCCTGGTCATCTCCTTCAGGAGGCGTTCCACTGCTCCATTCTGCTTTTTCTGTTTCCAAAGTCTTTTGCATCCATTCCACATAGTTGTTTTCCATATTCTGAAATAACAGAAGACTATACTGTACAACACCTAACTATTGTATTGTATTTTATTTAAGTAACTGGTAGCCAGCTACTTCATTAGTGCTAAGGAATTACAATTATGAATGTAACTACACATTCAGCCCATTCTTTGACAGTTAACTGTTATATGTGATTTAATGCTAGAGACGAAGCAAGAATAATCCCTGAAACTGCTCTCAACTTATTGAGCAGTCCCTTACTATTGAAAATAATTATTTTTCTACATAGGTTATAAGCCAGCTTTTAATGTCATGTCCTAAATGATTAAAAGCCTAAACAGGATATACAAGTACTACATAAAATATAATTATTTGTAAAAAACTTTGTTTATCTTTTAATACGTAAAAAGTAGAAGCCAGCAACAGTGAAGCAACAAATACTACATAAAATATATTTGTAACAAAACTTATCTTTTAAGACTTGGATATTAATGTTTTACTGTCACTTTCAAGTTAAACTTAGTGGCCTGAGATTGGAGAATTCGCATATTCATCAGTTTTGCTTTTACTTCATTGTACACTGAAGTCAGGGATTTTAGTATTATGTAAAAGCTTGAGCCTTTATGTTACTTAAGTGTCTCTGCGCCTTAAGGGGGAATACTCATAAACAGTGGAGTTTATCACTCTGCAGACAAACATGTGTTGAAGTTCTCTGCGGTTAGCTGTTTACATCTGATTCTTATCACAACTATCATATCTTTTATTGAAGCTTACATTTGTGGCTAATAAGCCTCCGAAGATTGGGGTCATGTTGGCTATCCTGAACTTTTCTTTTATGTTTCTCTATGTTCTTTCTTTTATATTGTTACCGCTTATGTTTTGTTCTGTATAAAATAACTTCAAATAAAACATATTTGTTAGTACACAAGTCTTTATTTGAACTCATCAACATTAACCCAAATAACCATAAGTGGTGATGCCGATGTGATTCGAACACGTCAACGCCAGGGAACCAAGTGAAACAAACCTTCCAAGTGGTACAACAGACCCTATTGCAAGAGTAGCAATCAAACTGCTGGCATTTTGGAGAAAAAATGTCAAGGTATGGTTTTTACAAGTAGAATCACAATTCTTAACTGCTGGAATTAACACAGATCTTAAAAAACGTCTAAAAAAGAATTCTAAGAATCGGAAGAACGAAAGGCAAAGAAAGTCCTTACAGAAGTAGAACTAGATGACAGAAAGCCTTCTGCACTTCTCCGAGAAATAATATCTCTTGCAGGAGATAAGGTATCTACCGAATTTTTACATACAATTTTCCTGCAGAGATTACCCAAGAATTTTAGAGCAATTCTAGCAACTAGCAAAGATGAGCTAGATGCTGTAGCACCTATGGCTGATAAAATTATAGAAATAAGCAATCCAGGCAGTGCATTTCTTTGTCATTCTTCAAGCTCATCTGAATCTCAGAACAATGATTCAAGTGACCAGTTTTCTAGGTTAGAAAAGCAGATTGCTGCGCTCATAAAATCAATTGAGGGTTTACAGACACCTAAGCGGTCACGTAGTAGGTCTCAAACTCCAAGCGAAAGAACATATTGTGACTTTGTGGGTTCGTGAAATGAAAAGTCCAATTTCACCACTCAAAAATGTTCTTTATTTCCACCGACTTACAGTTAAACACTTGCCAATTACACAAAATTACGTAATGCACACAATTACGATTCACCAGTTCGTCCGTTATCGTTCCGATGCACGTACACGGCGCTACTTCACTAGCACGTCAAACACTAACTAACTGTCTCTCTGAAACCCTTTTTATAGGAATGTCAGTGTTTTTCTAGAAGTCTCTAATCACCGAACGTTCCAGACCACCGGAGAAGGGGAGAGAAACAACGAGGGACCGGTGACACTACCGCAAATCACCCCTCAGTTAGTGACAGGAGACAGATGAGTGGGCGTGGCGTGGCCTCCGGCCCCTTCTCAGCTGTTGTTTGTGGTGCTTCCCGATAACTGGGTGACACTGCTCCCTCCTCAAAGCTGGTCGTCCCGAACAGCACCATCATAGCGGGCTAGACGATCCAGGTGTACCACCAACATCTTCCCTCGGGGAACCTTCTGGATGCGGTAGACCACGTCGTTAATCCTCTTCACCACCCGGTACGGTCCTTGCCATGGCTGCTGGAGCTTCGGGCACCGTCCCTTGGTCCGGGTAGGACGGTACAACCAGACTAGGTCACCTTGCTGGAACCCTTGGCTGTTGGCTTGCCTGTCATACCTGGTCTTCATGCGGTCGCTCGCCTTCTGGATGTTCTGGCGAGCCATCTCGTGCATGTCGTGGAGATGGTCCACCAAGTTCTCCACATACTCGATCGCTGGCTGTTTCGCTTCCGGAGGGCTTCCAAAAGCCAGGTCACAAGGGAGGCGTAACTCTCGGCCGAACATTAAGCTGGCTGGCGTCATCCCAGTTGTGTCGTGTGTAGATGAGCGGTAGGCCAGCAAGAACAGTGGCACCTTGACGTCCCAGTCTCGCTGATGGCTGGCCACGACCTTCCTCAGGTGTTCCTCTAAGGTCTTGATGTACCTTTCGACCATGCCATCCGACTGGGGATGTAGAGGTGTCGTGCGGGTCTTGTTCACCCCAAGCCTTTGTAGTGCCTCCTTCATTAGGTTGGACTCAAAGTTGGTACCCTGGTCACTGTGTAGCTCTAACGGCATCCCAAATCGGCAGAACACTTGCTCCACGAGGCAGTCTGTGATTGTCTTTGCCTCTTGGTTTGGGATGGCATACACCTCCGGCCACTTGGTGAAGTAGTCCACGATCACCATTAGGTACTTGTTGCCTCGGTCGGAAACTGGGAACGGTCCAGCAATGTCAACGGCGATCCGTTCGAATGGGGCTCCGACGTTGTACTGCTGCATGCGACCCCGGCTCCTAGTCTGGGGGCCACGACTCGCCGCGCACACGTGACACTGACGGCACCATCTCTCGGCATCTGCTCGGAGTCTCAGCCAGTAGTATCGCTGCCGAAGTTTGTCGATCGTTCGGTTCGCTCCCAGGTGTCCTCCCGAAGTACCAGCGTGCACTTCCTCCAAGACTTCCGGGACCTTACTCCGGGGAAGTACTAACTGTTCTCTCTGCGTCTTCCCATCGGGTGACTCCCATACCCGGAACAGCACGCCCTCTTTGGTCTTCAACGAGTCCCATTGGGCCCAATACGACTTGTAGGTGGCGCTCCTCGGTGCGATGTCCTCCCAGGTTGGTCTCGTCCCTGCCTCCACTTCCCTCAAGAGTGGCCCCAAGTCCGCGTCCGCCAGCTGCTCCCTCCTCAGGCCTGCGCTATCCCAGCCATCCGCAGGCACTACCGTGACTACTCGGACTGCTGCGGCACGCTCCTTCTCCTCCACTCTTGTACACTGGCCGCACTCTTCCGGACAGGGTCTTCGGGACATGGCGTCAGCGTTACCGTGGCTCTTCCCTCTACGATGTTCCGAGGTGAAGTCGTACTCCTGTAGCCTCTGGACCCAACGTGCTGTCTGGCCTTCCAGGTTCTTAAAGCTCAATAGCCAGGTTAGGGCGGAATGGTCAGTCCTCAGGTGGAATGGCTGACCGTACAGGTACTTGTGGAAGTGCTCCAATGTCTTTACTACCGCCAGTAACTCCCGTCGGGTGACGCAGTAGTTCTTCTCTGCCTTGGATAGCGTCTTGCTGTAATAGGCTATCACCCGCTCATGGCCGTCCTGGATCTGCGACAGGACGCCTCCAATGCAATGGTCGCTGGCGTCGGTGTCCACAATGAAGGCGCCACCCGGTTGTGGGAAACCCAAAATTGGAGCACTGCACAGGGTCTCCTTTAGGTGCTGGAAAGCGTTTTCGGCGTCCTCTGTCCACACATAAGGCCGGTGTTCCTCCGTCAGGCGGGTGAGGGGTTTTGCGATGTTGGAGAACCCCTTTATGAAGCGGCGGTAATAACTGCACAGCCCCAGGAAACTGCGCAACTCTTTCCTATCCTTTGGGCGAGGCCAATCTCTCACAGCCTGTGTCTTCTCCGGGTCTGTGGCCACTCCGGTTGCCGAGACTATGTGGCCCAAGTAGTTAACTTCCTTGCGGAAGAGCTGGCACTTCTTCGCGTTCAGCTTCAAGTTGGTCGCTTGCAGTCTCTGTAGCACCTTACTCAGGTTCTCGAGGTGATCTTCAAAAGTCTTCCCGACGATGATGATGTCGTCCAGGTATAGCAGGCAGGCATCGTAAGTCAGCCCTCTCATCACTGACTCCATAAGGCGCTGGAAGGTAGCTGGTGCGTTGCAGAGGCCAAAGGGCATAACCGTGAACTGCCAGAGCCCTTGGCCCGTCGAGAATGCAGTCTTCTCCTTGTCTCTCGGGTCTAGAGCTACCTGCCAGTAGCCCGACTTCAGGTCCAGGGTCGAGAACCACTGTGCACCAGCTAGCGTGTCCAGGGTGTCGTCAATCCGGGGTAAGGGAAAACAGTCCTTCCGGGTGACGGCGTTCAACTTTCTGTAGTCTACGCAGAAGCGCAGCTCGCCGTTCTTCTTTGTCACCAAGACTACAGGGGAACACCAAGGGCTGTCAGACTCTTCAATCACTCCCCTGGATCTCATGTCCTCCAGCATGTCTCGTACCGCCCCTTGCTTCGCCAGCGGAACGCGTCTATGTGGTTGCCGAATAGGCCGGGCGTCCCCGGTGTCGATGCGGTGAAGCACTTTGTCCGTGCGGCCGTAGTCACTATCACCTTGGCTGAAGACGCGCTGATACCGCCTTAGCAGTTGTCGAACCTTCTCCAGCTGTTCTGTGGTCAGGTGGTCGGCCGCCCTCTCCACCAAGCCTTCTAGCCGGGGCCCCAGGTGTTGCTTCGGCGCCGGCTCCTGTGTCTCGTCGATAGCTGTTACGCTCACCACGGGCTCGCACATTCCCAACTCCGTCCCGGCCTGGACGTCGTGATCGGCGTCCGTAGGATTTAGCAGTCTCACGGGCACCTCCTCTCGGCACGGCAGCAATGCCCTGGCTACACACAGTCCGTTTACAGGCGTCTTCTGGTCCAGCATCATGTTCCTGGTTCTCTGGCCCTCCAGTCGCGCCGTCACCAACACCTCGCTCCTCGCGGGGACAACCACGTCTTCGTCCAAGACGACCCTGCAAATTCCAAGGCGCTCTTCAGGTTGACGGAGTATAACCTCTTCTCCGTTAAGCCGCAGGACCTTCTTGCCGACGTCGACCGTCGCCTCGTGGCTCCTGAGGGCATCCAGTCCCAGAATCACCTCCTCAGCCACCTTCGCGACGAACACCCACAGACGCACGGCACTCCGTCCCAAATTCAGCTCCAGCAGGGCCTCCCTCTCCACAGGCAAGGTGTCGCCCGATGCCGTGACAAGCTGGTATGGCCGGCTTGGCTTCCTTGTCGGCAAACCCTTCGCCACGTCAGGTCTGATGATGGTCACGGCCGCCCCGGTGTCCACCAGCACGCGGCACGGCTTTCCTCTTATCCAACCGTCCGCGATGAGGCTGTCATCCATACGCCGGCTGACGGCGCGCAGTGTCACTCGAGGGGATGGTGGTGATGGCGCCGACGTGCCCCTCTCCACGACGGCCCTTACTCGTTTTCCGGCTGCTCTTCCTGGTGTGGGCAGTCTCTCTGCAGGTGTCCGGGCTGTCCACACCCCCAACACAGGCCACTAGGTGTTCGCCGGCGTCCCTCAGCTGGTCTTCTGTCTCCGGCGTAGCGGACACTCCTCGTTCTCGACGTCGGGATGGATGTTATTTTGGCCGCCTCCATCCTTAATGCCGCTGTCAGCGCCTCGTGGATGGTTTTATATTCCCCGAGCATTAGGCGCTGACGAATCTCCGTGTCCCGTACCCCGTCGACAAAATTGTAGGCGGCTTCCCGGGATACGAACTCCAGTGGCAGGTCAACCAAGGCCTTGCTAGCCAGCTGCTCGATCGCAATGGCGAACTCCTGCAGCGTCTCCCCCGGCTGCTGTGACCTTGCCTTTAGCTGGCTGCGGTATGCTGCGGCTAAGCGGTGGTTCCCGAAGCGATTCTCCAGGGCTTCCCAGATGTCCTTGGGCGCCGCCGTCGTCTGCACCGCGTTTAGGACTTCCGCGGCTCTTCCCTGGAGGCTGGCTATTAACTGTGTGGCCTCCTCCTCCAGTGACCATCCGTTGTGCCTGGCCACTGTGTCGAACTGGCGGCGGAAGACCTCAAACGTTGACGCGCCGTCATACTTGGGAGGTTTGACGCGCGCAGATGTTGTGTCGCGTCCCGGCGCGTCGGTCTTTAAATCCTTCAGCTTCCTGCCGACGACGTCCTCCACCATGGCGTTCAGGGACTTCACGCTGCTGTCGGCTTTTCCTTCCAGCTCATTAACGCGGCTCGCCAGGTCTTCGACGCGCTCGCCTAACTCTGTGACGTCCTCTTTTACGCCGGCCAACTGTTCTTCGAACTTTGCGGCGAGAGCCTCGTTCGCCGCCTTCATTTCCGTGGCCAGACTGCCGTTCGCTGCTCTCATTTCTGTGGTTAACTCGGCCTTCATTTCTTCCATCTTCTCGGTGATGTTGTCGTTGGCCGTCTTCATTTGTTTCAGTTCCGCGGTGATGTTGTCGTTGGCCGTCTTCATTTGTTTCAGTTCCGCGGTGATGTTGTCGTTGGCCGTCTTCATTTGTTTCAACTCGGCGGTGAGGTTGTTGTTTGCCGCTTCTGTTTTCTCTGTTAACTCGTTCATCTTCGCCAAAAGCATTTCCAATGCGGATTCCATGGCTGTAGTGTTCGGTGATGTTATCTTCCCGCTTCCTGACACCAGTGTGACTTTGTGGGTTCGTGAAATGAAAAGTCCAATTTCACCACTCAAAAATGTTCTTTATTTCCACCGACTTACAGTTAAACACTTGCCAATTACACAAAATTACGTAATGCACACAATTACGATTCACCAGTTCGTCCGTTATCGTTCCGATGCACGTACACGGCGCTACTTCACTAGCACGTCAAACACTAACTGTCTCTCTGAAACCCTTTTTATAGGAATGTCAGTGTTTTTCTAGAAGTCTCTAATCACCGAACGTTCCAGACCACCGGAGAAGGGGAGAGAAACAACGAGGGACCGGTGACACTACCGCAAATCACCCCTCAGTTAGTGACAGGAGACAGATGAGTGGGCGTGGCGTGGCCTCCGGCCCCTTCTCAGCTGTTGTTTGTGGTGCTTCCCGATAACTGGGTGACAATATGTTAGCTGGTACCACTACAAATTTCATGACAATGCTAAGAAGTGTACACCACCTTGCAAATACAACACATTATCGGAATGCCTAGGCTCACTGGATGCCACAGGTGATGAAAGCCATACATCGTCACTTTTTTATACATGACAACAGCTTAAGATTAAGATTTCTTGTTGATTCAGGTGCTGATATTTCTTTGTTACCACCTAAAACCACAGAATAGCGAAATCTCCCCAACCGTGTTCTTTATGCAGCTAGTGGTTCAAGATTCAAACATTTGGAGAAAAGCTATTGAAATTAGACCTTGGGTTACGGAGTTCATTTACTTGGCCATTTGCAATAAGAAATGTACAGCAACTACTATCAGGTGCCGACTTTCTACAACATTTCGATCTTCTAGTGGACATAAAAACAAATGCCGTCTAGATAGCAATACCTTTCTAAATACAAAAGGTAAAATCTGCAACACAGCAAACTCATCTATCTTCATCATCTCACTGCAGCAAAAGTATTCAGACATTATTTCTGAATTTTCCAAATCTTCTCAGAGATATTCCAGACTTCAAGGCACCTATGTATGAAACTCAGTATTCAATAATCACTAAGAGGACCTATTTCAGCAAAAGCAAGATGCTTGTCTCCAAAGAAGCTTGCTGCAGTCAAACTAGAATTCCAAAATACGATAGATCTAGGTATATGCAGTCCTTTACACATAGTTCCCAAGAAAGATGGCTCATGGAGGCTGTATGGGGATTATCGTGCACTCAACACAATTACTGTTCCTAATCACTACCCTGTACCTAATTTACAGGATTTCAACTATCAATTGGATGGTAAAACAATCCTCAGTAAGATTGACCTTGTAAGGGCTTTTCACCACAGCACAATCGCAGAAGAATATGTTCCAAAAACTGCAATAATCACGCCGTTTGGATTATTTAAATTTTTAAAATTGCCTTTTGGTTTACGCAATGCAGCACAATCTTTTCAGAGATATATGCATTCTGTTCTAAATGGTTTGGATTTTGTGTTTTTGCATACATCGATGATATTCTAGTTGCTTGCACACATGAAGAAGAACATAAACTACACTTGAAAATTTTATTCGAACGTCTTAGTCAACATAACTTGAATATAAATATATCTAAGTGTATTCTTGGTGAGACTGAAGTTCCATTTTTTTTTTTAGGTTTTATGGTTTCCAGCAAAGGAATTTCCAATACCAGACAGAGTGGCTACTATCCTACATTATCCATTGCCACAGACCATAGATAAACTTCGTTGTTTTCTGGTAATAATTAATTTCCATCGTCGAATGCTTCTAGGTAGTGCAGAAACCCAAACTGTACTTTTCAAGATGTGTCAGTCTAATAAAAAGAAAGACAAGACTAAATTATAATGGTCTATGGAAGCATTACAAGCCTTAGAAAAGCTGAAAACCGATTTACCGAATGCAACACTTTTGGCGTATCCTACTCACAGCTTGCCACTAATCCTAATGGTCGTCCGATATGACTTAACGTAGGATGCAAAAAAAAAAAAAAAAAAAAAAAAAAATTAATAATAATAATAATAATAATAATAATGGTTGATGCTACAAATTTTGCAAATGGTGCATTATTACACCAGGTTAGAGATAAGACACTAGAGTCGCTTGGTTTCTTTTCAGAAAATTTGAGCCCTGCACAAATTAACTACAGTGCTTATGACCGCGAGCTTTTAGCAGCCTATTCAGAAGTAAAATACTTTCGACACATGATCAAAGGAAGAGATTTCTGCATCCACACAGACCATAAAACTCTCAAATTTGTTTAAACAGAAAGCAGATTAAAGCCTCACCACGTCGACAAATATCTGGGTTACATTGCCCAGTTCTCCACTGACATTTGTTTTATCGAGGGACAAGAGAATATAGTTGCGGATGCCTGTTCATGAATTAACTCCATTGTCTTGCCTAGCAGTATTTCTTTTGAGAAAATCGCTGATTTATAACAGGAGGATGAAGAACTAAAAGCTTTACAGCAGTCACCACCAATGTTGTTGAAGCTTTTCCATGTGGAAAAGAGCTTGTAGGTGACAGTTCAACAGGTAAATTTTGACCATACATTCCAGAAGCATACATGAAAATAATCTTTCATTGCTTTCATGATCTCTCTCATCCTGGCATACAAGGATCCACTAATCTCATCAGAGAATGCTACGTTTGGCCAGCTCTCCATAGAGACATTAAACACTGGACCAGAGCTTGTATAGCTTGTCAAAGATGCAAGGTATGGAAACACAATGCTACTGTGGTAGAAACTTACCACGAAGCTGAAAGCCTTTTCAGTCATATCAACATTGATATTGTTGGTTCCTTGCCCATTTTTATTTTATTGTATTTTTTTTTTTTTTGGTAATTTATGTCCTTTAACTTTTTAAGTCATATCGGACGATGAATGGAATGAATTAAATGATGCTCAAATGGGCCTGGGGTCCATGGAGCTTAGAGTTACCCGACATTCGTCTTTCAGGATAAGGGAAAACCCCGGAAAAACCTTATCCAGGTAACTCAACCTGACCGAGAGGGTGAGGCAGACATGCTACCAACTACGCTACCGAGCCGGGCTTAAAGGATATAGATACTTAGTAACCATGATTGATCGATTTTCGCGGTGTCCTGTGGAAGATATAAGCGCTGAAAGTGTATCGTAGGTTATAATTTCTTTGTAGATTGCAAGATTTGGAATTCCAAAAAGAATCACAACAGACCGTGGCAGACAATTTGAGTCTAGTCTCTTTAATTCAATTGCCAAAACACTTGGTATCAACCACATTACGACAACAGCATACCATCTTGCATCAAATGGAAAAATCGAAAGGTGGCACCACATATTAAAGACAGCTCTCAATTCTCAGATGTCAGATGATCGGGTCGAGAAGTTACCAATTGTACTTCTAGGTCTTCATTCATACATAATACCAGAACATCAGGTAACAGCTGCAGAACTTACATATGGCGAACCAATTAGATTACCTGCAGATTTCTTCACCTAATACGCAAACCTTCATATACAAATTGTGCAAACATGTGAGGAATATTAAACCTGTTAAATCAGAACACCACTCTTCATTCAAGCCTTTTCAGTACAAGTTCATATACTGATGTTTTCATGAGACATGATGCTATAAGAAAACTACAACCAATATATGATGGACCTTTCCTGGTGATGGAACGTTTTGAGAAGCATTTCAAAATCAGTACTCCACAAGGACCACAAACAGTATCAGTAGATAGATTAAAGCCTGCATTTTTGTTCTGTAAGCCTCCAAAGATTGGGGTCATGTTGGCTATCCTGAACTTCTCTTTTATGTTGCTCTGTGTTCTTTCTTTTATATTGTTCCACTTATGTTTTGTTCTGTATAAAATAACTTCAAATAAAACAGATTTGATAGTATACAAGTCTATATTTGAACTCATCAAGATTAACCCAAATAACCATATGTTTAAATGATTTGAAAATTGAACTACAGTATTTATTCACCCCGTTCATTATCTAAATGCAGCAAATACGTGGAAATATAAGCACTGTAGGAACAAACTATTTCTGCTCATGCTTCTCTACTTCACTTGCTCTGAAAGTTGTGTTTAAGTGTAATGTTGACAGCCATACACACTGTAAGGCTGGATAGAGTGTAAATACATGTAACAAACGAAAAGGTACAAATCTTTGCCATTTCACCTACCTTCTGTCTATTGTAATTTCCCAAAAAATTGCATTATCATTCTGATAATTGTTTCAGCTCCGGAAGATTTCTGACAGTTATACCTTGCTTTCAGAACAAGGAAAACTGTCAGAGAGAGGTTGAGGAAATAAAAAGTTGATCTGATATTTCATACCCCTTTCTAAGAATATCAGAGAATTTTTTTTCAATTATAAGAAATAAACAATTTATATAATTCCAAGGAACATTGAGGAGAACTTATCATAAAAATTTTCTATATGAGTGCACAACAATAATTTCTAAAAAAAACTTAAGAGAAGCTTAAGAGAAGCTAAACAAAATCATTTAAATTATCAAACACTGTACCTGTGTCATGATAATGTTTATTTGATACTTGAACAAATGAGGTCAACCCACAGCAGCAAATAAAGAGATGCTGGAGACAACTTCAGTTAAAAGTGAAGTAAATGAATCTTTTGAGTGTTTAACCTTCCTGGGCAAAAAGTACATATTTTTGCTACTGATACCTACATGTCAGGTTCATCTGAATACTTACTCTGCATTCAATTAAGCTATTGTAATTGGCACTTTGTTTGAAATGGTTGTCCGACATCATTAGAATCGCACAAGCATGTTTCTATCCTTTTGCTTTCATTTTGTCAACTGTAGAAAGACAATAGCTCACAAACATAGAAAGTTATGAAAATAATGGAACTTAAGAAGGGTTAATGGTTTTGACTTATAAGCTTCTTTAATCAAATATTAAATCTTTTACACCTTTTATTTAGTCTATCACCACATAGTCAAGACAAATTACGCTTATTACAGTTTTCATTTACAAGGACAATCAATGATGATTGTCCTAACACACAAATGGTGTGTAGGCAAACTGTGAAAGGCAGAATCAAAACTGAAGTATTCATAATGAGTCAGTTGGGGAATTGAATATTTAACTGTATTGCTGCTATAGTAGCTCAAAGGGTAAGAGCGACTGGATGGAAACCAGGAGATCTGTGGTTCAAATCCGGCCATGGCATTGAATTTTTCAGGTTGACTATCTAATGGTATTGAATTTTTCAGTTCTGATTTTCTTTTCAAAGTTTGCCTACACAGTTGCTATGTGTTAGAACAACCAATTATCATTTATTGCCCTTATAAATGGAAACTATAATAAAGCCTGAGACAAACTGTTAGTCATCAATGGAGTATAGGCTTTAAAATATGCTGGGAAAATATGAGTCAGATGAGGAATTTAATGACATTCTGGCTTGTTGTTACGGTAGTTCAGTGGTAAAGCAGTCACGTGTAGAGCAGAAGATCTGTGGTTCAAATCCTGGCTATGGCACTGAATTTTTCAGTTGTGATTCTACTTTCAAAGTTTTGCACTTATTAAATTGGTATTTAAATAAATAACTTGAACTAATAACTATATCCTTAATATAATTTTGTGCTTCATTGTATCACAGTCCTTACTCATAGGAACTATGTCCTTACTTCAGAAAAATATAAACTGAAAAAATCAGTTCCAAAATTATAGCCTTATCTCCTCTATATATTACTGCACATACTAGATCAGCCACGCCGTGGCTCAGTGGTTAGACCGCTTGGCTCTCAACAAGGCGGCCTGGGTTCGATCCCAGGCGACCGCAAAGTGAGATTTGTGGTGGACAACACAGCGCTGGGGCGGGTTTTCTCCAGGATCTCCAGTTTCCCCCGCCATCTCATTCCACCAGTGCTCCATTTTCATCTCATGTATCATCAGTGTCATCGCCTGCGGTGCCATATGTAGTAAAAGCGGGCGTTAAACACTATACATCTCACTGCACATACTAGTCATATCAACTAACTTTGCAATGTACATTGTGTACACGCTAATAGTCATCAAATACTGTTTTCTTCTTTATAGTTCTATGAAAATTATATAAAATGCTATCCATTATTTAATTTAAAATTTTTAAAATTTCTGCATGTATTAATCCTTAATGGGGTGCTAAGCCAGCAGCCAAAGTGGAAGCTTTGTAGAGAAAGCTCCTACAGTGAGAAAAAAAAACAATATAAGGAAAATGGGAGTAGATATAAAATATTATTGCGCAAGAATTGGATCCTTTTCTAGTAAAAGTAAGTAATGGGAGGACCAAAATAATAAGAATGATCTAGTCAATGTGATAACCATGGGCACTGTGGTGACTGTCACATTATTGATAATTGGTGGTATGGAAATGAATGCTCTGGGATCAAGAGATGTGGGTCATAACATTGTACCGATTGGATGGAATAGAGGAAAGGTTAAACAAAAAGCTAGTGATGCTGGGAAAGAACATAAGGACTAAAAGAAGAATTTAAGAAAGATATGCTGTGGGTAGGTAAGGAAATAGATGTCTTCAAAAGGAGACTGGAACCATTGGAAGAGAGAAGCCTGTGCTTTAATCTAATATCAGGAGTTGAAGAGAGAAGATGGGTTTGATATACCCAACAGATATTAAAAATTTTTCTGGAGAAATTAGGAACAGAAATAAGAAGATGGGTTAGAGTAGTAGCCTATCATGTCAGAAGAATACAGAACAGAATGATGGTAGTGGTTAAGTTTGCGTCAATGAATATGGTGTATGAGGTTCTAAAGAGCAAAAAATATAAAGGGGACCACAATTTATATCAACAAAGATTTATCACCAAAGCAACATCTTCAGCAGCACAAAAAAAAGGTAATTAATAATAATAATAATAATAATAATAATAATAATAATAATAATAATAATAATAATAATAATAATAATAATCCAAAGAGGAAAGGAAGTTAGGTTTCATTTGAAATATGCAACTGTAGATTGAAGGTTATAATCATATTATACAAAAAACAATAACAGATTAGGGAACAAATTTGGACAATACAAGGATACACATTAGCAATTTCAATCAAAGAAGACAATACCACAACAGGAAAGCAGATTCAATGTGGAAAAACAAGACTGGGAATGACACATGCTTAGAGAATGCAATGGCAAGATTGGGCATGGTTGGCAATAGGAGCGCTGTAAGTCAAGGAGGAGAGAAGACAGTGAAATCAAACAAAAAGCTCACTCTCAAGAGAAGTATTTTTTACAAGACTCAGCAGTTGACAGCTGAGAAGATGATAACACAAACAGATGTTTGGAGAAATGATGATGCCACTATTACTACAGATTCCAGCATAGTGTCAATACCACATGGACCACTATTAAAGGTTCAAAGTGACTGGACCCACAAAAGTAAAGATATGGATTGGTATCGAGAGGATGTTTCCCAAAGAAGGAATCAACTTAGAATCAGGAATAGGTTGGATAGCTTCAGCAATGGGAGTGGTTAAGTAGAGACTGTCAGATATCTAACTGATATTGACTGTTGTTTGTGTTGCTAAATAGATTTCACTACGATTGCAATAGGATGAAGAAAGGAAATGGACTGTGAATTTTGGGTTTTTATAACTGTATGATGCTAGGTGGATTAAGGATAAGATAATGAATGAGAAGGGAAATAAATTACTGCAGTTTTGTGGCAGCAATGGTTTAGTTACTGTGCACAAATGGTGGGGTTGGAGATGGCAATTTTACATTTAGAAGTGCATGTGGCAGAATGTAACTGATCATATTGTGATAATGTTGATATAAACATATGTGATTTAAAGGATATGAAAGATGGTCTGATGAAGACTGCAGAAGGATGAGGATAAAGAAATAGTGAAAATGGAGATATAGAAGTAGAAATATAAAAAAGTGGGGTAAAAAAAACTAAGCAGTATAAAGTGACATTAACAAGAAGTTGAAATAACATAGCGGAAGATAAAAATTATACATGCAATGAACTGATGTAAGATATGAATAGGAAAAGAAAATAGCAAGTGTAGAAAGGAACCAAATATTATCATGTAAATGTAGTGAAGGACTGCCCAAATGAGCGAAAGGACCAGGGCCTAATTTAGCGATAGCCCAAGATGTATTTTCTTAGCACTCAATAAATAAAATCAATCAAATTAATCCTTAATTGGTGTGTGAAATGTGAAAGTCATTATATCTTTATTTGAGATGTCAATAAGTTCCTTAGATTTGACAAACATTTATCTTAAATATTACAAATAGAAGCATTATTAACAGTGAAGTTTTCTTCATGTAGAAGTTTTGTTGAGTCACACTTGTTTACACTCACCTTCACTTATTATTCTTAAAAATGCTGGAACATTTTTAAAAATAATAACTGAAGGTGAGTGTAAACAAGTGTGACTCAACAAAACTTCAAACATTTATCTCCTGTTCAGACAGAGTCAAACTGAAAAATTCAGTGCCATGGCCGGGATTTGAACTATGGATCTCCCAGTCTCCATCCGGTTGCTCATAACTATTGAGCTTCCATGGCCAACGTGCTGTCATGACATTAAATTCTCCAAATGACTCGTATATCTACCTGGTAAACCGCTAGGGGTTCTCATATTCAAGATACACACTGTTTGTGGCGACTTACTATTGTAAATACTCGAGTCCCAAGCTTCATCATTAAACCCTAATTAAGTTAATTGATGGAATTTAATTGTTTTTCCACATCAGCCATGTATAGGCTAAGGTTTTAGATATATAGAGTCAAACTGAAAAATTCAATGCTATGGCCGGGATTTAAACCACAGAAATGAACTTAATTTCCATCAATTAATTTATCTCCTATATTAACAATTACTATTTATTCCTTCACTTACAGAAAAAGTGTGCTACGCAATTATCTGGCTTCTTTCATTTTCACAAAATGATGATATCTAAATGAAGATAGCAGTAAGTTCTAGAGCACTTATGCCAAAGTATATGTTAAAATGTTGAGCAGTTTAATACCAGGGCTGTTTAATGAAGAATGATTATAATTTTTTTACAGTCATGAGTTCTGGTACTAGAACTTAATCTTACAATATTCTGTTAGCTTTAAGTGTAACAAACATGCTGTAATATAATTCCTTTCATAGAAGTGTTGAAAACAGAATCGATGTCTGGTTGACAATGGAGGCAAATAGTCTCTGAAACATGTTCCGGGAAATTTAAAAGTGTTGTTTTAGTCATTAATCGACTCCCTTTAAATTTAATGCTATAGTAGTTTCACATCTGGTATGTCTGATTCCCACCTGTGAGAGACAACAAGCAAACAGAGACATTATTAATTTTTAGATGAGTTGTATTTATTACACATCTGCTTCACTTTCGTACCTATTTTGAGGACATGTTTCGCAAATCATCGTTTGCATCTTCTGCTCTTATGCAAACGATGATTTGCGAAACATGTCCTCAAAATAGGTACGAAAGTGAAGCAGATGTGTAATAAATACGACTCATCTAAAAATTAATTATTTCGCTTCACTGTGGTGTTCCAATACAGTTAAATCTTGATAAACAGAGACATGTTTAGCATTGCCTTACTGCAATAATGAAAGTGACATGCAAAGAACAATATGCAGCTTTGAAATTATGCTTTTGTATCAACAAATCTTCAGACAAGGCCTATACAATGTTACAGGAGGCCTCTGGAGAGATTGTTTTTCCCTACAGCTTAGCTCATCAACCCTCCAAAAATAAAAGTGATTGCTTCTGCTGGAAAAGCTATGGCCATCTCAGTTTTTTTTCTTTACATTCAAGGAATGGATTTATCAGTATGGTGTAAATGTACACATATCAGTAACTGGACAATACCTCAGGAATATGAGGCACAAAAGACCACATTTCTGAAACAGGCTGGGTGCTCAACACAATGTGCAGCCCCATATTACCAATGTTGTTGCTGAATGTCTTGCAAAAATCAACATGAAAATATGTCCCTCACCCTCCCTAAAGTCCAGATTTCGTCCTGTATGTCTTTTTCCTATTCCTTAACATGAAGAAACATCTTCATGGGAATCAGTATCCATCATCAGAAACATATTGAAGGCTGAGGAAATGATTTTTGAAGGACATCTCAAAAACTGGTTTCCAGCATATCTTTGCAGAAATGCTGGGACAGGTGCATCACATCCAAGGAATACTATTTTGAAAAGGATCATCAAAATTATGAGTATAAGTAAAGATATGTTCTCAAAAAAAAAAAAGTTAGATCATTCTTTACTAAACAACCTTCATATATTAGAGCCAGCATAAAATAAATTTACCTGTAAATATTGTTGCTGCAATTTGTCTATCACAAGATTATTTAACAGGGGACCAATGGAAGACATGTCTATATTTAATTCAGGATGCTGCATCAAATCTGGTCCTGCATAAGTGTTCATGATCCAAGAGAGCATAGAGACGTACTCATTACCTTCCAGTCCATTCTGTATCACTTCCAATAACTGCAAACAGCAATAATATTCATTAATGTAGTATAAAATCAACAGCTGGAAGAATATCATGTAGCATGCCTTTAATTTTCACATAGCCAAAATCTGATTTATTTATAATACACATTAAAACATATGTTATTACTCACATGACGAGAGAGACTCATATGATACATGTTGACAAATTTATTCATGATATCATAATGAGGAGGAAAGCATGGAACACAGAGTGTCTTCACAACCCTCAAATCTTCCAGGATCAACTGCCTTGTGAGCTGCAATTATTACATCACAATCATTTATAGAGTTATGAATCAAAGCAGAAATAACAAATTGTGTTAGCATATTTCATTTTGAGACCAATCATAAAATATAAATAAGTATAAAAAAATGTCCCGTGGAAAAAAAAACATGAGGCTTATAACAGAAGATGTAAGAGTTCCAGAAGAATCTCATTGCAGAGATGAATCTCAGAATTTTTCATCATTCATCAGAATATAATTTTAATATGTTAATATCAATTTTTATTGCATTTAAATATGTTGTTGTTACATAATTGATATGAATGCCATGCCCGTTACTTACCAAAGGACATAACAATGGAACGTTGATTGTCCTTACACAATGGAACATAATTGTATGTTGACATACATATGACCATAAACATAACCAAAGAAAATCATAATCATAAAACATTCAGAAATTACATTGCATATTTATGGACGCAAAGCAATATAGAGAAGAATGGAATGTAATAAAAGAATGCATATTAAAAGCTGCAAGGAAACAAATAAGAAGCGAATAAAAACCTGAAGCTCAGAAATACAAGAGGCAGTGAATGAGAAATAGAAAGCATGTTTATGTATGTTTCAAAATAAAACAGACGTAATTGGAGAATACGAAAGAAAATGTAATTATGCCAAACTTGAGAAAAACTCATACAAAGTCATGGGATGTATTTATATCAAATATAGAAGATGACATTCATGGAAGTACAAGAGCTTAGCTTACAGGGTGATGAGATATTTGAATAGAGAAGAGAGTGAAACAACAAATATCACAAATGACAGTGATCAACAGAAACAACATTATAGAGAATTATGGTGTGAGTAAAGGTTAGCAGAAACTGAACCTACTTATAACACTTTGGTTGATCTTATGACAGTAACAGAACTACAGGCAGCTTTGAAAAGTATGAAGAATAGGAAGGCTTTTGGACAGGATAAAATAAGTGTCAAAATGATTATCTACTCTGAATTAATATGCCAACTGAGAATACTGCATTTATTTAATGAATGTTGGAAAAGCTATAATATTCCTTGATCTTGGAGACCAACAGAAGATTTTACGAATAGACTATAAAGTCATGCAATATGATGGACAAAAGCAGTTTACCCTCACATAACAAAAAGACATTGAAATGTTTTTATAAGGAATCTTACATAGTGTGAACGTGACTGGAACAAAAACGGAAAAACGGAAGAAATTAAAACCAACCAAGAAGTTAGACAAGGATGCAGCCTGTCTCTGATCTCTAAAACTATGGAAAGATGATGTTAACCCAAGAATTAAGATGAGAAACAACAACCATGTAAATGGTTACAGGGTGATGAGATATTTGAATAGAGAAGAGAGTGAAACAACAAATATCACAACTGACAGTGACCAACAGAAACAACATTATAGAGAATTATGGTGTGATTAAAGGTTAGCGGAAACTGAATCTACTTATAACACTTTGGTTGATCTTATGACAGTAACAGAACTACAGGCAGCTTTGAAAAGTATGAAGAATAGGAAGGCTTTTGGACAGGATAAAATAAGTGTCAAAATGATTAACTACTCTGAATTAATATGCCAACTGAGAATATTGCATTTATTTAATGAATGTTGGAAAAGCTATAATATTCCTTGATCTTGGAGAGCAATAGAAGATTTTATGAATAGACTATAAAGTCATGCAATATAATGGACAAGAGCAGTTTACCCTCACATAACAAAAAGACATTGAAATATCGAGATTTTACTGTATTGGAACACCACAGTGAAGCGAAAAATTATTAAATTTTTAGATGAGTCGTATTTTTTACACATCTGCTTCACTTTCGTACCTATTTTGAGGACATGTTTCGCAAATCATTGTTTGCATCTACGGCTCTTATGCGACTAAAGCTTGATCCAGCGGTGTGGGTAATTCTGGGGTTGCTGCTGCCATCTGTTGATTTAGTGATGAACTTAAATGTGGGATTCTCTTTTGGCGGGATTTCAAAGTTCATTAGTTGGTTTTTATGTTTTTCTATGTATATCCTCTCCCATATGACGAGTTCACTATGTTTTTGTACGTATTTTAGTAATTCTGTGCTATCTTCAATTTCACGATTTTCAGACCAGAAATGAGCTGCTATTGCGGACTTATCAATATTTTTGTATCTTAAGTGCCTGAAGTGTTCTTTCTTTCTAGTGCCTATGTTTCTTTTTGTCCTCCCTATGTAAATTTTTTCAGTCTTTAACTTAATCTTGTAAATGCCTGACTTTTCCTCTGGTTTTATCTTATCAGTATTATTACTGTGAAGTAGGTTTTTAATGTTGTAATTGTTTTTTGGTGCCAATGTTATATTGTATTTCTTGAATATTTTTTGGAACTTTTTTGTGGCCCAGGGGTGGTAAGTAAATTTAGCAAATCTAATTTCTTGTTTTATTGGTGTGAGAGCTGTGATCTGTTTTAATCTCTTTTGAAGTTTGAATGATTTTAGTTTTTTATCTACAAGGTTTTTTCCATATCCATTTTTAATTGCAGTTTTTAAGATTTGATGGTATTCGTTTTGATATTCTTGCTGGCTGAGAGGTAGATTTACTAATCTATGTGTGAGACTGTTGATGGTTGCATGTTTGTGTGGAATTGGGTTGAAACTATTTGCTTTGATGTAATTATCTGTGTGTGTTGCTTTTCTATGGATGCCAAATTCTAGTTTTTCATTGCTTTTTTTGATTTTAAGGTCTAAAAAAGGTAGAGTACAGTCCTCTTCAGTTTCCACTGTGAATTGTATGCTGGGTTCTTGCAGGTTGAGTAGTTTCAAAGCATCATCTATTTGTTTGTAGGGCACTATTGCAAAGATGTTGTCTACGTATCTGTACCATGTTTTAAACATATGAGGGAAGGCTTTAGTTATATGTGTTTCGAAAAAGCTCATGTATAGATTGGCCAAAAATGGTGATAGCGGGCTTCCCATAGCTAGTCCTGAAATTTGTTTATAATATTTTCCATCGAAGACAAAATAATTTTGATGTAAACATATTTCAGTCATTGCCAAATATTCTTCTATTGTGTAAAAAATACGACTCATCTAAAAATTTAATAGACATTGAAATGTTTTTATAAGGAATCTTACACAGTGTGAACGTGACTGGAACAAAAACGGAAGAAATTAAAACCAACCAAGAAGTTAGACAAGGATGCAGCCTGTCTCTGATCTCTAAAACTACGGAAAGATGATGTTAACCCAAGAATTAAGATGAGAAACAACAACCATGTGAATAACTTGTTGTACGTTGATAATGTTATATTTATTCAAGATAGCGAATAGGTACACTATGGTAAACATCCTGTGAGATCGAAGATATGTATGAAGGAATATGCTTAGAGCAAGCTGTTACTGTAAATATTTAGTACATGACAAAGTTACTGTAGATAATGATACAGGAAAACAAAATTAATACATTCCTACACATATGTGGAACAATAAACAGAACATTACAAAATAAAACACAAAGAGATACAAAATTAAAGTTCTACAAGACAATGGGTGTATAGTTGAGTTGCTCAAATGCTTACCCTGACTTTATCTTTGTTAATAGAAACCTCTCAGATAACACACTGATTACTACATGTAGACATAGTACCTTTCTGTCATTTATGATTCTTGCGTATTCCACTGGTTGAAGTGATGCATTCAATGGTGCTTAGCACATGACCAAGAGGCGCACCAGTACCCTCTCACTCTTACAAGAATAATCAGTGTGTTATCTAAGAGGTTTCTATTAATAAAGATAAAGTCAGGTTAATCTTTTGAGCAGCGTGACTACACCTGTGCTCATGTATGGGAGTGAATCATGGATATTAAGACAGAACAATAAAAGAAAGATACAAGCTGCTGAAATGCAATTTTTAAGGAAGGTGAAAGGTTGTGCAATGAAGGATAAAATGCATGAAATCAATACCTAGGCAAAGTTGTGACAGCAGTCTTTCATCACACATTTAACACTGACTTTCAGACTTTATACACTAACACTTTGATACTAAAATCACCTTTAATTTACTATATATGTAATATAAATCTTAAGAAAGAAGATGTAATAAATCTCAAAACTCATTAACCTGCATTATGTTTGCAAATAAAAGGCAGAGAAAAGATCTGATTGGCTAACTAACGAGAGTCAAAAACCTCCAAATTGTGCTTTATTTTGCCTGTCTGCATCCACAGTACTTGTCGCCAACTGCTGGTATCATAGAAAGTCAGGAATGAAACCATGCATTTTAAAACTACTTTCAAAGGCTTTATTTACCAGTTTTATGAAAGGAGATGTTGAAACTGGCCAATGTCATTGTCCATACATTTTGGCATCACTTGTCATAGTTTATGTTGTAAAATACTGGCAATTTCCTGGCGGATATTTTGTTTATTCTTCCAGGATGTGTGGGTTTGTCTTGCTCACTTAAATTACCCCAGAGAAGTTTTCACAGATAAGGCTTGATTCCAACTTAATGGACATGAAATTTAAATCTCTGGCCGAGAGGAATGGTGCTTCTGTGGGTATTTCCAGTGGGCAACACCTGTTCTATAGGATGGGTAGAAGTGGATATGCCACATATGCGCGTCAGCCCACAGTGAAGACTACCGAACAACCTTGGTGGGGGCGCCAATGATCTAGCACACCAGCTACTAGCTTTGCAGGTGAATACCCAGGACTTTTTAGACAACCCTATGCCCAGTCTGAGCAACCTAGGCTGAACATGTAACTACACAACTTAATAGTTATTGCAGCTCTGAGAAACCTAATATTGTTTATGAAGTATCCCTTCATAACGAAAAAATTGGGTATGGTGTGCCATTAGTGGAGAAAGAGTTATAGCAACAATTTTTTTCAAGTGAACAGTTTATGCCCACACAATTTTAACAATTTTAGATAATTAACAAACAGAGAGTGCACCTTTGCTGAAGCTAAAACTCATTTTTTCAATTAATGTGATTAATCTCACTGTTCAAAACCTTCCAATTATTAGGCAATCATTTTTCTATATTGATATTTATATACAGACATATATGCACTATTGCTCTCATTAATTCACATCAAGATCTTCACATTTTCCTTGTTTGCTTTACTGCTATATTCTGGTTACTATTATCTATTTATTATGAATAAGCCTCAAGATACACTTATAGTGCAAAGCTCATGTTTGTGTAACTCAAACCATGAAATATTGGCAACCCTGGTCATAATAATAAATATGATTTTCAAAATACGTCTTAATGGTCTACTGATTCAGTTTAATTTAAATTTGAATGTCATACAGCTATCCTTGAAAGTCATAAATCATGCATATATGCACTATACTTTTATGCAACTATTCACAGTGAGCTTACCTCTAGATAACGCACCAGCCACATCTTATTATCCTCCCGTTCATCTATATGTGTTCCTTCTATTCTCTGTGCAACAGCTTTTTCCAAAACTTCCATTGCCTTCTCTCTCCATTTCTTGGGTCTTCCTGGAGGCAAGAAACCACTTTGGCGCTGGCGCTGAAGCAAATCATTGCACACAAACTCATTACAGGAGTATTTGATTAAAGCCTCACTTTCATAACCCAAAATTATTAGGAATGTGTATCAAAAGATACATCATGCGTAATATATGTCAAGAAAAGTAGTAGAGTAGCATGAGCGGAAATATCTCAGTTAGATAAAAACCCAAATATTTATGTTTTTTTATTAAGATTCCTAAGAAAATTGATAAAGAGAGAAGAAGAAACTTTCTAATCTCTAAATGAAGCAATTAATCAAGAAAAAGATATATAAGAAGGGAAGTAGAATAGTGTCACCCGAATGTACAGAACGATTCAGAAGTTTTCCGATGGACAAGGGGGTTGGAAAGGCAAGGGGAACAAAATCCGATTATCGTGTAGTTGAGTCTGGTGAGAGGAAAGGTCAGGTTTACCTGCTATCAGCAAGACATTCCCCTCCACCAGCTTTCCACTGCAGGTAGGGGAAGATGAACGTAATAATGATTAATGCTACATTTAAGCACTCTACCCAGCCATAACAATAACGATAGCTACAACGATAATGGCAATGATATTGATAACAATGAAGATAATAACGATGATGACGATAACGACGACGACGATGATAATGATAATAATCATAATAATAATAATAATAAAAATAATAATAGTAATAATAACAATAACGAGTCGAGTATCAGCTGAGGATAGGAGCAAGAGCTCTTGAAACATGTCCTGTGAATAAACAGTGTGAGTGAAGCAATGTGTCAATATATTCTCGATTCAATTTTGTATTAATAACAACGATATTGATGATAATAATATAATAACAATAATAATGGTAACAATAATGAAAATGGTAATGGTAATAAAAATAAAAAATAATAAAAATAAAAATAGTAATAAAAACATAATAATATAAATAATAATAATAATAATAATAATAATAATAACAATAATAATAATAATAATAATAATAATAATAATAATAATAATAATAATAATAATAATAATAATAATAATAATAACAATAATAATAACAATAATAATAACAATAATAATAACAATAATAATAATAATAATAATAATAATAATAATAATAATAATAATAATAATGACGATGACGATGACGATGACGATGACGAGGAGGAGGAGGAGGAGGAGGAGGAGGAGGAGGAGGAGGAGGAGGAGGAGGAGGAGGAGGAGGAGGAGGAGGAGGAGGAGGAGGAGGAGGAGGAGGAGGAGGAGGAGGAGGAGGAGGAGGAGGAGGAGGAGGAGGAGGAGGAGGAGGAGGAGGAGGAGGAGGAGGAGGAGGAGGAGGAGGAGGAGGAGGAGGAGGAGGAGGAGGAGGAGGAGGAGGAGGAGGAGGAGGAGGAGGAGGAGGAGGAGGAGGAGGAGGAGGAGGAGGAGGAGGAGGAGGAGGAGGAGGAGGAGGAGGAGGAGGAGGAGGAGGAGGAGGAGGAGGAGGAGGAGGAGGAGGAGGAGGAGGAGGAGGAGGAGGAGGAGGAGGTTTAAGCACAACACTCTGTAGTAAATTATACATTTTATTATATGAGGTTCCAAATGAATGTCGAATTCTTTGTCTGATAAGTGCAATGCTTAAATCTTAATTTGACTGTAGAATTGAATTTATTTTATGCTTGATAATAATTATTGAGACAGAAAATAAAGGATAATTTTCATTTAAAATAATTAATATATAGGTAAAACTGAAGCCAATTTCTAAATCGATGTCTATGTGCATATGAAGAAACGAAAGGATGGAAATATTAGCTTGAACATGTATGGCATAATACGGGATAGGGAACAAACGATTAATGGCTTAATACCCTGTCCACCAACCATTTACGTCTAAAAGAGTATTGAGCCTTCTAGGAAGAGAAGCGATGAGAGATTCACAAATATGAGGTCGTCTGCGCACGCTTTCCCATGCTTCCTGAAGGTGATCCTCGAGACTTTCAGGAGTTTTTTCTGCCCTGCAATCCCATTCGTTAACTATAATAGCCCAAATGTGTTCAATGGGATTCAGATCTGGTGATTTGGCTGGCCAAGGGAGAGGAGAAACTTCAGGATGTTGCTCTATCCAATCTCGCATAACTGCTGCAGTGTGAATGCTGCTGTTATCATGAACATAGTTAATGATGGGCATATCTTACTCAGGATATACGGAACGAACACTTGGTAACATGCAGCCCTCTTAACACCTCCACATACTCCTCAGAATTCATTCTTGGGGATACACGGACCAGTTGACGCACACCGGCAGCCGACATCCAGCCCCAGAAAGTGATGCTAATCCTGCCGCTTCTTACTGTGGTTACTACGTGCTCAGGATTGTAGCGTGTCTTGTCTGGACGCCAAAGTATTATCCTTCCCTCTTCGTCGGATGAGAACACTTTCTCGCCCGTCCATACTACAATGTCCCAGAATGTCTGAGGCATTGGAAGGAAATTGAGAGCAAATCCCACACGAGCAGCTTGATGTGCTTCTGTGAGGTACTCTTCTCGAGCTGGCTTCCTAGTGTGGATCCCAGCAGCATGAAGACGCCTTCTAACAGTCGAAGGCGTTATCTGAAGTCCCATATGCCTTACGATTGACGTAGAAGGACGGAATGGATTCTCTCTGGAATTCTGCACTATGGCTGCATCCATATCCGGAGAGGTAACCGTGGGTCTTCCGGATTTAGGTCGGGTTTTTAATCCTTCTTCTCCCTCTTCCTGGAACCGCTGGATATAGTAAAGAACGCAGTCAAGTCCTCTTCCCACAGAATTAGCTATTTGTGTGGTAGCAAGACCTGCTTCCCACATGCCAACAATACGGCCCCGTGTGACTTCCGAGGTTAAAGGCATTCTTCAGTCCTATTGCCTATTTAGACAAGTTCACTGGAAGACGAAACTCTTAAAATATTCTTGAAGTAAATCTACATTATTTCCCTAAAATACTTGAACGAAGAAAGTGCTAACACTAACGTATTAAATTGACCGATTTTGGCAACGGCCTCTACATGACAGTTGATTTTTCGCGATCTTTGTGTTAATTTGTTACCTGAAATGTAATGTTCACAGCCTCTAGAGCAGATAATTGCTGCTCACTGCTTCGAACTATATATGCTTCAAATACGTGAACTATTTCTTGTTTAAATGTTTAAATCTGTTATAGCTGCATATTAGATTAGCGTTACACTCTTATTTAACCTTTTAGGTTCTCTTTTTCATCATAATTATCATCATCATCATTACCATCATCGCCTGCCTCGGTAGCGTGGTGGTAGCGTGTCTGCCTCACGTTCAAGAGGTCCCGAGTTTGAATGTCGATCAGGGTGAGTTACCTGGATAAGGTTTTTCCGGGGTTTTCCCTTATTCTAAAAGTCGAATATCGGGTAACTCTAAGCTCTATGGACTCTGGGCTCATTTGAGCATTATTTCACCCATACCATTCATCGTCCGTTGGAGAACTAAATTTAAAAAAAGAAAAGAAAAAACACCACCATTACCATCATTATTATAAAACCTGATCAGATTGACTTAGATGCTGGCATTCTGATCCAAAGGTTGCGAGTTCAACCCCGGTCTAGTTCGATGGTTTCTACATGTAGCTAAAACTGAAATGCATCATATCAGTTTTAGTGACATTTAAAGAACTCCTTCGTAAAACCTCTGACATGCCGTTGACGCTATCGTGATCATTATTAAACAAAATAGTTATTTTATTTATTACGTTGGTCGTTGAAAGTCTAATATATATAAAGCTTTCAATTTGGTGGCTATATTAATTGTCGTAGTATATTCATATAAGATGTTCTTTAGAACTGTGATAAAAGTAATATATTTATTTTTGGAACAAGATATAAATTTTAAACAATAATTTTAGATTAACTTTAAAGAGAGTCGATTAAAGACACTAGACAACACTTTTAAATTTTTCCGGAACTAGTTTCAGAGGCTTTGCCTCTATCATCGTCAGCTACACCAATGAGAACCAGTCGAGAGCCGGCCGATGATAGAGGCAAAGCCTCTGAAACTAGTTCCGGAAAAATTTAAAAGTAAGTGTTGTCTAGTGTCTTTAATCGACTCTCTTTAAAGTTAATTTATCATAACAACACTGTTTTCAACACTTCCAAGAAAGTAATTGTAATAATTTTAGATATTAATTTTAAATACCACGCAGTTTAACATTATAGTATCGCTAACCTATGAAAGGTAGAAGTATTTCATTCCAGATAAAGCTAAAACTTTGAGTATAGGAAATGTATTTAAAAGGAAGAAAGGTAGATTAAAAGGTTGAGGTGTGGTGTGCGAAAGAGAGGAAATAACGTTATTAAAAATGATCCATAGATATAAGGTTGATAATAGTTATATAAAACCACCTACGATTCATGTGGCAAAATTGTTTTTATTTTCCATTGAGGCTTAAATACCTGTGCGCCGACATCGCTGGTCAGGTATAAGGAAAGTGAATCATCTGGCGCAACTGATAAGAAACCCGCCTCCCTCATGTGGGCCAGGCTTGCCCGCATCGGAAAACATATGCTCGCTTCTGTACAAGGCCAGCTGGCAGAAAGAGCTGCCAGAAAGAGAGGGGACTTATGACATCGAGGCCACGTCTACTCGTGTGACCGAATGGCTCTTGCCGTGAGAGTAAGGGAGATGAATGATGCTAGGCCACACCTACGCTAATGCACAGCGCTAATGGCCTGCCGAGTAGAGACAGGGTGTGGAGAGAAATAACGAGGAACTACTGGACCCCCTCCTCCTACTGCCTTGGTCAACTGTGACCTTTCGTTAGTAGGCGGAAACTTCCTGTCTATATAAGCAATGCATTGGATGGGTCAGTCAGTTCTTAGTCAGCTCTAGAGAGAGTTGTACGGCAAGGTGCCGAATAGCGAGTGTTATGTAATTGTGAGTGTTGCATAATTATGAGTGTTACGTAATTGTGTGTGATATGTGATCCTGCTGTGATTTGTAAGTGTGCCAACTGTAACCCCTAAGAATTAACTGTAACTATTAGTTAACTGTAACTATTCTCATTCTATCAACCAGCAGGATACCACACAGCAAATTTTGATACAGAAGTAATGGTAATTCATATTTCACTCCAACACATTCTATACAGAATAGATAAATTTAAAAATGCTATCATACTTTTTGATTCTAAAGCAGCATTATATGCAATAAGTTCATATAAAATGAGGTCAATCCAAATTAAAGAATGTCACAAAATGATCCAACAACTTAAAAAACTACAGAAAAGAATTAAATTACAGTGGATACCTGCACATTGTAGAATTGCTGGAAATGAATCAGCTGATTTTCTTGGCAAAAAAGGTACAAGTTTAATTCAGAACAAAAATAAAAACTTATCCTTTACATCCATAAAAAGATTAATTAAAAAATATAAAAACAAACAAAACCAATCAATATCTAACAAAGCCAAAGATAAAAAATGGAAAATTTTAATTAAAAATCCAGAAATTATTTCAGAAATCCCAAGTAAAGCTGCAGCATCAAAATTTAGATTACTTGTGGAATATGATTATTTGGCCAAACACTTATACATAATAGGAATTTATACAAGTCCAAATTGTCCCCTGTGCAACAAAGAACAGGAAATGACTGAAGAACATCTAACCTGTGAAGTTCTACCTGCCAGATCCACTACACAGAAATACTAGAGAGCAAGAGAGCTAATAGCTTCATTGCCAAAGCCTAGCATTTGACAACATATTGAAATCAACAATGAATAAATGATATGATATAAATATAGCCTATGAGCTTTTCTACCAGTAAAAAAAAAAAAAAAAAAACAATCATGGTAACCCCAGATTAATATGAATTACAGTGAGTAGCTTTTCTAAGAGATCCAGTACTGAACATGAACTTATATTATTTAACATATTAATCATCATACTTTTTGGCCAAAGTATTCTAGGCCATAAGGAAGGGGCAGCAGGTACCTGCAGTGCAAAAGTATCCATTTTCTCTTCCCGCTCAATAATCCGAAGGGCAGTCACTATCACAGTTGGTTCCTTCCTGACAGTGTTGAGAGTTCTGCTTAGAAGCAGCCGTAGTTGTGATTCCAACAGATTTGACAGAGATTGAACATCTTCAAAATATGCTTTCAGCATTACCTTGTCTGCAGGTGCTTGATTAGGTAGTTTATGAAGTTCATATAAAAGATCATCCCTGGAGTTTTCCAAGTCAGTTAGACTCTGAAAGGAGAGAGAACCAGGCATCAAGGTAACTATGTGCCAACAGGTAATGCTAATAAAAATTATACTATGAATCGACTGAGACACTCTGTACTTCACATACCATAAAGTTTCTTTCAGTGTGTTTTGCCTCCACATGAAGACATTACTAAGTACAGGCAAAATACGTTGAAAGAAAATTTGTGGTATGTGAAGTACATTCACAGTATAATTTTAATTACGTTATTTCACAGTGTTAATTTCAATTTACCTTTTCAAATTAAGTAAAGCTAAGCTGAAAGAGGTATTATTATTACTATTATTATTAAAATCATAATTAATAAATAAGAGAGAATGCAGGTAAGTTTTCTCTTGAGAAACATCATTAAAATCTAATGTTTGTTTTCTAAGAAAACTGGAACTATGCACCATTTTAATGCACAAATTATTCATTTAAAAGGGCTGTTTCACTTTTTATGCTTGGAAAGTTGAAAAAGAATGGTTAAAAGACTTAAAAGACACACACACAAACAGATAATTTTAGTTATTTGATGGAAATTAATCATTTCTTCACACGAGCCATATATAGGCTAAGGTTTTTGATAGAGTCAACATGAAAAATTCAATGCCACGGCCGGGATTTGAACCACAGATCTCCTGGTTTCTGTCCAGTCACTCTTACCCATTGAGCTATCAAGGCCAACTTGCTGTCATGACATAAAATTCTCCATCTGACTTGTATATTTCCCCGGTAAACCACTAGGGGCTCTCACATTAGAGATACACCGTTTGTGGCGACTTACTATCGTAAGTACTTAAGTCCAAGGCTTCATCATTTAACTCTTATTATTTTAGTTAATTGATGGAAACTAATCATTTCTTCACACTAGCCGTATATAGGCTAAGGTTTTTGATGGATAGTCAACATGAAAAATTCAATGCCATGGCTGGAATTTGAACCACGGATCTCCTGGTTTCCATCCAGTCACTCTTACCCATTGAGCTACCAGTACACCACTAGGGGCTCTCGCATTCGAAATACACCGTTTGTGGCAACTTACTATCATAAGAGATAATTTATTCATACTGTGAAATATATTTTGTACACAAGTACTATGATAGACAAGTCAAATTATTAACTTATAATTTTACAATATTAATCAAGGCTTTGCAGGTGATCAGCCGTGTCAGATTTATGAATGTCAAACTTTCGGCCATGGAGTAAACAATGAACCACAGACTATACAATGGCCAAAAGTTCGACATTCATAAACTGACATGGCTGATCATCTGTGAAGCCTTGATTAATAACGCTTGCCGTGAAAGCTTCAAGTCTTACATATTTACAATAGTTTACAAGCTAAAAAGCATTCAATAAAGACAAGTATAGTATAGTTATTTACAAGAGCAATAACACATATATTTATTTAAAAGAGAGAGATTATATTTATTGTTCCTAGACTTAGAAAAAGCCTTTGATGCAATTTCTAGGGAAGCACTTTGGATTAAATTGAGGAAAATTGAAGTGAGAATTTTATAAGAGTAATCCAAAATATTTACAAAGAAAATGAATTTAGTATACAATATGATTGGGGAATGATAACAGAGAAAATACCAAACAATGTATGACTTAGACAAGGTTGCAAATTAAGTCCAGTGCTATTTAATTAAGTGCTGAGGATAGAGGCAAAGTCTCTGAAACATGTTCCGGAAAAATTTAAAAGTAAGTGTTGTTTAGTGTCATTAATCGACTCCCTTTAAATTTAAGCTATTTAATTTATTTATTGATGATATTCTAGAAGTAATAAGTAAAAATGTTAGGCATTTACCAATTTTAAATAACAGAGAGATACCTGATTTGCTCTTTGCAGATGATTTAGTAACAGGTTCCATAACAAGTATATGCTTAAAACAAGTTTTGTAAAGAATGGGGCTTGAAGATAAATAAAACTAAATCTAGAATGAGGTGGCTTTAACAGAATTAGGAAGATTAGGTTACAAAACCAAGGTGATGGAAAGAATTCTGAAATATTGGCTCAGAATATGGAATTTAGATGAGAATACCATTAAACAGTGTTTGGTAGCACAAACAAGAATAAAGGGGAGATTTGGATATATAAAATTCAAAAGATTTTACAGGAAGTAGGTATGGGTTCATTATGGTTAGATAGTGGAAGAATAGAAAAGGGATTCTGGAAAGAAGTAAAAACAAGAATTGAATATATTGAATTATGGGCTAATCTTAATAACAAATAACAAAACAAAATTATTTCTTAAACAGATTAAGAGGAACATTAAGTAACAAAAATATAGAAAATAAATCTAAAGAACCTGCCTACCGTGCTAGGGGTCCCGGGTTTGATTCCCGGCGGTGGGGGTGGGGATTTTTCTCTGACCAAGATAATTCCCCATCTTCCCCAGAGTCTGGAAGTATGAATGAGAGTGTGAATGTGTGCGTGATGTAATGATATATATATATATATATATATAAAAAGTTAACGAGTTAACACCTTCAGTATGTTCCAAAAGGAGAACAGCCGCCGATATGACCATAGTAGTTAAAGGCGGGGTATAAATGTAACAAGGGGAAAAAAAAAAAATCTAAAGAATTGTACAATCATTTACCAAATCAAATAAAACAGATAACAGAAGAAAAATTTAAACTTACAGCAATTAAAAAGTACCTCATAGAAAACCCAGTCTACTCTATAGATTAGTATCAAAGGTTAAATAAAGCTTAAGTAGTATGTGTACCCTCTGCTTATTTTATTATTTTTATATTGTTGTGTACACACATTGTTAAACCTGTTGACGTATCCTATGTATTTTGGATCATATGGATGAAATAAAATGAAATGAAATGAAAAAAGATCTCTGAAATGTTGGCATGCAATTTGGCAACATGGCCAAAAGTGACATGATGATGAACAAAAGAACCATAGGTACTGCAAGATACTGAGAGTGTGTGTCCTATTTGAGGGTATTATCGTTATTATTATTCTTTTTATTATTACTGTTACTATAACCATTATCATAATCTTTTTTTAAGCTCAGTATAACAAACAACATCCCAGTCTGATTCCTAACTTGCTATGGTTTTAACACTTGACGGAATGCACAACTTCCCCATTGCAGGTTGGGTCTTGGTGCACAAACATACATCATGAGACATGAGAAGCAAACATAAACTTAGTATTATTAAATTATAGATGAGTCGTATTTTTTACACATCTGCTTCACTTTCGTACCTATTTTGAGGACATGTTTCGCAAATCATCGCTTGCATCTATGGCTCTTGTCGCACAAGAGCCGTAGACGCAAGCGATGATTTGCGAAACATGTCCTCAAAATAGGTACGAAAGTGAAGCAGATGTGTAAAAAATACGACTCATCTATAATTTAATAATTTTTCGCTTCACTGTGGTGTTCCAATACAGTTAAATCTCGATATATAAACTTAGTAATTGCATATACTTTATCTCAGTGAAACAAAATCAATTAACATAACCTTCACCTCCCTCCCCCCCCCAAAAAAAAATCCTCTTCCAGTTTATTAACCTCAACTTTTCTTATACTTACAGTGCCAAATATCTGGGGATATTTAATGCTCTAAAATGAAAAGCTTATATGAAGAAGTAAAATGAAGCATCTTCATCTACATATAGGTATTGAAACCTGTCTAATATGGTATTTCTATTACTGAACTGCACAAATAAAGCCAATTAATGTGAACACAATTCAAGTATCTATATTCCAGAATAAAGAGCTTTGAGATATTAGCAATATACTTTGATACACTCACTATAATAATCAGCCCTTGTGATCTCAAATACTTCCATTCTGTAAAAAAAAAAAAAAAAAAAAAAAAAAAAAAAAAAAAAAAAAAAAAAAAATGCAGCCGAGTATTGCCACTACCTTCAAATTTACATGAATTTTAAGAAACAAGCTGTTATGATAAAGGCAGTGGAGAACAGCATTATTAAGAGGACTAAACCATATTAGCTGGCTCAGAAGAATTAACAATATTTTTGTAGTGTCCCAACAAACATTATTTGCTAATACTTCCTGTAAAGACTTCTAAGTTAAGAGTAAAAATTAATGTTAATCTATGGAATTACTATAATTGTTTATATATTTAAAAATATACTAATCTGAATAGTTATAAATAAAAGTGTTGTTAACAGTGAAGGTAATTTCATGTATAAAGACTAGAATTGAGTCATACCTTTCAAAACTTTTAACTTCACTCACGTATGAATAGTTATAAATAAAAGTGTTGTTAACAGTGAAGCTAATTTCATGTATAAAGACTAAAATTGAGTCATACCTTTTAAAAGACTTTTAAAAGGTATGACTCAATTTTAGTCTTTATATATACCAATTTGTTATGGTAAGGTTAAGAATTACACTGAACCACAACTACTAAAGGTGGCTCAAAATCTCAAAATTAATTATATAACTACGTAGATAACTTTAATAACACAAGATCTCATCTCAAAGTTCATTACTCCCAGCAAAGCACTGTGATGAGTCTCAGCTTGATGAAGGCTAACTAGATGTACAAGATGAAAGTACCAGAGTGAAAATGTTTATTCCTATTTCCTCTTCTCAAATTTATTTCTTTAATCTTTACACCAAATAAAATTTTGATTCCAGCAATGTGTACGGTAAATCATACAGGCACATTTTATTGCAAAGTGTAGTTGTCCTATAGGGTTTTATAATATTTTTTTTTTTTTTAGTTTACATGTGAATACTTGTACATTAGATTTTACCTGATGGGCATGGAGAAGCTTTCCTTCATTAATCCACTGTTTAGTTTTCTCAACACTTTCAGGCACTGTGAAAATATGCTTCAAATTTTCCATTGCTGTTACATACTGAGAGTGTCTCATGTTTTCTTCTCGCACATCTTGTAGTTTTGTACACAGCTCAGGAACTACTGAGAATGATTCTTCTATCCACTTCAAACTAAAACAATTACAAAACTCCTGCAGCAACACAAACAAACACAGTGAGCAATTTAGTACATAGTTTGTTGAGGGCTAACATACTTCTGCTTGATTTCCTGAATATCCTGCAATGCAGTATGGAGTTGGTTGAGACCAACACGAACGCCATCAAGTTGACTTTGCATTGCTGTTTTTAACATAGCTTCCACAGATGCCTTCTTTCTACTGACTCTTCTTTTATACTGCTCCACCTATGACACACACATATTGCAAAGCATTAATATATACTTCTTTTTGAAATATGGCATTCTCACTCCAATCCTTGACTACAGCCTTTCCCCCTGTCATTGGACAATATTCGTTAGCAAAAAGTTGATCCTCATTAGGAGAGCAGGAAGCAACATAAACAAATGAGTACTTTCTTCAGCTTTGGCAGCAATGAATCTAGTTTCATAATGGTTGTACATTTCTAAACGTGAGTTAGAACACATGTGCAACCCTGGATATCATCTGAACCTGAATCTGATGATATGAATCACTTTAGCAACCTGTACCTTATTTAGTAAAACCTCTAATAAAAATAAAAATAGCTCCAGCATTGGAGAAGGTACTAGACTACGTAAACAGTGGCAACAGTGGAAAATGTAAGATCCTTCTTGCAAAATGTTCTTGATAGTGGTAATGTAATTAATGATAATGTAATTAATAGTAATAATCTGAATAAAGTCACAGCAGAGGTAACAGGCATTAGTGTAACAACAAAAATATTGGAAATTGTTCTTTCACACTGTCCATGTGTAGGATGAATTATGGATCCGTGGTTCAAATCCTGGCTATGGCACTGAATTCTATATTTCCATGCTTCACCCTACACATGGCTAGCGTGAAAGAACATAATTTCCATTAATTTACTAATAGTGGTCCCAACTATGAAGCCCGGGCCTTAAAGTACTTACGGCACAGTAAGTCGCCATTGAGGTAGCTATCTCATGTGTTTATGAGAAATCCTAGTGGTTTATCGGGAAAAACACACAAGTCAGTTGGAGAACTTAATGCCATGCTGGCACGTAGGCCATAGTAGCTCAATGGTTAAGAGCAGCTGGACGGATACTGGAAGATCCGTGGTCCTAATCCTGGCTATGGCTTTTGAATTTTTCAGTCTGACTCTCCTTTCCAATAAAAATATTGTTCACATGTGATGTTTATACTTATTAAATGCCAACAAAAAAGAAAGTGAATAAAAACAAATTTCAGTTTGACATGTAATTAATTAACAAATATTAATTCACTGAAATATTGTGACTTTGGTGGGTTCGTGAAATTAAACAAAGTTCAATTACACCACTCAAAATGTTCTTTATTTCCACCTTATTCCAATATCACAATTACAATTTAATGTACACAATTACAATTTTGCCAGTTCGTCTTTACACGTACGCTCAGCGCGACTAAACGTCTGCCCGCCGCGACTCGCTCGTCAACTCCCGGCTCACACTCACACAACTCTGTCACCTCGCTTGTCTCGATCGGCCCCGAAGCCTCTCGAATCTTCTGTTTATGGAGGGGGAAAACATTCTCGAAACTTCGTGCACCTTCGAGCGGTAGGAGGAGGGGTAAACGAAGACCCAGCCACCCCTCCTGTCTCCCTTCCCTCCGCCGGCCTACATTCACTGCTCGGCATCGCAGGCTTGCCGTTTGGGCAAGCTACATTTGTAGCTACATTGTTACAAAAACTGATATAAGTTAAATTTATGGCACTCATTTTTGGTAGCTTAACCTAAAGTATGTTTTGCCTATATTGCTGCATGTATGAGCATGGACTACATTAAATCCTCTGCAAGTTATCAATTTTTTTATAATTATGTCAGTAATACATGATATAGGTATTAAGAAATATGCAAGGAAGGAAGGAGATAAAATTCAATCTTTTAGTTAACATCTTTTTAGGTCACAAAGAATTTCAAAACATATATTTATAACATGACTAACAAGATAGGATGTATCCTTCGCAGATAAGTCAGTAGCTGTCAAGCACATACTTCGCTCTCACCAAGTTTAAATTGGGCCATTCAAATACCACAAAAAAATGCAATTCACCATTATTTTCGTTCTATTAGCACACAGAATTCTTTTGAATGGGATTGATAAAGATGCAGGGAGTTGACGCAAATGATGATT
This sequence comes from Mantis religiosa, assembly GCA_030765055.1. Lineage (NCBI taxonomy): Eukaryota > Metazoa > Arthropoda > Insecta > Mantodea > Mantidae > Mantis > Mantis religiosa. The sequence goes on from CM060951.1 coordinate 88,284,529, forward strand.
AAATATTATAAGGTTTACTGCATTATGTCACCTTCCTTAAGTGAATTCCCAAGTGTATTCCCTGCAATGAGAGGGATGCTAACGCTTAACCCTATAAGCTGCAAATGATTTTAACTCAAAGGTTGTGTTCCACTAGCTACTTAACCCTTATTGTTCTGAAGAACAAAGAGATCTACTAATACCTAAGTCGCCCTAAAAATGTTATCTTCCAGATTCACAGGATCTCAAAACGTGTGTTTCAGTGTAATCTCAATATTTGGATTAAGTGGAATATTACTTCAGCATACTATGTACCACAGTATTTTGGGTAGTAAAAATCTAACCTTAAGTATTACATCCATCATCCCAGTGCAAAACTTTCTTGTTGGCAGGAAGGTATGTATTATGAAACCCTCAAAATATTTAACTCTTCCAAATGACCTTAATGGAAAAGTTGACAATTCCAGTGCTTTTAAGATTGCTGCTCAAGAGTGTCCATGCTCAAAATCATTTTACTCTGCACAAAACTATCCGAATGACAAATTATCCTGACAATGCTTATGTAGCTTCACTATTCAAGCATGCATGCTATTAAACTCTACATTTCTTTGATATGTTCAGTGTTCACAAGCCTTTGTGGCTACTAGTATACCTCCTGAATACAAATTGATTGATCAATCAATCAATTAATCAATCAATAAAAGACCACTTTTGCCATTTATATACAATTAGCAAAATTAATGTTCAGAGAAACATTTCATGAGAAGGAATCAGAAGCAAAATTCCTTAATCTAACATTTTGAAGTGATTATATTATTTCATTACAAAGTTCTCACCTTTTCGAGTTGCCCAGGCCTCTGTAGCATGTTGATAACATGTTTAGCTGCTGTTGCTTTAGCTTCAGCTTCTAGCTGCTCCACATCCATCTTCTCAGCTTCATGAATTGGGAGATTATGAAAACATTCAGAATGTATTATTAAATCTCGATATATTCAGAATGTAGTTTAGCCTGAAGTCTATTAGAGGACACCAAGTGACACTTGGAACTTTAGATGGTTAAATCACTTTGCACATGTTGTTTAGACTAATATTATTTACCTGTACTTCAATATAATCCCTTTAATGTTAACTTTTTGGAAGAATTTAGTAATAGTGACATCCAAATTAATAAACTTGGGCAGTCTGTGTGCTCACACTACATGACCTACTTTTAAATTTTTGAGGGACTAGATTCGGAAGCAGTTACTTCCATTTTCAACCTCAAAGTTCAGTACATTATTTTATATACATGTTTCTTTATGCTTCAAAATAATTTTATAATATGTTTCCAAGTATCTGAAGCACTTTCTCTACAATTTTGTAGATACAGTTTGCCACAGCAAAGAAAGTCTCAGGGGAATGAGATACAGGGTAGAAATTGCTGATTAGACATGGTTCCGATACTAGCAGTTGTTTATGACAGTTCAGTTACGGCCCATTCAAAAATATGTGGTCAATGACTGACACCTTTGTGTACATTTGTGTACGGAACGTCGTCAGATTGCCACCTTACATGTGTGACTTAAATATTACTGGTATGCTTGGCCCAAAATATGTTCGGCAACAAAATGTGTTAGGCCACTGTCAGAGTTAAAACATTGGCAAGGAATTACAGCAGTGACAACAGAAAAGGGGGGACACCTTCTGCAGCCATGTTGAGAAAGCTGTACAAGAGTACTGGGACAGTGACGAGATCATGTCAGATGTGATCGGTGTCATTATCATCAAGAACTGATAACATTCCTCCCACCAGTGAACTTGAAGACTTTTCTGATTCTGAACTTGCTCAACCCTTATACTCATTCACACTGAATTATAATTATTTTGTTTGTCCACACTTAAAGTTCAGCATACTAGTAGAACGCATGTTTTTTTTAATGGCTTAACTCCCTGTGTATCATGTGTTTTCCATCACATGCATTCCCTGTGCTTGTCACATGTTTTGAAAAAGATAAAGGGTAGCAGATTCCTCTAAGAGACTTTCTTTTTGTTTGCAAACAGTACATTCTCACGTCTATGTTACACAAAACTTGGAAATGTATATTAAATATGACTGATTAGGTTTTAAAAAAGGAAGTGTACATTTAAGTACAAAATAACAAGACAAAATTCTTCTTATCATTGCTGCAATAAGCTTTTAAAACAATTAATCTGAGCTTCACAGAAAAAGCCTGATCACTTTTATGCAACAAAAGTAAAGACAATATCAATAAAGTTTTAACGCAGCATACAGAAAGTGTTGGACACCGACAGCTGGCATATTAAGCGTAAAAGATATGGAAAACAAGTTTTAAGCTTTGAAGTATATATTTATCAAAAAAGGAAAATCTAGAAAAACAAAGTTATAAAAGGGAGCCCAAAATGAAAGTTGCTATGATTTTGATAATCATTTGGGTCTGATTAGATTTTATGAATTTTTTTATAAACAATAAATATCAAAGTTATACATTGTGAAAATTTTAAAATATCAGTACAGGTTTCTAAAAAATCTGCTTAAGCAGCTGCTTTCTACAGCATAGGCATGTGGTCATCTTGGTAATATTCCCTGGGAACCCAAATGACCTAGCTGACAACAGGCCCTTAAACTCCCCACACACTCACATTTTCCAGAAACTAAAGTTACTCCTGATATTATGCAGAGCTTGAGCCATTGAAAAATAAATTTTGTATTGTTAATGGTAGTACTTTTAAGCTGATTATAGTTTAAACAACTTTGTTTGTTGGAAAGGCTCTGTAGGGGAGTTAGATACTAATTCATTGTATGCTATGGCTAAGCCAAATATTCTACAATTGGCACAAATCATTTAACAGCATATAAACTGCACTGAAGAAAATTCCTAAGTGTAAATGGTTGGTTATCAAGTATAAACATTTACTAGTACATTACAAAATTCTTGAAAAAATCCAAGAATATCACAAAATACAAACATTTCTATAGGTCAGGCAGCAGAGTGTATGAATGTACATTATATAATAAATATACATAAAAATGGCTGTGGAAGCACGAAAGTAAAGAAGTACAATAATATAAATGACTTTTTTTTTGTAATTTACGTCCTCCAACGTTAAGTCATATCGGATGATGAATGGAATGGGTGAAATTATACTCAAATGAATCCAGGGTCCATAGAGCTTAGAGTTACCCGACATTCATCCTTCAGGACAAGGGAAAACCACGGAAAAACCTTATCCAGGTAACTCGCCCTAACCGAGATTTGAACTTGGGACCTCTTGAACATAAGGCAGACACGCTACCATCTACGCTACCGAGGTGGGCATAAATGACTTATCTAAATGGGGCTAACAGCAAACCCAAATTACATTGCTGTAAATAGTGGAAATTTCAGTTAATTCCCAGGTAAGAAATCTTTTTGGCCACTAAATGTCATAATTAAACATTAAGCGTTTTAAGTCACTGATATGTAAGCTAGCAATTAGATAAACATTTTATTAAATATCTATCTCATATTTTATATTAGTGTGCTGATTAATTTGCAATATAATTAATTGCAAATTAATGCATATTTACTCTATTACCCATGTCCAGAGGCAAGAGTTTTTTTTAAATGATTTTTTTTTTTTTTTTTTTTGCAAATTTTTCCTTTTTTCATGAATAATATTTTTTTTAGCGATAAATGAGAAAATTTCTATTATTTTTAGTCTGCATAGAAAAATTTACATTTATTTCAAATTGCATAAATATAACTTTAATTTAACATTCATGTCTTCATAGCATGAAGCTAGAAGTCATGAAAAAAAAAAGTTTACAAATTTAATGAAAGCAAGATAAAATTTAACACTTAATAAAGCCAATACAATGACATCATGTGCACTGAAATAAAATTTTCATTTAAACTACTTAAGTAAATTAAAATCAAATTAAAACAAGCTCTCTTTTTAAAATCATTTAAAATAAAACATATACTTAATATAAAACTTATTAAAGAACAAATATTAAAGAAAAAATCTAAATTTTCATATAAATTTAATGAAAAATTAATATTTTTAGGAATATTAATTTTAACTTTAACTAACAGAAAAAAAGGAGAAAAGTATTAATCAAGTTAAAGGTATTTTTTGAGGAATAAAGAAATATTAGCAGCTAAGTGGTGCTACAATAAACTGACACCACAGCATCCGACTGGTCCGTGATACTGAGAAGTGTATCATATGCTAACTGGAAATGTTATTTATTGGATATCACACCATGCACAGCAAAACCTCCTATTATGCTGACTAAAGGTACTGAGAAGGTACTGAACTTCTAGGAAGCTACTCTCAGACATTATATTAACATGAAAAATTGCCCCTCAGGGCTTAAGAATGTGTTCCAAAATGCCCGAAAGTTAAAAAACAAATACAAACAATACCTCACTGAAAACCATCCATATTTAGAAGCTAAACTGTTCCCATTGCCTGTACTGACCCGCTAGTCTAACTGATTTAATTCAATAGTTTACACTGCCAGCTATTTTGAAGCAATTGTCAATTTCTTTTCTAAAAGAAAAGCTTTCAGTTCGTGTGCAAAATTTGTTAAATGATCATTTTTGCGATGCCAAGTGCTGCAATATTGTAAAGGTACAACAGCAACAATATTTGATTCTGAAAATTGAAGATTGACAACAGATCTAATATTAGAATTTCAATAACAAAAACTGTGGCTCATCTTGTTTTATCCTGGATTAACTTGCTGAGAACCAAATGTGAAATATTAGAGAGTGGTCACTTTGGAAACAGAGTAAGTGCAATTGTAGATCATATCATGGATCCCAGTGTTAGAAAAGTGTCCAGACTTTGTCTAAATTAAACTCCATTATGCAATAGAAACTGATATAACCACTGTAATAACCATAAAAGCTATATCATTTGTTTGAACCTTCTAGCTAGTTACTAAGTAGTTACTAAATCAAGGCTAGTTACTAAATCAAGATTCGGTGATTTAAATCATGTAATGGCAGCATTTAAACAACTAAATGCATTTAAAACCAATGGTATTACTTGTGATTCTGATTTGCTTCTTTATTACAAAGATCTTTGAGACATTGTTGAACAGCAAAGCCATGGTGGTAACGATAACAGATTAGATGTAGTAAAAGCACTCCTGGTATTGAAGGCAAAAACTGATACCTACCGCAATTTCTGTGAAAAGTCCCTTCAATGTCTTTGGTCGCCGAGTCTAACACTGACAGTGAGAGATTTTTCACTATATATAACTTAGTTGTGACAGACAACAATGAAAAGCGAATATATCATATGTTGTATGCTGCAGTTTGGTGATGTGTGAAATTTCATTTCATTCATGTTACCTACTATCTGCTGATTTCAAATAAAAAGTTTTAATTTGGAAAAAAGGGGTTTTAACAGTTGTCCTACTATAGTTATCTGCTACTTTTCATTTGAGCCATGTCATTACTCATTAATGCTTCCCCAAAAATTTGCACGAAATAAATGCGAATTTATGGTAAAAAGCCACAAAACACCAATTAAAATTATTAATGCGAGTTTTATAAATAATTGTCAGCACAAAATCTTGTCTCTGGCCATGTTCAATGTCAGCCATTCGAAACCAACAAATAGAATGTCTTGAAGACAGGTAATTTACAAGATCAAATAATAAATATATGAGGGATAGAAAAATAAATTAATAGATCTTGCCACACCATAAACAATAACTTCAGCAAAAAAAAAAAAATGGTTTTATGATTTTTGTTAAAACTCTTCTTATATTTGCGAATTCTCTCTCTCCCTCTCAAAAAAATGCACTTTAGTCATATTTTGCTTAGCTTGATAAGTTGTTGACATTTTGTATTAAAACATACATAACCTATTATATCTGTCTTAAACATACTTAGGAAATTAGGTTAATAAAACATTTAAGCAGTTTAATAAGTGCTATATAGCTTTCCGTATTTATGTACTAGCACATAAAGTTAAATGCTTACTTGTTTCACACTTTGTCTTTAACTACCACCTCCATATGATATTGACATTCTTATTCTTCAAGCCGAGCTGTTTTTGTCACAGCATTGCCAACTTAAGAGGTTGAGCTGCTTTGTTCGGTAAGAAAACACAGTTCAACGGTTATGCTAACGTTGGAGATTGTACAACAGAAACTAGTTTTCGTAGCACAAGAAATAAAGCTTCACAAATGCGCGTAAACAAGGGGAGTAATAAAAACGTGAGAGAAACATCCACGAGATAAAAAAGCTATACAAAGAGGTCAGCAATCCATCAGTAAAAACCTGTTTACTAGGACGCGCAAATAAATAAATTATGTAAGGTACTTGGCCGTCCAAAATCACTAAGATGGGCATCGCGTTTTCGAATAGAAATACATATTCTGGCACTCGAGCCATATTACACTATATTTTAAAACAATTCTTAAGGGATTTTTGCGTTAAAAGGACCTCGAGAAATCATAAAGGCAAAAAGGTCGGTCAACAAAGACCGTCCAGTAGCTTGTCGACACTTCGGACTTCCTTTTTAATGTAGTGAAGAACATAATGCAGTGGCATAAAAAGTTCTGTTATTTTGCACATTAGATAAAGTCATCGCCTGAAGTACAAGAAGGTCGTAGCCACGAATCCTCATGGCTAAGCGCCAAAATCAAAATACTGCTGTCGAGGTTAATGATGTGCAAACAGGATTTTCTAAAATCTTTTATGCATACTACTTAATTTGAGACCACCTTGCACTTCATTTTTTTCTGCACATGACACACTGGCTTCTATTATGGCTAACTTTGCTCTGCAAAGTGTTCCAACTTCTGGAATTTTTATATACTTCACCTGCTTTGTTGTGAGGAAGGTAGAATACTGTTTCTGAGCTGGCCTTAACCCTATGATATTGTCACCCGAACGTCGGAACACCCTATAGAGCGGGCAAGCAGGAGACAGTCGGCGTTCGCCCCGCCCCCTCGTTTGTCTTATAGCGTTAAGGAGGGGTGGCTGGGACAAAAAAACATCACTGTGCCGTCCCTTTCTGTTCCACCTGTGTTCTCGAACTTACGGGATATTTCATCTAATCGAGAACCTTCCATATCGGCCAGCTGACCCTATATAAGCAACACGTCGTGCAAGAGGAGTGAGTCAGAGTTCTTGGCGAGCAGTGTAAGATTGCAGTGCTAGTGTACGACGAGAAGACTGTATACGTGCATCGGAGTATTGTATGTAATTACGAGTGCAAGTGAAATTGTAACGGACGAACTGATGAATCGTAATTATGTGCATTACGTAATTCTGTGTAATTGGCAAGTGTTTAACTGTAAGTCGGTGGACATAAAGAACATTTTTGAGTGGTGCAATTGGACTTTTCATTTCACGAACCCACAAAAGTCACACTGGTGCCAGGAAGCGGGAAGACAACAACACCAAACATTACAGCCATGGACGCGGCATTGGAAAAGATTTTGGAGAAGATTATGGAAATGAAGGCGGAACTGACAGAAATGAAGACGGCCAACGGCAACATCACCGAGAAGATGGAAGAAATGAAGACCGAATTAACAGAGAAGACGGAAGCGGCAAATAACAACTTGGCCGCGAAGATGAACGAGTTAACAACAAAAACAGAAGCGGCAAATAACAACCTGGCCGCAGAGTTGAAACAAACGAAGAGGGCCAACGACAACATCACCGAAAAGATGGAAGAAATAAAGACCGAATTGACCACAGAAATGAAGGCAGCGAACGACAGTCTGGCCACGAAATGAAGGAGGCGAACGAGGTCCTCGCCGCCAAATTTGAGGAACAGTTGGCCGGCGTGAGGGATGACGTGACGGAGCTGGGCAAGCGGATGGGCCAAGTGGACAAGCGCGTCGAGGACCTGGCGAACCGCTTCAATGACCTAGAGGAAAAGGCCGACAATAACTCCAAGTCCCTGAACGCCATGGCTGAAGACGTCGAAGACCTCGCGAACCGCGTAAACAACCTGGAGGGAAAGGCCGACAGCAGCGCCAAGTCTCTGAACGCCATGGTGGAGGACGTTGTCGGCGGGAGACTGAAACATTTGAAGGCCGACGCACCGGGACACGACACAACATCGGCACGCGTCAAACCTCCGAAATATGACGGCGCGTCAACATTCGAGGTCTTCCGCCGCCAGTTCGACACAGTGGCCAAGCACAACAGATGGTCACCGGAGGAGGAGGCCACACAGTTAATAGCCAGCCTCCAGGGACGGGCCGCGGAAATCCTAAACGCGGTGTAAACGACGGCGGCGCCCAAGGACATCTGGGAGGCCCTGGAGAATCGCTTCGGGAACCACCGCTTAGCCGCAGCATACCGCAGCCAGCTAAAGGCAAGGTCACAGCAGCCGGGGGAGACGCTGCAGGAGTTCGCCATAGCGATTGAGCAGCTGGCTAGCAAGGCCTTGGTTGACCTGCCACTGGAGTTCGTATCCCGGGAAGCCGCCTACAATTTTGTCGACGCAGTACGGGACACGGAGATTCGTCAGCGCCTAATGCTCGGATAATATAAAACCATCCACGAGGCGCTGACTGCGGTATTAAGGATGGAGGAGGCCAAAATAACAGCTATCCCGACGTCGCGAACGAGAAGTGTCCGCTACACCGGAGACAGAAGACCAGCCGAGGGACACCGGCGAACACCTAGTGGCCTGTGTTGGGGGTGTGGACAGCCCGGACACCTGCAGAGAGACTGCCCACACCAGGAAGGGCAGCTGGAATAACGAGTAAGGCGCGGCGTGGAGAGGGGCACGTTGGCGCCATTACCACCATCCCCTCAAGTGACACTGCGCGCCGTCAGCCGGCGTATGGATGAAAGCCTCATCGCGGACGGTTGGGTGAGAGGGAAGCCGTGCCGCGTGCTGGTGGACACTGGGGCAGCCGTGACCATCATCAGACCTGACGTGGCAAAGGGTTTGCCGACGAGGAAGCCGATCCGACCATACGAGCTTGTCACCGCATCGGGCGACACCTTGCCTGTGGAGAAGGAGGCCCTGCTGGAGCTGACCTTGGGACGGAGTGCCGTGCGTCTGTGGGTGTTCGTCGCGAAGGTGGCTGAGGAGGTGATTCTGGGACTGGATGCCAACAGGAGCCACGAGACGACGGTCGACGTCGGCAAGAAGGTACTGCGGCTCAACGGAGAAGAGGTTATACTCCGTCAACCCGAAGAGCGCCTTGGAATCTGCAGGGTCGTCTTGAACGAAGACGTGGTTGTCCCCGCGAGGAGCGAGGTGATGGTGACGGCGCGATTAGAAGAACAGACAGCAGGTTAGGTCCAGAGGCTGCAGGAGTGCGACTTTACCTCAGGACATCGTAGAGGGAAGAGCCACGGTAACACTGACGCCATGTCCCCAACACCCTGTCCAGAAGAGTGCGGCCAGTGCACAAGAGTGGAAGAGAAGGAGCGTGCCGCAGCAGTCCGAGTAGTCACGGCAGTGCCTGCGGACGGCTGAGATAGCGCAGGCCTGAGGAGGGAGCAGCTGGCGGACGCAGACTTGGGGCCACTGTTGAGGGAAGTGGAGGCAGGGAAGCGTCCAACCTGGGAGGACATCGCACCCAGAAGCGCTGCGTACAAGTCTTATTGGGTCCAGTCGGAATCGTTGAAGATCAGAGAGGGCGTGCTGTTCTGGGTATGGGAATCACCCGATCGGAAGACGCAGAGAGAACAGTTGGTACTTCCCCGGAGTAAGGTCCCGGAAGTCTTGGAGGAAGTGCACGCCGGTACTTCGGGAGGACACCTGGGAGCGAACCGAACGATTGACAAACTACGGCAGCGCTACTACTGGCTGAGACTCCGAGCAGATGCTGAGAGATGGTGCCGTCAGTGTCACGTGTGCGCGGCGAGTCGTGGCCCCCAGACTAGGAGCCGGGGTCGCATGCAGCAGTACAACGTCGGAGCGCCATTCGAACGTGTCGCCGTTGACATTGCTGGACCGTTCCCAGTTTCCGACCGAGGCAACAAGTACATAATGGTGGTCGTGGACTACTTCACCAAGTGGCCGGAGGTGTATGCCATCCCAAACCAAGAGGCAAAGACAATCACAGACTGCCTCGTGGAGCAAGTGTTCTGTCGATTTGGGGTGCCGTTAGAGCTACACAGTGACCAGGGTACCAACTTTGAGTCCAACCTAATGAAGGAGGCACCACCTAGGCTGGGGGTGAACAAGACCCGCACGACGCCTCTACATCCCCAGTCGGATGGCATTGTCGAAAGTTGAGTTGAGTCCAGAGGTTCTACTCCCATTAGCCTTGAACCCGTAGAAACAAGACCCGGGCTTCTTTCAACCAGGGAGTATCCGAGCTGTCCCAAAAGGCGCTCGGCATCCTCCGTGGGGCTTTCCGTAGGGCAAGACCTAGTTACCTAACAAGCCCCCCCATCTGGTCCTATGGACCAAGACGGGATGGAAGTGGATACGCCAATTACTCGCTTCAACACTCAAGGTGAAGACTACCGATATGACCTCGGTGGGGCCGCCTGGTGATCTAGCACACCTTCTACTAGCTTAGCAGGCTAGTACCCGGAAACTTAATGTCTTCACCGAAGACATACCCGATTCCCACGGGTATCGGGAACACACTGCCCCCTCGAAGCCATCCCAATCCGAACAACTCCCGAAGGAGGGGCTCAGATGTTCGGACCGAGGTTCCTCTAATAACGTCAGAGGTACCACGAGTGCTAAGGGTCCGCAGCGCCCGCACTTTGGGAGCTGAAGGGGACGGATCCCCTCCCCTACGGGAGGTCGAAATATACAGCAAGACCTTATAAGAACACATGAGGAAGGTCGTGGCCAGCCATCAGCGAGACTGGGACGTCAAGGTGCCACTGTTCTTGCTGGCCTACCGCTCGTCTGCACACGACACAACTGGGATAACGCCAGCCAGCTTAATGTTCGGCCGGGAGTTACGCCTCCCTTGTGACCTAGCCTTTGGAAGCCCTCCGGAAGCGAAACAGCCAGCGACCGAGTATGTGGAGAAATTGGTGGACCATCTCCACGACATGCACGAGATGGCTCGCCGGACCATCCAGAAGGCGAGCGACCGCATGAAGACCAGATATGACAGGCAGGCCAACAGCCAAGGGTTCCAGCAACATGACCTGGTCTGGTTGTACCGTCCTACCCGGACCAAGGGACGCTGCCCGAAGCTCCAGCAGCCATGGCAAGGGCCGTACCGGGTGGTGAAGAGGATTAACGTCGTGGTCTACCGCATCCAGAAGGTTCCACTTGGGAAGATGTTGGTGGTACACCTGGATCGCCTGGCACGCTACGATGGTGCTGTTCGGGACGACCAGCTTTGAGGAGGGAGCAGTGTCACCCGAACGTCGGAACACTCTATAGAGCGGGCAAGCAGGAGACGGTCGGCGTTCGCTCTGCGCCCTCGTTTGTCTTAAAACGTTAAGGAGGGGTGGCTGGGACAAAAAACATCACTGTGCCGTCTCTTTCTGTTCCACCTGTGTTCTCGAACTTACGGGATATTTCATCTAATCGAGAACCTTCCATATCGGCCAGCTGACCCTATATAAGCAACACGTTGTGCAAGAGGAGTGAGTCAGAGTTCTTGGCGAGCAGTGTAAGATTGCAGTGCTAGTGTACGACGAGAAGACTGTATACGTGCATCGGAGTATTGTATGTAATTACGAGTGCAAGTGAAATTGTAACGGACGAACTGATGAATCGTAATTGTGTGCATTACGTAATTCTGTGTAATTGGCAAGTGTTTAACTGTAAGTCGGTGGAAATAAAGAACATTTTTGAGTGGTGCAATTGGACTTTTCATTTCACGAACCCACAAAGTCACAATATTCATGTTCCACATATGACGTCTAACTGCTATGTAAGAGAACTTACTATAACATATCATATATAATAAGAAATATTTTAAGAAATACCTTATAATTTTATCTGGTATTATTCTGCTAGGCTAATGATTAATATGGGGCTGTACACAGTGCCGGTCGGAGACTTTTATAACTAGGGAAGCACTTATAAAAAAACTATTACTATCACCATTGCAACTGATTTTTTCTGCAACAAATACTACAATTACATCCACTACTCTTTCTGCTATTACCACAACTAATATAAATAATAATAATAATAATAATAATAATAATAATAATAATAATAATAATAATAATAATAATAATAATAATAATAATAATAATAATAATAATAATAATAATAATGATGATGATGATGATGATGATGATGATGATGATGATGATGATGATGATGATGATGATGATGATGATGATGATGATGATGATGATGATGATGATGATGATGATGATGATGATGATGATGATGATGATGATGATGATGATGATGATGATGATGATGATGATGATGATGATGATGATGATGATGATGATGATGATGATGATGATGATGATGATCTCATGATAAACCAGCCTAATTAAATTTTCTTCTGTCACATGAAAACCAATTCAGTCCGTCTCTCCTTTTTGTTAAATTCATCTATCACTAATCTGTAGAAATCCTCTTCATTTTCCGATAATTCCAGTTTTAGCAGCTTTTTCTCTATAGCCAGCAGAGACAAATTTGCGAGTATTTGCTGACCTTGGATGTTTCTGCAGCAGGTATGAATTCGACAACGCGCCGAGAAGGAACGTTTGGCACTCGCGGAGTAAGATGGCGGGGGAAACCGGAGGTCCCGGAGAAAACCCGCCCCCAGCGGGTCGCCTGGGATCGATCCCGGGCCTCCTTGGTGAGAGCCAAGCGGACTAACCACTGAGCCACGGTGCGGCCGTACAACTTGAAGAGTTCACAAAAAGCGGACGATGACAAACCACTAAATTTCAAATAAATCATTAGTTTTTGAACTCCCATCGAAAGATACTCATTTGAGGTATATAGTACTGAGTTCACTTCAAAGGCGAGCAAAGTCAAAATTCTGACCATAACTTTCTCTCAGTGAACAGAATGCTTCTTCAGGAAATTTGATTATTATATTTTGGTCAACTAATTGTCCAAATTTAACTTTTTCTAAACTTTCAAACCTAATTTGAATTTGATTTTGTATATTATCAAATATTTCACAATAGATTCGGCATTGATCTTTTTGATCAAAGTTGTTGTTTTGACGTCTTTTCTTTGGCAGTTCGTAATTCTCATTACATTTATTCCATACTTGTGCCAAATTCGTTTCTATTTTCCTGTAGAATGGCTTTTGTTTCCCTTACTTAGGCAGTGCAATAATTTATATCCAATATTTTTGTCTGCAGAATTTCAAAAAGGGCATCAGTTAAGCAAAATATTTCAACGAAAATTAAGATATGAAGGTTGAATTCGAAATCATAAAGAACAATGTTAAAACCTTGAGCTTCGTGATAAGTTTCACTATGCCATTGCTTTTGATTAGGTATCGAACATGTTCTCGAACAACTGAACTAATTCCTTTATGGTCCCGAACAGTTTCAACCAACTTTCCATTATAATTCCATCGTGTTGGACATACTTTGGGAAACCTTTTTTTCACCTCCATATCTAATTCAGCAGTTCCTTTTATAGATTTGGAGAAGAAAGAAGACAAAATGCTTGCGGTCATGGAAAAAGTGTTACTTTTTTATATTGGATATTGTGTGTGAAAGGACGATATTCAATTTATGAGCGAAACAATGGATAAATAAAAGCATCAGGATATTTTTCTTTTACTCTTTTCTGTAAGCCACTAACTTCCCCCGACATCACTGCTGCTCCATCATAACACTGAGCGACCAATTTAGACCCACATTTAAATTCGTCCATCATATTGAATACGTATTCTGCTAGTGAGCACTGCGGTATTTGCTTACATCTGTAAAACCCAGAAACCTCTCTTGTATCTCTCCATTGTATTATAACAATATTATCACAGTTAAGAGTTGAGGGTCAGTGGCTTCATCAATAATAACAGCTACAAATGCAGACTGAAATATTTCTTTCTCATTTCATTAAATAACACAGTGGTTACTCCATTAATAAAGTCATTTTGAATATGGTTTGACAGACCCAAGAAAACAGTAGCTTTCTGTAAATGACATGCCAGACTGTCATCATACTTGCTCAAAACAGCATTTCAGTATAATTTCCACGGTCCGCAGAATCTTTGTCTTCGGCATGCCCTGTGAAGGGAAGTTCTTGTCTTGCCAAGTATACTACATCAATGAGACATTGAATCACTTTTCTGTTATTTTTGACAACTTCTTTATGTCTTATCACTTCAAGTTTCCACCGTATCTAATTTAAAATCTCTCCTACAGTTACCGAAAGTGGTGAGTAGAATTACAGCCCTGATATATGCTTGTGACTGTTGGTGAAACTGAGTTGGTTTTAGTATATTATTCATATCACTGAAACCTAAAGTATTCCACACACCCTTCTCGTCTGAGATTAAAATGCAAAGCCAACAAAGTTTTAATGTTTCTTTGCAACCAGAAAACCATTTAATTTTTTGTAGTGCTCGAATTGAAATGGCGTACACATCGTTTTGTCTTGGTTTGCACACCAGGTAACTCAGACATCGGTATAACCTCCCCCCCCCCCCCCCAGAAATTAAGGCCACCTTTTCTTAGAATTTCCTCGAACTTTAGAATTGTTTCTAACACGCAGTCTCATGTCCTCCCTTCCGTCTCTCTTTTCCGTCAGTTTCCATCCTTGCTATTCACTGACTGACCCACACAGTCTTACTTTCCCTCTGCGTGGAGAATGAACGCTTGTCATGCATTCCCTTCGCAATCTGTGGACAACATTGAACTCTATAAACTTTGACAATTATGCTTATAAGCGGAAAATAACTGCATAAAATTAGTTTTACTTATTTACGTTAATTAGGTATGAGAGTGAGGTTCCAAATGACGACGAAAAGAATAATGAAAACAATTAGAAACACCAGAAACTATACTTTACAAGTATGCGACTGGAATGAACAGACACATTTTATTCTCCTTGTCACATGAAGCTCCATGAGAGATTCCGACTTCAGGTTCGGAATAGATCAACAGCATGCATATGTAAACTATCTCCATGCCGTACCGTCTGATAAATTTGTCACAGAACATCATATTACAATGTATGCAATATAGAACATCACATTCATAAAACTGATGAAATCGAATTTTAAACTAAATATATTATGCCGAAAATAAAGGAAGCAAAACTTTTATCGAAATCGAAGGGAATGAGTCATTCCCTTCATTCCATTGATAGACCATGCATGCAGGCACGGCTCTGGGTGAATTGATTAGGTGACTCGGAAAATTCGCTTACCTAAGTTTGCAAAATCAGCATCGCAAAACGGATTTTATACTGGAGTAGTGGTTTTGAACTTCGATGGGGCTTTCCTCTGTATATGAATCCGAATATTCCTTAAAATTACCTTTATTTAAAGGGTCCTCACTTTCATTATATCCACGAAATGTCACTTTTTGTCTACTTCCCTAATGGGACATTGCATGAAAAGCTTAACGCATAACGTTCTTCCCGTATTTTACAATATATAGACGTGAGCTTTTCCGAAGACAGTCTGCAATTTTGTTAGTGTTTTTTCCAGCTCCTTCAATCCCACACAATTATGTTCCTCGTACCAATGAATCTTAAATTTCCTGGTGTGTTTTTTTTATGCTCCGCTGCAAAGTTTTTCTAAACATAGCACTGGCCTAGCGACATTTACCACGTCGCATTTGTCATCAATTTCCCATAAAGAAAAAGGGTATTTGAAGAATGGAACACACAAAGTCGTGGGTTGGATCAATTGTAAATCTCCTAAATACAAACAATTAAACACTTCACATATCAGACAATAATCACTGATCACACAAAAAATTACGTTTTCACACATGACATAAACTGAGAATAAACAATAGCACATGATACGCGGGACTCGCCTCCAGCGGGTTACCACTTCTACCAACAAATTTCTTTTCAAATGAATGAAAAAGTAGGAATAAAGTCTTGTACTGTGTTGGCAACACGAGTTGATGTGGAATATACGGTTTATATGAATCGAATCCGTAGCCATGGTAACCAGAACTGCATTCTGCCTGCAACCTTTCCTCACCCGCCGCAAGTGTTACGGTAACATGGCCTTTTAATAACGAATCTCTGGTGGGGAAGTAACCTAACTGCATTATCGACATGCGAGCGCCAAGAGAGCGGTTCCATTACAAAATATAATTTGGAGAACTTTTATAAAGGAAAATTAAATGCTAGAACATAAAACATAACCATGTAAATTATTCAAAAACAAGTAGGTGACGGCGATTCAAACGCATCAAGGAAGAACCACCCCTGCATGCATGTTGCCCATTGGTTTCCTGCACAATCCTCTCAGAAACCGGCTACTGCCTCAAAGTGTACACTGTAAATATTTTCTTGTAGCTATGCGCTGACTTTAAAGTTTAAATTACTTCTTTAAGTTGTTTTTGCAATAAAATATGAACTGGCTGTTTAAACATGTATTTCCTACGGAGCACTACATTATCGTCGTATCGTTTATGTTCAAAGCAGTGTTTGATTAATAAAATTTGACCGGGCGATAACTTAGTCTGCTCAAACCATGTTCATTTGCACACGGACTGCGTCAGTTTTGCAGAGGTTGGCTACAGGTTTTGCATATCTTTCTCATGTTGGCTGCAACGCCAGAACCATGTGGTTGTCTGCTTGCGCATGCGTATACATGCACCTTTGGACTTAAGAAGATATTCTCGCGTCGCACAAAAGAAAGTTTCTCCGAAACCTGTACCAAGTTCTTAACTCCAGTTTCTTCTGCATTATTAAACATTACCTTAGAATATTATGTTCCTCCAATGCTCTTATTCTATACCAGCATTTCAGTGGCCCTTAAACTATCATACCTTTACTTTCACTCTTCCCAGTTCTAACATTGCTGCTCCATTTAGTGATGATATAAGTAATCCCGGATATGTTTGCAAAATGTTCTCTGTACTTCGTCCACCATCCCAAATCCCTCATCCAAATCTCTGAACCATAAACTTATGTTTGTTTCTTCTATCATATGTACATTACACTTGGATTACTTTATTTGATTTTGTTTTATTAAATATTACTTGAAGGGAATACAACATAATCCTAAATATTAACGTAAGAAAATAAATTCTAAAACGGTTAAACGTATAATAGGAGTATCACATTAGTAGCATTAGATATATTAAGGTGTACTGTAAGATAGAGTTAACTAGAATATATGTAGTCATCGCGGCCCGGATTTGATCCCAGGCGACCACAAAGTGAGATTTGTGGTGGACATCACGGCGCTGGGGCGGATTTCCTCAGAGATCTCCGGTTTCCCCCAACATATCATTCCACCAGGGCTCCATCTTCATCTCATATACCATCATTGCCACCGCCTGCGGTGCCGTATGTAGTAAAAGCGGACGTTATTTCGATCCCAGGCGACCGCAAAGTGAGATTTGTGGTGGATAACTCGGCGCTGGTGTTCTCCGGGTACTCCGGTTTCCCCCACCAGCACTCCAGCAATTCCTCCATCATCTTTTCTATCATTTCATCTCGCCCTCATTCAGTCATCCACTTCCCTCACTCATATCATACATCGGGCTGATCACCCATTCTGGATTCCTGCCCCCCCCTTTCTCTCTCACTGATCCAGAGGTTCCGTTCCTCAATCCGCGTACGGGTTAAGTGGACAGTTAAATAATAAGTGTGTAGAAAGAAAAACTAAGAGAGTAAAACCTACCACGTAATGTTATCTACTATTAATGGCAGGAAAATGACATCGAATGTAAAATCTAACATATGGTATTACTTTGGATGTTACAGCCTCTGTAGCATGGGTGATAGCGCGTCCGCCTCAGGTTCAAGAGGTCCCAAGTCATGGTGAGTAATTAGGATAAGTCTTTTTATTTCAGGAGTTCACCCATATCTTGAAAGTCAATGTCGAATAACTCCAAGCTCTATGGATCCTTTTTTTATTATGATTGTGTTTAAGGGCGCTCAACTGCTGGGTCATCAGCGCCCAGCTCTATGGATCCTGGGCTCAGTTGAACATCACTTATCTAATTTGATTCATTATGCGATATGACTTAACGTTTGTGGACGTAAAATAATTTTTAAAAATGTTGATGTAATTGTACATGATAATAATAAAGTTAATAAAACACATTCACTAGCGCTCTTGCTATGTCTACCAGGGAAATATCATGGTCAGAGCAAACTGCCAACGGAGTCGAACCTAGGATAATCGGATATTCCGTTATTGTGGAGCCACTAGTTCGGTAATGTATGGTAATTTGCGCCACCACCGAGCGCAGAACCAAGGCCACAGTTGTCTGCCTGTGACAGATATATTTAAATTAACAGATCCATTGAAAAAAAAAAAAAAAAAAAAAGAAAGAAAGAAAAGAATGAGAGTATTGTGGAATTAAAATTACTTTAATATTCTGACAGAGAGTAAGTTATGGAAGGAAGAGTTGCTATGGCAATGGCAGTGATCACACCTCTTGAAGTCCCGACCGCATAATTTTGACCAATTAGGCGAGGCTTTCCCCTTCAACCCAACTCTAAGTTTCGCACAAAAAAAAAAAAAAAAAAAAAAAAAAAAAAAAACCTACTGTGTTGTCACGTAGGCGCATGTGTAGAATAAAACATTTTTTCTCTCTCACTTTTCATGGTGCGTAACCTAAACGTACTTGTTTGGCTTTAGTTTAACTTGTAAAATGAAACGGTTTCTTCGTTAGGTATTTAGTCATTTCATTAGTGTATTAATATATCATAGGTCATTGGTGCTTTAATGTTATTAGCGTAAGGGTACAATGTCTCAAACTACCAGCACCACTCAAAAACGAGGTAGGCCAAGAACTCTCTCTCCCAAGAAAAGATATTCAAAAGTAGGACAGGGATCTACACTACGCGGACAAGCAGGTTAACTGTGCACTGTATGCACTGCGCGAATATTTTCAAAAAGAGGGAACATGGAGGCCCTTGTCTTAGACGAATAAAGTCGTTGAAAGAACTGTTACTGCTTTGTTTCTTAAGGCAAATGTATAGCTGAACATTCTAAGTTTTCAGAAATATAACTTGTGCATTAGCCTACATTAGGTACACTTGAGTTAAAATGCTCGTTCTGGATTCTTAGTTTTGAAAAGCCTATTAACTTTGTACTTGCTAATATAATATGGTATACGGAGAAAACAGACGTTTTAAAACTCTTCTATTATTTGGATGCTCAGAAAAATGGTTGAGTAAACTATTACGTATAATGCAAAGCCGTATATTAGGTTTATCTTGCTTGCTCTTAATCCTGGCTTTCTAAGAAAAATTCCAAGACAGATGCATTAAGAAAAACAAATTCAAACAGTGCTGAAAAATTTCAGCATTGTTTCAATTTCATCTGTACATTGCCTTACCATTATATAGTTCAAAACTGTACACATTTCTTAGAAATATAAATATCAGCGATTTCAATGAGGTAGTTTTAGTGCTTTCTTCTATCTAAACAATGTGCGCACCAAGACGTTCATAAGCTTCAATGTCGCTTTCCCCATCACGACAGCACGTACTTCACGGCAACTGTCAGAATCCTAAAGTAATTTTAATTCCACCATAGGTATATTAAGGGAAAGCTGGCGCACATTTCAAGGACAAGATGGGGTAGCAGATATGTTCTGTGGGTATGTTCAGGGACATATGGCGCAATTTAAGCCAGGGTGGTGGGCACGCATAATCTAGTGAATACTAGAAGTGGTAGAGAGAGTAGACTGGTGCAAGTATTAATCTCATTAATCTGTGGGTGCAAGTATTAGAGGTTGTTTCTGATCACAAGTTCTATGGCGCTATATGTATAGTTACCCCTTAGTTGTACGGGTGTATTGGATGTTACTTAATGAACTGATTATGTCTGATGAGCTGTTTCAAAGTATGTACTGTCCTCCAACACAAAGTCCCTGAGAGGAATGTGCCACCCTTACACAGTGGGACAAGGACAGCGAATGTGTGGGACAAAGAACACATGCTACAAAAGGAGCAGAACTGTTAAAAGAAACATGTGCCCTATTCAACCATTGACACTAAAACTGAGAAGATTTATTCATAAAAGTAGAAGACATCAGAATGTTTTTGAATGGTCTGTAACTGAACTGACATGGGGTGTCATAAACCTATCGAGGGAGGGTGTAGGAACCTTGTCCAGCCCTGCTGCGTCTCATTGCCCGGAGACTTTCTTTGCTGTGCCAGACTGTAGTATTTATGTGTATTTCAGCCAGTGGCTGCTCATGGCCAAAATATTTAGGGGTTGCAGATTCGGTTTTGCTTTCTAAGTATTTATAACAATAGGATATTATAACTGTAAATCTTAAGAACCTTTTTTTTTTTTTTTCCCCAAATTCTACCGCTATAACCCATGGAAATAGTGGTTTTCAAGTTGTAATATACACCTCAAAAATAAGCTCAAGAAGTCTAACACAATCTTTGACCAAAGCTGCTTTATTAACATTCATGTAACATACTTATAAAATGATGGCATTAGAACATTATTTTAATTCATTGAAGTAATGTTCCTACACAAGCTGTCCCCTCAGCAGTGTAATGTTTTTCACAGGTTCCCGTGCACATCACTGTAGGTATGTACACAGATTAATACGCACTGTTCAGTTTATCATGAATTTCACTTTTGGTCTAATTATATACAAAATTATTGTATATATTATATACAAATATATTAATTTAATTAATTTTTCCATCACACTTTCATCAAAAGCCTGCATGTTTGATAAGGTCCTTATTTATTGACAGCATTGCTAAAGCACAGAGTCCGTTGTTAGTCATTGAATTTCTCAAAAGCGTTTTTATCTTTCTCAGAGTGAAAAAGCAACCTTCAGGTACCGCAGTCGCCATCGGCGTTATGACAATTTTTAAAGTTTTATGACTTCAATAAACATTGACGAAATGTTATTTTTGTATATAAACTGAACAAGTTTCAATGCTCCTTGAATATTAGTCATTTCATCTGAAAATTAGCTCCAAAAATGTGCGTAGAAAAGGATAGGATTGCACCACTTGTGTGAAAATTTCTTCCGGGAAACATACACAGAAATCCTTAAATAAGTTATGACATAGCAAAGATGTAGCTCCTGGGTGTCCATTATAAGCAAATCTATCTGTAGTAGTAGTTTTGATGACGTTACTCACCTTCTTGGCATCTCCAACTCTTGCACATTCCATACTTTTTCTTTTCTTTGGCGGCTGTGGAAGTTCTTCACATAAGTTTTTGTATATTTCATCAATATTTGGTTGTTCCTTTTCCATTTGTTTTTTAAATATAAGGACGTCACTTTGTAACGTTACACTATCTTAGCTCTTCTTTTGAAGTTGCTGGTACAATACATATATATATATATATATATATATATATATATATATATATATATATATACATACATGAGGCAGGATCTTGTGGAAAACTGTTAATCAAAAAATAAAATTTGGACCTTCAAGAGCTCTTATATAGCTACTTGCTAAATTTATTTTGGATGTATTACTACAGCTCTCTTCAATAATTTCGATTTCAGATTTTCTATGTTTTCGTACACAACATTGACAGTACGAATATTGTAATTCCACCTTATTAATGCAACTCTGGGCAATCTTGCCTGCACTACTTTCTCTAAAATATCAGATCGCAAAGAGGAATTGGGAAAGAATGCTGGAATCCCTGACAGATTTGAAAAGAACATGCGTACCTAGGAATTGGTGTTTGTTGCCTTTTGTGTGATTAAATTCTACTGATGTCCTTAGTGGTGGATGAAGTGTGCATATTAATATGTTTCCTTATTTTGGCCTGTACTCTACCAGTCCTTCCACTCAACACTGGCCGCATTAAAGGTTTGAGCAATGAGCTTTTCTTTGGTATTTCCAAGAAGTGGGTTGATTTCATTCCTTATGCACTTTCTCAAAGATTCCGCATCCCTTCCTTCAGGATTCACAAAAGCTCAAAATCTTTCATATATGGATTCTCATATACATGATGGAATACCAAAATCATCTGACAGAGACTTGAAATGTCCACTGTCTCATCACACTGAATGGGAACAAACTCAGAAGCCTGTATCTGTTGCTCTATTTTCTCCCTATAGACTTACAACATGCAGTTTAATAGTTCATATTGCACTGTTTTTGAAGTTCCTCCAAATACTGTGGCTGTTTCTAAATGTTCCTTCATTACTGTATCCAGTTCAGCTGTATAGTCAATGAGGACCATGTACATCCCTGGATTGGATGAAGTAATACTCTTGATGTCCTTGTAAAGCCGATTCAAACACAGGACTTGACATATGAAATAAGCCTTTTTAAAATATGTGTATTTTTATTCACTTGAATGTTATATTTCTTATCATTTTCTTTAAACACAGAATCAAGACATGATGCAATGTTTTGTTTTCCTAGGAGTGACAGATTTACCACACTATTTATATGGTGCACTGAATCTTCATGTTTTTTTTTCTTTTTTCATTTTTTCTGATGTTTTATATCACTCACTCCCTTAACTGTCTACAAACAATTGGCACATTTAGAAATTCGCAGCCACAAATCTACTCACATTTCTCGTACATGACCTTAGAATTAAAAAAATTAAAATGTCATAGATTTTGGTGTTATTTTAGAATAAACAGCAATAAGAACTGCATTAAGAACCTAGGAAAGTACAGACAATGTCAGCAGAAATATCCAGGCATATACAAAAAAGATTGCAAACTGCAGCAAATATATATATATATATATATATATATATATATATATATATATATATATATATATATATATATATATATTTATAAAGGAATTTAGGTATAACATATAAACATCATTGAAAGAACATTAAACAAATCATATGCATGGCAAGAATCCAGTTCTGGCACAAAAAACACAAATTTAAAGATAACCATTGAAAGCTGTTGATAAATGCACAGAATCAGATTTTTAGGAAATGTAAAACATCTCTCATGAACTTTGATAACACCACCTTTCAAGATCATTTGGAAAACTCCAGGATAAGAAGCACCTGGGGGAAGATGTATCTAAGCACTAATAGCCAACATGCTGATGGGGCACAAATGTTGACAAATAATGGTTAGTGAGTATGGAAGTGCTACCCAAACTTTTACAAATTTATATAATGGTGTGTTTGTTCCCCCATGTCTCAAAAGATTAATTTCGCAAAAATCTTGCTAATTAGTAGCACATTAAGTAACTTTTGGTGTGCACTGTTTGAATTTCACATATGAGATCCCTCCCCTTTCCACTCCTAGTTTAATTGCAGGACCATCGGCAACCTGCCGAAGAGCACACACAGACTCAGCGCCCTCTCCAGCTGAAGCCACAATTACAGTAAAGTACACCCCTATCTTATTTAGCATGACACCTATACCTAGCTCCTCTGCATGAGCACGAATCACCACCACTAACCATAGGTCCCTGGCTAGGGCTCTCGTCATGGTCAGTACCTAATTCCCCACTCTGTCTGTATGCTCTCTTGTATGCGGGCGTCTATTTAGTAATCACCCACTAACATCCAGTTTGCTTCGGCGGTACCGGACACCAATTACCATTTTCCCTACCCTTCACTTTAGCGTAGCTTAGTGCATGGTAGGGGAGGCGACGTAGATCCCTTTCGGATGATCGCCACCGGGTGTGGCGGAGGCGGGGCCACACCCACTTTAAAAAAAATGAGTATTGCTAAATAAAAGCACTTTTTCACCCACCTTGCCTACAGCTGTGATTTATCACAAAAATTCCAATTAGGAGCTTACCATAATGTTTCCCAAAATATTTCAATTGTAACTTGATATTCCCAAAACAGGATATTCTGATATATCGAGATTTAACTGTATTGGAACACCACAGTGAAGCGAAATAATTATTAATTTTTGGATGAGTCGTATTTATTACACATCTGCTACACTTTCGTACCTATTTTGAGGACATGTTTTGCAAATCATCGTTTGCATCTTCTGCTCTTATGCGACTCTTAAAATTAGCTGGATCTAACTTTCGCGTGTTCCTCTTGACTTGACGTCACTTCAATATATCGAGATTTAACTGTATTGGAACACCACAGTGAAGCGAAATAATTATTAATTTTTAGATGAGTCGTATTTATTACACATCTGCTTCACTTTCGTACCTATTTTGAGGACATATTTCGCAAATCATCGTTTGCATCTTCGGCTCTTATGTCGCATAAGAGCAGAAGATGCAAACGATGATTTGCGAAACATGTCCTCAAAATAGGTACGAAAGTGAAGCAGATGTGTAATAAATACGACTCATCTAAAAATTAATAAGGATATTCTGAGTTTTCTTGACATCTACATTTTAATTAGAAAAAGGCACCAAAAACATTTCATGTAGGAAGAGGAAAAAAAGCTTGATTTTGTGCTTATTTATTTCTCTGCATTAAAAATATATATTTATATCTATGAACAATTTGCTAAGCAAAGCAGAAAATTTCACTGAAACGCTGATGCATGCTAACAAGAGATTGGATGAGAAAGGTAGCTGAAAAATATTTTAGAAGTTTATGGATTTCATCATAAATTTTTTTCAAGTTCACGAATGAATGTTTAGAAAAGTTACATGGATCATAAAGGGGATATGGAACAAGATAATATAAGTGACCTAAACTGATTCAGTTTCTTGTTTGTACTCTCATTTGTTTTTAATATTATGACAGAGCCATTCTAATAATGATCCTTATACTCCTTATAATTGCACTCTTGATTCCAAAACTACATAATATAAAAAATTTTCAGAATCTTAGACAAACTTCAGCATTCAAATAACAAATAATAAACTTATCAAAGAAAATATCTCTGGTATAAGAGTAAAAATTTGATAAAATTATAATAATAAATTGTAATAATTCCTGTTATGATCTATATTAATATCAAAGTTTAGTTACTAATTATGTAACTAAGTGATATACACTGAAGCACATGCAACATGCATGAAATGTTACAAATCAATATTCTTGAATTTTTGAGAGGGAGTGTTTGAAACTGTTACACTTCAGCTCAATTGACATTGCTGATTATCTCTCAACAGTGGTCTACATATTAGAGGCAATGCAGAGATATCTGAGCATGCATATCTTGTTTCATTGATGAACTATCTGGAATTTGTATCTACAAATTCTGGAACTTCCACATATTAGACAAATTTTAACTCAAGAGAAAATAATGTAGAAGTATATTTGAAACTGCTTATTTGAGTGCTAACATTCTGAGGACTCTTCTATATAAAGCTGCCTATTTCAAAATGTTGAAACTCACTACAACAGTAATTCCGGATTGTTAATAGCAATAAAATTATTTATAATTAATGGGACTCATTCTTAACACTGCAACAAAGAGCATTTTGTGAAGAATACAGGTAATGCATCAACGTTTCAAAGTTCAATCATTAACAATAATTTTGTTTACAAGAATATAAATGCTATGCATATATATGGAATGATCATTTACAACAAAATATTTACTTTTTTAATCCTGAGTCAAATCAGACTTTTCAGTTTATACAAACAAGCAATAATAGCACCAATTTGTTAATTTTTATGGCTCTGGAAGCACAGGATTTAATCGCCCCTCCCCATTCCATTTATTGAATTATTACTCTTGTGCCTTCATCCATGGAAGCAAGGAATCTTTAATTCCCACTTGAAATGGAGTATGCTGCCCAATTCCTAGCTCATCTATTCTTGAGGTATCCAGAGTAGTGTCAAATGGCCTCACAGTTGCTTTTGCTGGACTGGGTGGTTCAGCTACTGGAATCACATGGTCACTAGGCAGGTCGAATATATTTGACATCTCTATCAACATTCCATATTTTGTGAATTTCTCCCTCCCACACCAATGAAATATTCCACACACACTCTCATCCTGAAACCAAGAAAGAGAAACATTGTAAATTATAACATATTTCTCCCCATTGTTAGTGTTCTTAAAATTTACGTAATCCTCTAAATAATATTCATCAGTTCTTCCACCTAAGAGTATATGCCAGTCCAATAGCTGGAAGGCACCAATGATACATAACAGCACAACTGAATTTGTTTCAATGCTAATAATTATCATGGACAACTATGCACAAGATTTGACCTTGTGTTTCAAGTGGATTAATATTTGTCCATAATCAAGATGGAACTTCAAGATACAAAAAATGTGCGCACGCACATCCACACTTTAAATATTTAAAAAAAGGAAGGAAAAGCAGCTTGGAGACCATGATTCAACCACAGTTATTTTCAGTGATGCGTGATCGGCGGAATTTAGTAGCAGTGACATCAAAATTAATTGAAAAACCTATTTGTAGTTGGTTTATTGACACATTGTCAGTGCATTCACATACCACCCACAGACATTTAATAAATTCAAAAAGATCTTTAAGGAACAAAATATCATCTTGGACCTAGGAATAGATGCTCAGTATTAAAATTGCTAGATTTGAAAATAAAAGATGAAATCCTATCAATAGATCCAGAATATATCAAATAAGTTGTAAGAACTGTGAAAAATGTTACACAGGTTAAACTAAAAAAAAAAAAAAAAAAAAAAAAACCTAAAAAACCAGTCCAAGAGCACTTTAGAAACATAAAAATGAAACCAGAATATAAGTCAGAAGTAGCAATTCATTTTTGGAATGAAGATCATGACATTCATCCAAATCCAAGATTACTAAAAGCAGCAATAAACCAAACGAAACTGACAACATGGAAGAACATTAATATAATTTTGAGTTGAACTAATACTCAATGCTCCACTTGTTGCTAGTATTTACCTAGAACGAATTTCCTTAGGATCTTCCTAACATCATCAGCTGTTGTCGACAAATGGACGCGGTTCGACATTGGATGGAAGAACATATTCATTTGGAAAAATAAGGACCGAGTAATGAACTTTGAAATCCCACCAATAGATAATTTGACAAAGAAGTTCATAGTTCCAACGCCAGAGAGAAAAGAGCAGATGACAACAGATGCTAGTTAGAGAGAGGTTGATGATAGAAGCGATGGCTTCCGAAACTAGTCCCTCAATAATATAAAATGTAAGTGACAAAGTATCAATAAACCAACTACAAATAATTTTTACAATTTCTTTGCAGTTGTTTATGTAGGTGGCATGGAAATGTACAGTACGATTATTCAGACATGGCAGCTGAGAAAATATGCACACTGAATCACTGTGTCTGATATCTACTGAGAGATATGAGTTAAGGATTCAGTTGCACATGTGAAGCCAAAGGTGCATGTACATATTAGGAATTTTTTAAGGCTTGAGTGCATAAGCTTTATAGATGTACATGTATATGTCAGAACACTATGATATACACGAGTCAGTTGGAGAATTTAATATCATGTTGGCACGTTGGCCATAGTAGCTCAAATGGTTAGAGCGGCTGGATGGAAACCAGAAGATCCATAGTTCAAATCCCGGCTATGGCATTGAATTTTTCAGTCTGGCTCTACCCTTTCATAATGCATCCTATACACGGCTAGTGTGAAAGATCAATTAATTTCAACTATGATATAACTTCAATAACTTCAGTAATTCTCATTCTGAGTTGTTTTCTGCGTACATGTGAGTGCATGTGCATACCTGTGTTGTGTATTTTCTTGAGTTAATGTTTTACTACTAAGATTTTAAAATATGGACAGTAAACTTAAAGGCAAAGTGCTGCACTCCCAAACCAGGGAAGTTGTCAGTAATGTGTATAAGTATATGAAAAGTCATGCAGAGGCAGACTTAGTAGCCATCAGCGTCAAAAACATTGGAAAGAGTAGCTGGGGAAGCAGGTGTTATTGAAAAAAGTTTAAGAAGAATTATTAAAGAAAAGCAAAGTACCACTGATTGTGGTACTTCAACTTCATTCTCCACACTACATAAAAAGCGACCAAAAAGGTCTTTTCGTGCCAGCGCTTCCATTATCTCAGAATGATGAAACAGAAGCAAGGTCCATTCCATAATATATATGGATGAGACATAATATATCCATTCATTCCACACTATCCATATGCTTGGACTGATGACAGCTTTCATGGTCTCTTAACTTTGGTATATTGTGACTTTGTGGGTTCGTGAAATGAAAAGTCCAATTTCACCACTCAAAAATGTTCTTTATTTCCACCGACTTACAGTTAAACTCTTGCCAATTACACAGAATTACGTGCTGCACACAATTACAATTCACCAGTTCGTCCGTTACAATTTCACTTGTACTCGCGATTACGTAAACTCCGATGCACATACACAGTTATGTAAAGTCTTCCGTTGCACAATCTTCTCGTTCATTAACACGGCGCTCCTTTGCTAGCACGTCAAACACTAACTGTCTGACTGACTGACTAACTCGACGTGCTGCTTATATAGGGCCAGCGGGTCGGTCGGAAGGTTCCAGATTAGAGGAAATATCCTGTAAGTTCGAGAACACAGGTGGAACAGAAACAGACGGCACAATGATGTTTTTTTCTTCCAGCCACCGCCTGTCACCACTATAAGACAAACGAGGGGGGGGGGGGCGTGGCTAACACGGACCTCCCCTGCTCGCCCGCTCACAGCTGGTTCTATAGGGTGTTCCAATGATCGCGTGACAATATGGTCAGCACCTTATCATGCATGCTGTAGGTGAGCAAGGGTTTATCCCTAATGCATATGTTTGGTTCAAGTCAAAATGATGACATGAACTACACAAATTACGATAAGTGGATAAAAGAAAGACTGATCCCTAACCATCCTGAAAATTCTGTTCTGGTAATTGACAATGAACCTTATCACACTGTAGTCTTTAATAAGGTGCCTACTGCAAATTCCAGAAGAGGTACGTTGATTTTGTAGCTGAAATGAAATCTCTCCATAGAGCATTTCACAGCCATTGATTTCTCCTCCTTGCACAAACCTGACATTTATAATATGATCATCCCTCTCAAATCCAAAACACCAAGTACAAAATAGTTTTCTTCAGGTATACAACCATACAGTTTTACACCTTCCACTTTATCATCCTGAGTTGAACCCAACTGAACTCATTTGGGCTACAGTAAAAGATGGGTTGCAGAAAAAAAAGTCATTTTCAAAATGGATGACGTCATTAAGTCAGCTGACGAGAAATTTGCTGACATTTCTGCGGAAGTTTGGCAGAAAATAAGGTAGCAGGTCATTCAAATTGAAAAAGAATTCATGCGTAATGGAGAACATGAAATCATTCTTCTAGAAGATGACAGCAATGTAAGCAGTGAGTCTTCAGAGTTTCCTAGAGAAGATGAAGGGTGTATTTTCTGGAAAAAAAGAACTGCTAAGGATGCAGCTGGATAACCTGCTAGTGTTGCTTCTGTTGCCTGAAACGAGCCTCTAGGTAAGATGCATGCAATTTCCCTTCTCTCTTGAACTTCTATGGCTGCAAGTCCATCTTTCACCTCTCTTGGTTGCCCCTCTTGTACTGTACAGTGACCTGCCACCTCAAGTTAATTAAGCTGTACCATGGTTAATAGAAAATTTTGTATTATGGCATATTCGTATATCCACATTCATCATCATGCAGTTTTACTAAATTAACATACAAGTTCATCTCCATGGTGTGGGAATAGTGTATTTGCTGGATATTCAAGAATCCAAATTTTTATAGCTAAATTTGATTAAAATGAGATTAATGCAAGGTTAAGAAATCTGTTAAGTTAGTGGTTAACTTTGAAAAGATACAAGATAAATTAGAAAAAGTGATGAGGAAACTGATTACACACAATGTAAAATAGCTTTAGATCATTACAATGCTGTAGCTGGTTTACAATCATTACAAGAATTGGTTCCAAGGAACAGACATTTCAAAAAGTTTTAGGCAAACAAGGTAATATTCAACTGCCATGAGCCTGAGCCTGAATTCAATACAAGAAGTTCAAAAATAGGGTTACTTTCAAGGATATATTTGAAAGCTTGGTAGTTAATCCAATTTTAACTGGAGTTAAGAGGCAAAATTATCTAATGTCAGTCCTTAATAATGAAACAACCAATATGCATTTAGAAAGCTAAATATCCTGACCCTACAGTCCCTATATATATATATATATATATATATATATATATATATATATATATATATATATTTGAAGTAATAATGCTTGCAAAAACAAAATTTAAGTCAGAAAAACAGTCAAATACATAATGATGAAACTAGGGAAATCAATAACTTTCATGCTGTAGCTCACAGGATTAAACTGTACAAATCCAAATCCAGTTTTGCAGCTTGTTACTGCACAATAAACTGCCAGAGGAAATAAAAGGTATACAAATGACAAACAGATTTAAAAGAGAGTTAAAGAAGTTCTGTATAAATGGTAGTTTTTATACACTTGAGGGATACTTAAGCAGATAAGTAAAATATTAAATTAATGTTGATTTTTATACAGATTTTGTGTAAAAGGAAATAGAGAAGGTTTAGGCAATCAGTACAACTTATTAAAACTTTTACCTTTTAGCATAAGTTAATTTTTAATATAAAATTGTAATAAAATTTCATTTCACTGTATGTATTTTTAAAATGTACTATTGTATTAGACTTCATATTAATTTGTAACATTTTCAATTATATTTGTAATTCATATTTATATCTTTGAAAATTATTATACATAAACTGTATTTTTGACAATGCCATGACTCTGACTGACTCCTACAGCAGATAAACAAGTTGTTCCAATTTCAAACCAGAACTTTAATATAGCACAGAAGTTTGGTATACACTAGATATAAAAACCCTTGGGTCATCACTATTAAACATACAAAATATTGCAATTCCTTTCTTGGAAGTGTTGAAAACAGTGTTATGATAAATTAACTTTAAAGAGAGTCGATTAAAGACACTAGACAACACTTACTTTTAAATTTTTCTGGAACATGTTTCTGAGGCTTTGCCTCTATCATCGGCCGGCTCTCGACTGGTTCTCGTTGGTGTAGCTGACGATATTTTGTCACAGGTCTCCTCTGGTGGCGGTTCAAGGAACTTGCTGAACAAATCTTTCTGGGGGATGTCGAAATTGAATACTTTGTTCCTATTTTTTGAAATGAAGATTTGTTCCTATGTGGATAGTTCTTGTTTTCCTGATGTATGTTTTAGTAGTTTTGGTTCTGGATTTGTGTTGTGGTTTTTTCCCAAAAATGTGTGGCAACTGCTGATTTTTCTAATTGTTTATATTTTATGTTTCTAAAGTGTTCCTTTGCTCTTGTTTCTAAATTTCTTTTTGTTTTTCCAATATAAATTTGACTACAGTCATTGCATTCAATTTGATATATACCAGATTTTTTGTTAGATGGAATGGCATCTTTGATGTTTGAGCAAATTAGGTTTTTTAAGGAGAAATGGTTGACTGGTGCTAGTTGAATATTTTGTTTTTTGAAGACTTTTTTGAATTTAT
This sequence comes from Mantis religiosa, assembly GCA_030765055.1. Classification (NCBI taxonomy): domain Eukaryota; kingdom Metazoa; phylum Arthropoda; class Insecta; order Mantodea; family Mantidae; genus Mantis; species Mantis religiosa. Next base: position 88,315,937 of record CM060951.1, read on the forward strand.
CATAGGCCCATGGATGGTAAGTGAATTTTTTGAAAATCATATTAGATTCTGTAGCTGAGAGAGTTGTGGTTTCCTTTAGTAGCTTCTTTTTTGCTAAGCTCACTTTTTTGTCCACTAATGATTTGGGAAAGTTATTTTTTTTTGTGCTATTTCAATTATTTTGTTGTATTATGTTTTGTATTCTTCTGCTGTGAGAGGTATGTTTACCAGTCTGTGTGCTAAACTATTGAAGATTGCCTGTTTGTGGGATCTCGGGTTGTAGCCATTAGCTTTTATGTAGTTGTCTGTCTGTGTTGGTTTTCTGTAAATGCCAAAGTTTAGTCTGTTTTTATTCCTCATTATTTTTAGATCCAAAAATGGTAAATGCTCATCTTTTTCTATTTCTACAGTGAATTTGATGCTTTTTTCTTGGATATTTAAAAGTTTTAGTGCATCACTGATGTGTTTTTTTGGTACTATTGCAAAGATGTCATCTACATATCGTTGCCAGAGTTTGAACATCCAAGGGAAACCTTTGTTGATCCTTATTTCTAATGCACTCATGTACAGATCGGCCAGGAAGGGTGATAGGGGGTTGCCCATTGCTAACCCTGAAGTTTGGTGATAATATTTTGTTTGAAACTGGAAGAAATTTTGTTCTATGCATAATTTGGTTAGTTCAATGTAGTCTGAAATTTCAGATGATGCCATTCCAAGTGATTTGAGCCATTTTTCTATCAACGGTGGGAGTTGATTAACTGGTATGCTGGGAAACAGTGATTTAACATCAAATGAGACTAGTGTGTCCTCTTCTTTTAGTTCAGTATCCTTAATGTGTTCTATAAGTTCATAGGTGTTTTTGATGCTTAGGCTGTCGAATTTTGGAAATGAATTGAATTTGTTTGTTAGCCACTTTGCCGATCTGTACATGAGTGCATTAGAAATAAGGATCAACAAAGGTTTCCCTTGGATGTTCAAACTCTGGCAACGATATGTAGATGACATCTTTGCAATAGTACCAAAAAAACACATCAGTGATGCACTAAAACTTTTAAATATCCAAGAAAAAAGCATCAAATTCACTGTAGAAATAGAAAAAGATGAGCATTTACCATTTTTGGATCTAAAAATAATGAGGAATAAAAACAGACTAAACTTTGGCATTTACAGAAAACCAACACAGACAGACAACTACATAAAAGCTAATGGCTACAACCCAAGATCCCACAGACAGGCAATCTTCAATAGTTTAGCACACAGATTGGTAAACATCCCTCTCACAGCAGAAGAATACAAAACAGAATACAACAAAATAATTGAAATAGCACAAAAAAAATAACTTTCCCAAATCATTAGTGGACAAAAAAGTGAGCTTAGCAAAAAAGAAGAAGCTACTAAAGGAAACCACAACTCTCTCAGCTACAGAAACTAATATGATTTTCAAAAAATTCACTTACCATCCATGGGCCTATGATAAATTCAAAAAAGTCTTCAAAAAACAAAATATTCAACTAGCACCAGTCAACCATTTCTCCTTAAAAAACCTAATTTGCTCAAACATCAAAGATGCCATTCCATCTAACAAAAAATCTGGTATATATCAAATTGAATGCAATGACTGTAGTCAAATTTATATTGGAAAAACAAAAAGAAATTTAGAAACAAGAGCAAAGGAACACTTTAGAAACATAAAATATAAACAATTAGAAAAATCAGCAGTTGCCACACATTTTTGGGAAAAAACCACAACATAAATCCAGAACCAAAACTACTAAAACATACATCAGGAAAACAAGAACTATCCACATGGGAACAAATCTTCATTTCAAAAAATAGGAACAAAGTATTCAATTTCGACATCCCCCAGAAAGATTTGTTCAGCAAGTTCCTTGAACCGCCACCAGAGGAGACCTGTGACAAAATATCGTCAGCTACACCAACGAGAACCAGTCGAGAGCCGGCCGATGATAGAGGCAAAGCCTCAGAAACATGTTCCGAAAAAATTTAAAAGTAAGTGTTGTCTAGTGTCTTTAATCGACTCTCTTTAAAGTTAATTAATACAAAATATTCTTTCCATCTTGTACATAAAGACTCACCTTCTGAATAAATGTGATTGTTAAATCACATTGTTAGCAATAAAAATGCCTTCAAAGCGCTTCAGTTAGATTCTTCATTATTCAGTAATTCAAAATTACTAAAAGAGTGATAAACCAAACCAAACTGACATTGGAGAACATACTTATATGGAAAAATAAGGACCAAGTAATGAACTTTGAAATCCCACCAGTTGATATGAAGAAGTTCACAGTTCCATCACCAGAGAGAAGAAAACAGACGACAATAGATGATAGTTGGATCAAAGTTGAAAATGGATGCAGCGGCTTCCGAAACTAGTCCCTCAATAATATAAAAATGTAAGCGATGAAGTAAGTAATTTATTCACCATAGAAATTGATACAATTTTTGGTTTCATCAAGAACAAAATAAACAAGATTATGTATGTGCAATATTTATAAGATACTACATACAAGCATTATTTTTAGCAAGTTTTACAATGTAGCCATGTGCATCTGTTTGTTCATACATTATTTACAGTCAACGTAATCTATTTAAAATCAGAGTCTAAATTTGTCATATTAGGAGGAACGTCTGATAATACCCTCATTTACTATGTAGTATATGTGCTTCATTAAGATAGTTTTGATTTTCTTCCTATATTGATGTATATTGTATTCAGTTAGTCCCCTACATAGTTATATAATTTTATGACCTGATGGGCTATGGATTTTAAATTTTTTGAAGTTCTTTGAGTAAAGTGACTATTATTGTTCTTGTAAAGTGACTATGATACTCAATGTTCATTTTAAAATAACCTATATTCTTGTAAATAGTTGTCGGTAGAACAACATAGGTGAGAACTGACTGTACATAGGCACCAAATATAGTTTTTAATGCTGTATTTGTGATTATGTTATTTAGACATCTAAAAGCAAATATTAATTTACATAGTTTTGCAGACAGATACTGTATATGATCCTTCCATTTTAGTTTTGAAACAATCATAACACCTAGGAATTTTATGTTATTTACATTGCAAATAGGATCATTGTAAACTGAGATACTGGATGTTGCATTAACAGAGGTGATACTAAAATTTATGAACAATTTTATTGGAATTTAGGGATAGATGGTTAGAATTTTGCCAATTTTCGAGTTTACCGATGATGGTGCTTACCTGATTATTTAGTTGTATCAGGTTATTGTTTAAGAAAAGTAGGTTGGTATCATCAGCAAACAGCACCGAAGTGTTAAAACCGACAATAGTTTTTTTCAATTAACTCTGACGTTACTGTTATTAAATAACTCCAATAATGCATAAACACTTATATTGATATTAGTACCAAAGTTAAATTTATAAAAAAATGTATTGCACCTCTGATTGTTATATCAATAAGAAAAACACCCTTAATTTGATTTCAGGAAATATATTCCTTTCTCCTGTTATTTCTTTGCCAAGATTATTTACAGCCTGTACTTTTGTACTAATTTGTGCTTCACTGTCCCTACGCTTCTTTCAAGTTTATACTTCCTAATCTGTGTTTAATCCCTGTTATGGAAACTGATTATGATAAGGCACAAATTTTTTGAGGGTCACATGATTTTTTATACTCTAATCTTGTTTATGGGTTAACTTTCACTTTCTTCTTTTGCTCCAATTACAAAGCAAGGGTATTCAATTTTGGCTTGCTTTTGAATGCATTTGTACTACTTTTGAATATTATTTTTTTTGGCATTTATGTCTTGAATTTCATGATATACAATGTATGTCCAGAAAGTAAGTTCTGTTTGGTAATAAAATTGAATTGTGTACAGATACAGAAAAATTATTTATTGCACAAAATTCTACAACTCTTAAACTACTTTTCCAAATAACTGCCAAAATTTCGCAGACATTTGCCATAGCGAGGTACAATTTTTTTGTACACCTTCATAGAAGTTTGCCGCCTGCCTTCAACCAGTTGGAAACATTTTATTTCAGCTCTTCGTCATTGTTGAAGTGTTGACCGCCAAGGAAAGATTTGAGATGCAAAAACAGATGAAAGTCGCTAGAAGCGAGGTCAGGGCTGTATTGCGAGGTCAATATAACCTCGCTATAAGCGAGGTCAGGGGGTGGTCAAACACGTCCCAGCCAAATCCCTGTAGGATGTTTTTTTGTCACATTTACAGTGTGTGGTTGTGCGTTGTCGTGAAGAAACACAATACCTTTTGACAGCCGATAAATTTTAATTGGTTTCACTTTCCTAGCATTCAGAATATGAATCACAGATCTGACTGCACTAGCAGCAGGATTTTCAATCAACACCGACATTGTAAACAAGCACAACAAAGCGTATGTGGCTGACAGCGATCTCACAATGGCGCACATTTCTTCTCCTTGATACAGAGCGTCTACAGCGACTGTGCAGAACTGCGATTGCAGTGCTGCAGCGGAGATAAATTGAAACAGAACTTACTTTCTGGATGCCCCTTGTAGAATACAAACAATGCATTTATACATTTTATACAGCTTTTAATTGCAGCAGCTAAAATACCATACTTGTGCAATAACTGATTACCTTAGGTGATGAACAAGAATCAATTTTAAATATTAAAAGCAGAAGCATTATTAACAGTGAAGTATTCTTCATATTTGAGTTTGATTTATGAGTCACTATGTTTACACTCAAACTTCACTTACCTGTTGTATAATTGAAACGTTTTCTAGATCATTCGATCTCATCCTCAGCTGTTTGGTGACTGAGTGATAATCATGGAAATAAAGTAATTAGTATGATAAAAGTCTGTTATATTCATCTTTTTCTCATCACTGCATTTTCTAAGTTCAACATAGCCAAAAATTTTACTCTTAAAATATGTCCATATATCTTATGTTCAAAAAAGTATAAAACTATACCTTTAACCTTAAGTTAGATAGCTGAAGCATTATTTCTGCTATATCTTGAACATGAGATGGACATCTACGCTCATAATCTGATATCTTGCTCAGCTTATCTGTATCCAAAAGATTGCTAAATAGCACTGTTACAGCACTTTCTCCTAGGTATTCAACAGGACCATACAAAACAGGAACTCGCAAAATCAAGTTACCTGAAACAGAAACAATTGTTGCTACTTATGATAATTGGCTATCTGAAGGTAAAGCTGTCTTGATTGCAAGGGAAGAGGAATAAGGTTCCATAAACTATTATAAAGATAAATTTAACATTTACTTTGAAATCTTATAATTAAAAATAATCTTGATTTGAACTTCGAACTGTATGAATTAAACCATTTAAAACTTAGTGCTACATTCTCTAATGTATAATATGTATACCCCATGCAATGTATGAAAATGTTACATTTCATACAATACAGGTAATGATAATTAACAAAGGAGATCCAGTTTGTAAATGGTCTTTTCTACAAGAGCCTTTTAGCCATAAACTGCAGTTAAAAGTTTATTAGTATTTGCTGTTTTGACTCCTTCCCCCCCCCCCCCCAAAAAAAAAAAAAACATGCAGTCCATTTTTGTTCATGATAGAAGATTTCAATCTTGTCAGTTTTGTACATGGATTTCTCTACTTCACCAAAAACAAGCACTGTCCTTTCACTATACACTGTGCTCATAACTCATCTAGCACCTGCATGGTGTACTAGTATCAGCTATCGTACTAAGAGTGGATGTGCTTATAAATTGAGCTGTATTTTTAAACTAATGCAATTATAACCCACTTATGAATGCCCCTCAAAACTTTCATGTCATATTCAAAGGAATTTCACTAGAAGTGTTAGATATTGAAAGTAACAATAACTTTGACAATGAAATACAGTAAAATCATTTAAATTAAAAATTTCAATTTTAGTTAATAAAATTCATTTTCTACGTAATGAAATACAGGTTTATGATACACTTAATGTGATTTTTTCCTCCCAATCCAGTCAATCTCACTAATGATACTTGAATGTGTGAGGTTTGAGGGTTTGTCAATGGTTAATTTGGGCCAGAGACTGATGGAGTACCTGGTGATGCTGCTGTATAGTAAATGCGAATGTTTCTGGCTCAGTTGAAGTACATTTTACTGCCTTTCAGAGTAACATACAGGAAATAATAGACTCTAGAGTTGAAAAGTCAACCAAGAAAACCAAGAATGAAAACTGTGGCCACAAGTACACAAAAATTCTAGAAAATGACCATACTTAAAATTATAAAACAGAAAGTAATAAAAAAAAGTATGAAGAATTATATGCCGTTCAAGATTAGGGAGAAAATTCTAAATGGAATGAACCACCATGACTGATTGGCGAAAAATATGCTGCTTGTATCTAAGTGATACTGAGACCTGTTCATAAGAATTTTGGACAAGGCTGAAGTAAATAATTGAAAATCTATAGGGAAATATATGGACAATATTCCTGGACTTATTTGAATTTTGATAAAACTTGGCAGTGCAATATCTCAAGAGGTTTTCAAACAGGAAGAAGGGGTTGGCTCTTAATCGCCTCTTATATTACAGTTTGATTTGAAATTTGATGAAAGAGGTCACTTCACTGCTGTACAATCTTCACAGAGGCACTGTCAGATGAAACGAATGTAAAGGTAGACGACTAACATCTTACCACAGTTGATAAACTTTGCCACCCCAAAAATTTCTGTTAATATATGGTTTGGCTTAATGGTCTCTACTGCTCCAAAAGTTTAAAGTTTATACATAAAATATATTGACTTGATGGAAACGTATTCGTCGTCATATTTTGTTACCGTTAACCGCAGTGGTCCATTTATAAACTGGATAATTTTGGAACACTGGATGAATAAAAGGGCAAACAATGCATTGACACTGTATGCTGAGCTAACACATTACATACCTTTTATTAAAAATTTTTGAAAGAAAAAAATATTAAAGAGGGTTATTAATGAATTAAATAACTATCTTTAATCTCCTAAATATAAGAAATTCGTTTTAATAACTGAACTCTTACCTCAATTCCCCTGCAGTTTTTATATAGAAGAAAGATTCCAATTTTGCTATAGAAGATGAAAGCACTCTGAGATTGACATTAAACAAGCGGGCCCTCATAGTCATGGTCGCTAGAGCACATATCTCTAACATTCCGCCACATAGAGGGTTGTGGGTTGAGTCCCGCCTTTGGTATGGGTGTTTATGTATATAGTGTACATGCGTGCAACTACAGAAAACACTAAAATAAACAGAAATAATATTAAAAAAAATATATAATACTTACATTTGTTTGTTCCGAGTGTGACCTTTTCTCCCTCAAGCTTAGTCTTTCCATATAAATTTATAGGTTTAGTTTCTGCATCCACTGCATATGGTGGTGATTTTCCATCAAAAACATAGTCTGTGCTAATATAAAGCATTGGAGCACCAACTTTATCTAAGATGAAAAATATACCCAAGTAAGAAACATGCCTACATTGTTATTGTTTTAAATGAACTGTGAAAGTTTAGATATGGTGTGCATAAGCTACAATTTAATAAAGAAAACAAAGCAATATTTAATTTTTGCTTTCGTTACTGGAGTAACTTATCGAAAGTTATCTTTTATTCACATGGCTCTGAACAGACTGGCATTAAAAATAGCAATGTTGAAAAGAAAGTGATCATTGACACTAACCAAATCCACACACCACACATTCCTTATGTTTAGATAATATTTCTAGTTTTTATATATATATATATATGAATTGATGTTTGTTAGTCTCACAAAAACTAGAGAATGGCTGAACCAATTTGCCTAATTTTGGTTTTGAAATATTCGTGTAAATCCAAAAAATGTTTGAAAGGTGAGGAAAACAGAAGCTGCAATGATAATGGACCGGGTTATTAACTAAATATAAAAGTACACACACACAAACTTTTAAGGGACACATACACCCTTTTTTTGGCAAACAAAAGCATTACAAAGTAGAAAGATATTCCACTCCTTGAAGTCTTCAAAGCTATTTCACTTATCGTATTTTAACATTTATCGTTTGCTATCAAGACAATTTTTTTTATGTAGCATGATGATATACCTTTCGAAGACTAGACAAAATTAATTTCAGAATGCCCTATAACAATATAAATATTTGACCAACAATTATTGTTGTCAAATATTGGTGAATCTTTAGATACCTTCTTTATAATTTGTTAATGCTAATAGTCATGTTATGCCAGAATTGAATTCTAGAGTGTGTGTTTCTTCCGGGGGAGTATTTTTGTACAAATCAGTTCTTACAGTTATAAATCAGGATGACAGCCAACCATCCCACAGATATAATAATTTGTACAGAAAAACTTCACTTACAAGAAATGATGAAAGTTTTCTTATAAATTGATTAGGATCGCGATTTTGTGAAAATTTTATGCACATCCTCAGCCAGAGCCTTAAACAACCTTCTTGTCAACGTTACAGTCGCTAGATGTCACTATGTTTTTGTCAGTACTACCAAAATCTGAAAATGAAACAAACTTAAAAACAGAATCGACCGCCAGTATTTCAAAATGCATTATGCATTTAATTTAATTGTTTTAATAATTTTTCTGGATTTATTTCATGGTTAAGTGACCAAAAATGATCTTGGCCGATTTGTATACTTAATGTTACGAAAATGTTCTTTCGTTCTGGTTTACAAATCACGTTTTGTCTTTCTAATATAAACTTTATCACAATCAAAACAATTACTTTGATAAATATCCAATTTTTTATTATTAAGAATTTTATCTTTTTTAGAGAAATGCAGTACATTTTTAATACTATATTTATTATGAGGAATCAAAGTTGTACCAAAGACTTTAAAAAAATTTTGAAAATATTTATAAACCCAAGGATGGTAAGTAAATTTTTAAAATTATAATAGTATTTTATTTTTTCAAGGGTAGAAACATCATTAACAGTTTTTGATATTTCAATTTTTCAATTTTTTATGTATAAAGTCTTTATTAAAACCATTAATTAAAGCAGTATCAATAATATGTTTATATTCTTTATTAAATTCCTCTTTATTTTGGGGTATATTTATTAATCTATAAATCAAAATATTGAAAACAGCAAATTCATGCGAAAAAGGCAAATTCATTACTTTTTTATGTAATCATCCATATGAGTAGACTTCCTATAAATACCAAAGTTTAATTTATTATTATTTCTTATTATCCTTAGATCTAGAAAAGGAAGAAATCCATTAATTTCAGTCTCTAATGCAAATTCTATAGCTTTATCTTGCAAATTTAGTAATTATAAAGCATCATTTATGTGCTTATCAGGAATAATAGCAAAAATATCAACATATCTATACCAAAATTTAAAAATTAAAAGGAATGCTTTAAGGTCTTGCATTTTGAAAAAAAAAAAAAAAAAAAAAAAAAAAAAAACTCATAAAAAGATCAGCAAGAAAAGGTGAATGAGGATTACCCATTGCTAAATCAGAAGTTTGTTGAAAAAATTCACCATTAAAAGTGAATTTTTTTTTATCTAAACAAAAATTGGTAAGTTTAAAACAATCAACTATTAAGTTCTAATGTAAATTTATTGAATTCAACCACTTTTTAAAATAAATTGAAAGTTTTTCTCTAGGAATACTAGGAAATAAAGCAGTTACATCAAAACAAACAAGTTTATCAGTTTTGGATAATATAACACTGTTAATCTTTTTAACTAATTCAAAAGAATTTTTACCACTTAAACTCCCAAATTTATCAAAATTACTAAATTTTTTATGTAACCATTTAGCTAAATTATAAGTTGTCAATTTATACAATTTACAATAAGCCTCATTTTATTTCCAGGTTTATGAATTTTATGAAGAGCATAAATTCTAGGTAAAATAGGATTACTAACTTTTACTAATTTTTTTTTAATTTGATATAATTTTCACTTCATTAAGCAGTTTATTAAAATTTGAAATATAAGATGTTAAAGGTTCTTTATTAATTTTTATGAAATCTTCACCTTGAAGGAAAAGTTCTACTCTATTAATATAATCAGATTTATCTAAAAGTACTTTTATCCTATTACCTTTATCCGCTTTAGTGAAAATTAAATCTTTTTGATTTAATGATTTAATATGTTTATCATTATTTCTCTTATGTTGGTATTTATCCAAATTTTGTAATAATTTGCTACATTTAATATGATCAATGATTTATTTTCACTTAAATCTTGACCAGCAATATCTATATCTGCAATATAATCATCTATATTATTTGAAAAATCCACACATGTTTTTTAACCTTGATTTAAAAAATATAACTCTTTCTTTAAGGTTACAATTTGATAAATTAACAACATTATCTTTATTATTTTTAATAACAGGGTTTAATTTATGTTTCAAATGCAAACTATATAATTTGTTTTTTAATTTAGTTGTTTTATTTTTCATATTTAAATTAAGAATATGACATTATATCCAGTCAAGCCAGATAAAGCTTGTCAAACTTTGTCTGCGAAGGAAGTCATGGCTACGGTTCTTTTGAATGTCATGGGTATTTTACTTGGAAATTAATTGTTCTTTGACACTGGCCATGTGTAGGCTAAAGTATGGAAAGACAGAGTCAGACTGAAAAATTCAATGCCATAGCCGGGATTTGAACTATGGATCTTCTGGTTGCCGTCCAGCCACTCTAACCCTTAAGCTACTATGGCCAACGTGCCGAAATGACATTACATTCTTTCCAGGCATTTTACTTGTTGATTTTATGGAATGTGGCAGGATCGTCAATTCTGAAGTCTACTGTGAAATTTTCTGCATGACAATGATTACCCGCACACAGTTCGAAGAACAAAGGAACTTTTGGCCAATTTCAAGTGGGACATTTTTGACCATCCCTCCTACAGCCCGGATTTGGCTCCCAGTGATTTTCATTTGTTCCCATACATGAAACAGTGGCTTGCATCTCAGCTGCTCCCCAATGACAATCTTCATCACGTTGTGGCGGGTTGGCTATGTTCACAGGCAGAAGAGTTTTATGCAGAAGGTATTTCAAAGACTCAAAAGGTATAAGTGCTTGAATTTGTTTGGAGAATATGTAAAACAATAGAAAAAATATTGTAGTTTTCAGATAGTCTAATAAAATGTTTACATTTCAACTAGTTTAATTTTTATTTCCAAACAGGTTACTTTCTGAACCGCCCTCGCATAAACCACTAAAAAAGAGTATACTTTTCTGTGAGGTTTCATTTACATCCTGAAAAAATGTCTTAATATTCTGAGATAGAATAAAAAGGAAAACTTACTAAAAGATCATAGAGCCCATTTTTAAATGTATTTCCCTGTAGTTTAGTTAACTCTTGATGTAGTTTGTTGTACAATTTCAATCCTAATATTTCAGCTATTTAATAATTTTCACACTCTTTGAAATGGTACATCCAGTTCTTTACAATGTCTTGTGCTATAAATATGAATGTTCTCTCTTAATATGTATTTTAAGACATAACATTTGGTATACTGTGATACATGATAAATAGAGAGATTAATTACTGTTAAACATTTGAGCTTAATGAATAATGGTTCGCAATGTTCAGATCTATGTGAATCAGTGATTATTCTAATGGTCTTCTTTTGAAGTAACAGAATATCGGTGATGAGGGCATTATTCTCCCAAATCAAAATTCCATAAGAATTTTATTCCATAATATTCCATATTTGGAAAGATACATACTTGACTGGGACATAATCATTCAGATTTCTAGTAGAAAGATTACCCGATATATATTTTATATGGATTCCCAAGTCAACCTACTATCAGTGTGTATACATATCAAGAACATTAAGACAAGGGATAAGTTTTAAGTACCAAATGGTGCTTTACGAGGAAATAATAGAGAGTAAGATAAAAAACCACTGAAAAATCCTAGCAAAATAAAACTCGCTAGCATTTGTGCTATGACACTGCCTAGATGTTCTACTGATTACTTTAGTTAATGAAGAAAGATTTATACCACATAGCATTAAGGTTGACAATTCCCGGAAAGGTAATGCTTGAAGATGTAAAAATGTATGTAAATCTAGATATAAATAGTAATATAATTTATCTATATAATTATAACTTAGTAACTGCAAATTTAATACTAATAATTATAAGTATGCAACAGTAATATTTGGTTTACGGATTAATATAAAGAACATTTATGTATCTTTTTTATAAATTTTTCCTAGGACTGTGAAATAACTTTACACAAAACAGAACAGCATAAATATTGGTTTAGATAAACAGTCAGTTATATTTACCATTTACATGATAATGAATGTTTCAATCCAACTCCAATTTAATAAAATTGGTTAACTATTTTATTTTAGAAAGCAAGCAGCTATCAAAAACCACTGAAGGTTAATGTTGATGTAAAAATAAAAAATCAGAAAAGGAATCTGAAATTATGGTCATGCGCTGAATACAAAGTACTAGACTTTATTTTGAAATAATTTAAGTCTTTTGTAGGGCCTATAATTCTTAAACAAAATGAAGCAATACCTGCCATTTTTGCAAGGTTTTCAGTAGCTTCTACATTGAGCTGTGCTGCGCCATTTGGATCAGAATCTACTTTCTCAGGAAATCTTTGTGCTGCACAGTGAATAACAAAATTTGGCTTAAATTCAATAACAGCATCTTCTACGGCTTTGTGGTTTCTCAAATCAAGCTTATGCAGGTGTGTTCCCAACCTAGAAATAACATTTGTAACATCAGGTTATCAAGAAAAACAAATAATGCATCCATTACTCAATCCTGCACCACCATATGCTTAAAGGGCATACCAACCAAAGAAAATAAAATGTAAAACTTATTTTGTTCAGTTGAAGTACTACCCATACATTTTATCTTGAGCCCTGAAATCTAATACTATGAATAATCCAAGTTAAGGTCTGTGCTTTGCCTAAGTAAAAACTAAATATAATCCATATTGCAATGTTACTACTTGTACATTTCAGTTTATTTTATTATCTTGATGCTGTTCTATTGCATTATCCTACTGGTTTACCTGTGTTAAAATTACTGTTTAAGAAGGTTGAAGTACTAAATGACTTATGTCCATGATAAGTTAAATATTCTAGAGCGCTACTCAGTGAACAAAATAAAAATAAATTAAATAAATTAAGCAGATCCAGCAATGACATGTTAAATTCCTGTATATAGTACTGTATAGCCTTCTATTTTAGCCTTAAGAATTACTTATGTGCTGTATCAAAGTACTTTGAGACCACAACATTGCTTATTTTCATTCCGTCAGGAGCTATAATACTGTTTTCTAGGAACTTTTGATATACAGTAACAGTATCTTCACTAGGAATTTTAAGCAATATTGGAAATCAATCATCAGTCCATTTTTCAAAATGAATATTTTGACACTCCAGTGTTATGTATTACATGGTTAATAACAAACATCTTTAAATTCAGTTCTCTAGAGCACAGTCACAATACTATAATATACACATTTACCAAAAAATGTTTGTTACTCGTTAGATTTGAAATTATAGTGCAAACCTAAAGACTTTAAAATTTATAAAAGAATTTGGGAAGCTCATGGGTACTACTTACAAAACTAAAGGATAATATAGCTTTTTCCATCCTCCAGTGTTAACCTTCCTATTTTGTAAATTGTGCTTAAGTGCTGTGGAAAAAACCTGAGAAATTACAACTATTACATTGCTGTATAAAATGTTCTATATCCATGATCCTGGTTCATTTTAGGATTAAAGAAACAAAATGCAATGCAATGCAATGCAATACAATGTTCACCATATACAGTGGTGATGCATGCAATAAATATTTTAAAATATTCATTGCATGTTACCAAGCTGAGATTTGAGGCTGGCATGGAATAGCTTAAATAAATACATCATAAATTCCTTGAAACATTTTCAAAAATTACTTTAATACAAACATTTGAATTTCTGAAAATGTTTATGCAGGTATTTTCTTCCTTGGGTATACCAATAAGCTAAATATAAATATGCTCTCAGCACTGTCATATTTAATTAACATTTTGCAAACTATTAAATTTGATCTTAAATAAAAATTAAATTAGATTATTAAACATTACCCCAGTTTTCCTTCATAAGATAATTTTACAAACACTTTATAACGAGTAACCTGCACGTTTTAACATTAGTAATCCAGAGATCCATTATCATAAAGGAAACTTTGACATTAACAAAACCATTGTTAGTAACATGCTGCATTAACAATGTACAACATTTAAAATTACTTTACTTATATGTCACGTTATTTAGGGTTTTATCTCTAATTTGAAAAAGATGCATTTTTATTCATTTAGAACACTGCTTTACCTTGAAAGTGCGACACCATAAACTTCCCATCCATCTTCAAAAAATATTTTATAAACAGCCCTTCCTAACAGCCCCGACGCTCCTGTTAAGAACAAGCGTTTGCTCGATTCTGCCATATCCTTATACTAATTAGTTGCTTTCGACCATTGAAACTGTCAAGAACTAACCACCTGCACACGCCCCATCTGAAAACCTGTCAGCCAGTCCGACAAATTGCGCACTCCAGTGTTATCGTGTGGTTATCTGATTTCGAAAGATATCCCTCAAGACTCCAAAATTTCCCGGTAAGCGAATAAAACGTAAAAACCACATAAAAACACTATTTTCAAATGTAAACACATAAATAATAGACATATGGCTACATTACGCAAACATCTGGATTACTAAGTGTAGTTTTTTGTTTGTATTTTGCGTTTGCTAGCCTTATAATTAAGTCCTTGATTTTTAAAGGTTGACAGACCTGAATACCAGTTAGCCAACCATTTCACTACCCTAGACAAAGACGAGAACAGTAAATCAGGTGATAAAGACAAACGTTGTCTACTGCTTATGATTGAGCCTTGTAGGATTTCCCTGTGAATGTGTATGTTGTGACAGCGTAAAACATTTCAGACATTTGTTAAGATTCGAAATACTTTCCAATAGTAAATTCATTTGTAATACGCTGCGCTTTGAAGACTTTTTTAGAGATCACTTATACATACACAAACAGGTAATTATATAAATGTTAATTTGAAGGCCATGAATTTGACATTTATGCAGATGTTCACGTTCGCCTCGTTTAATTACGTCTCAAAGACCAAGGAAAGTTTAAACTACTTTGATTTTATTGAAAAATCAAACAAAGAAGTCGACTTTCGTCATCTCTTATTGTGGATGTTTCGGTGATGCATCTGTCATTTAACCATTTACTTCATTATTTGTAAGTTAGATATAATAGTCACAATAAAAACATATACGTAAATATAATTATACTGGAAACTGGAACGAACAAGGAACACAGTAGTAATCAAATAGTAAATTTGAAGAAAGCAGTAGGTGCACATCTTAAATAGCACCATGCACATGTCCATAGTTAAGCAAGGATTTTCTCAGCAAACGTAGATTGGGGGCTTTATTTGCATGAAAGTAATTTTAAATAAATTGTTGATTTACTTTTGAATAGGTATCCTGATTCATAATTATCCATTATTTTGTAGGTGCAGTGACGAAAATTTAAAATATTAATTTTCTTGTATAGCTGTTATCCTTGTTCTCAACTTCCGTTTAGTATATAATAAGCATTCTAATGTGTTTTTTTATTGCAGAATTTTCTTGGCATCTTTCAGTTCTCTTGGCACTGGAAAGAGCGTGCAAAATGGGTCACTATATGTATTAATATATTTGTACCCATGTTTGCTTTTTTGTCCTTTTTAATTTGAGTGTTTTTTTTCCCTATCCAATCAAATTTCATTTAAAGTTTGTCCTCCAAAATACGAATAATTCAATTTTTGCATAAGAAATAGTAATGTTCTTTATTTTATTTTTGTGTTTTAAGTATATATTATTCATATTGAGAATATCTTATTTGTCTCATTGTTATATTTCCCAATAAGTTATGTTTTCTATCCTCATTAACACAGTTGTTAAACATAAACATTACTCGGACATTTAGCAATGCACATGGATGGGTGGCGTATTGTATTTACATAGTACTCTATACACTGATTATGCAGAGCACGTGCAGTTCCTGCATTACTCGGACATTTAGCAATGCACATGGATGGGTGGCGTATTATGTTTACATAGTACTCTGTACACTAATTATTCAGAGCACGTACAGTTCCTCCGTTGGCTGCAAATAAATACAAGGTCTTGTGTAATAAATGAGCTTATTGCTTGTTTGTTACTTTGTTTTTATTTTGTGGATCCCATTGAGAGCAATGCTCAGAAATATCAAACAGATTGTATCCGTTACAAAATGCTGGATGCTAACTCGCATATTTTCTAAAACAATCGCCACCTATGCCACTGCACAATTGAGCCCACCTCTGTAGTGTGGTAATAGTGTAACATTAAGAATTCATTCAGAGTTTGAAACTAGGAATTTATTTTCATGCTCAAAGTTTACTGACTTGGAACCAATTAAGATTTAAGGATTTTCCCATTTTTCTACAAGACATACTGGAAATTGAGTGGCATTGTTTTCTCTCATTTACAAGCAACTTATTTACTTTAAACCAGTTTAATACTTTTTCTACAGCTGATGTTACATTTTCTTTAAAGCTCTCATCATCCTTTCCTGTAATACTTTTATCATCCACAAAAAGTGTCATTTTAGCATCTGGATTGTTTATAAAGATGCAATGACAGATCATTTAAATACAGTAAGAGCAGGGGGCATAGAGTAGATCCTTGAACTCCTGATAGTACTTGTGATAACTTCTTGATTTCTTTTTGGCCTTTTTCTATAAAATTGCTCTCAACTACCTGTTCTCTCATTTCAAGGTATGACTTAAACCAACTGAAGCCCACCCCCCTTACATCATATTTATGCAGCTTATTTAGAAAAATATCTTGATCCTCCATGTTAAAAGCTTTGCTTAGATCCAAAAATAGTCCCATCCCAACTTCTCTTCGGTCCAGCATGTCATAGATACTTTCAACAAAATTTACTACTGCTGATCTAGTAGTTGACTATTGTTGGCTTTGACTGGGCAAAGTCGCTTCTAAAAATAAATAATATAACTTTAAGATGCCTACAAAAGATCAGCATTGCTAGAGCAGTTGGGTTCAGTAGAGTGCAATGTGATTTTGGACAACCACATGTCCCATATATTATAGGCTATATTATATTGCAGAAGGAAAAACAATGCTAAGCCTTCCAGCCCACAGCAGTCATAAAATTTAGCCATTAGACAGATGTTTTTTAAAATCTTTGTAAGATTTTTAAAGCGGTTATTGAGACCAGTGGTTAGTGAGCAACCCTAGAAGAGTCATTACCTAATTCTGGGTGGCAGAGCTGTTGGGAAGGCTTATATGAAAAGTTGCACTATTGAGAATTCACAGATTCAAGATCATTGATGAGGATTTTCTGCCTTCACAAGCAACAGACCAAAATCCAGCTACTGAGAATGAGCCACAGGAACAAGATAACTGTTGTCAGAAAGCTCAGTTAGCAGTACCATCAACTTCTGTGCACAGTAATTTGATAGAACACTCTCCACAGCATAATGGGAGTGCAGAAACCAACACTTTTTATCACTCCCCATCCAATCTGTTTCTAAAATGCAAGTGCAGGGGAAAAAATGTCCACAGACAAAATATCAGCAATTCTCACATCACCACACAAGATGAGTCTTGAAACAGCAAGAAAAATTTTCTTTCCCTTTAAATAGCCAGAAAGGGAAATGTGCCAGTATGAGTATGATAACTGAACCAGCTTCTAGTGAAACTACAATGTGGCCTGGCTGTGAACTTGTTATGAAAATCCCCCTACCACAATGTCACTCTTGAAAGAGTAGTGGCATGAAAACTGTACAGCATAAGAGGGAGAAGGCTTTCTGATGTGTGTTTTCGTCCTTCAATGACAGAAAGTTTTAAGCAATTCAGTGGACTACATAATCTGAAAGGTTTATGCTCTCTTTTTACGTTTTGTATTGTTTCTACACAGATGAAAGTGTTCAACAAATCTATCTGGTTTATTAAAAGACTAAAGTAAATTAAACAAACAAATTTTCTATGACATTAAGTAGTACCCATTAATCCCAAAAAGTCCAATTTCATTATTTTTTTTCCAACTAAGATTGACCATTATTTCTGTTAACAATTTTAATATTTGTTAAACTATTGTTCTATTTTTTATTCAGGTTGTAATTTCTCAATATATTAAAATATTTTCTTAATCACTTTTTATTATGTTATAATTTCATGCTCTCTACTATATTGGGACTTAAGCCCCACGTGAACAGGACTTTTGCCCCATGCTAGGGGTAACACTTTAATTACAGTTAATTGCCACCTGTTAAACAACGTACTATGTCAATTTGTTTTGCCATCATGGAGAATAAGCATGTAGCACATCACAGAGCAAAAAACCAAAAGTATTTATCACTTATTGGGAGAGTTAGTTATCCGAAAACTGCGGACTCTTACTCCTTGTTACTCCACTGCACTTCCAGAACAGAGCAAAATCACATTAGAAGCATGATGTATGCAGTACCACTGCAGAATCGTATGTCCATAAGCACAGTGGAAAAACAATCACTCAGACAGTTCTTAGTTCATTGACACTCCTGTTGCTACACCTTTTTTAATGTATTGAAGAAATTTTCTATTTTGTATGGAATAATTTATCAAATATGAAATGGGGTTTGCAGTTAAGAAGTTGGCGATGATTTAAAATTATGGAGCTTATTTCATTCTTCCCATGACAGCTATATTTTTAGAGTTGGTATATCTGTTAACTCTTTCTGTGATATTAAAACTTAAGAATATTGAGGACTTTGCTATTAGTTTGAGACATTCCTACACATACGTAAGGAGATTGAACACTAACATTAGAAAATATTTTATTGACATTTTTATAATAGTAATAGCAATAGTAGTAATTTATTTCCTTTTACATCAACAAATGGAAATACAAAATCAAGATTACAATTATAAAATCCATACTGAAATATGCCATATATTCCTAAATCCTGAAAATCCTATCATGTTGCCCACCATTGAATAGTAATTCAGTCCCCATACACCTAACCCTAGGTTTTTGTGTAATGGAGGCCCTCTGCTCCTTTTTACACTTTCTGCCATTTCACCTATCTCACTCTACATTTTTCTCTTAATTGTTCTTAGCCATCTCTCTTTAACTTTCCCTAAATAATTCCATATATTTCTCCTGTTCTTTTCTCCTTTTACTGACAACATTTTTCTAATTACTACTTCACCCCCCAAACTGTCCCATTTACGTAGCCAAGCTTGCTCTCTCCATATCTTTGTTTGACTACAATTTAATATACAATGGAAATCTGCATTCTCTTCTCCACACAATGGACATTTATCTAGCTCCCTCTCTTGACCTATACCTTTCAAGTTTCTCACTCCTGTTCTCGCCCAAGCAAAACCTTCTCGCCCTAACTTACTACATATATCTATATATCCTTCCCTCCCCCAGGTTGTTTTTATTTCTCTATTTAATATTAGTGAGCTTTTGTCACTTGTATTGGCAAAAATGTCTTGTCTGTCAATATCTTCTAATCTTAGCTTAACCTCTTTCCAGAAGCCTCTATACCCATACTCTGCATTTATCCAAGAATGACTCATACTTATCTGCTTCAACAAGTCATACATTTTATGTGCCCAAGACCCATCCCAGACATTTTTATAAAACAGCATCATTGATTACATTTCTATACATGTTTAATTTAATATTTTTGTGGATTTCTTAGTTTCATTGCTTTCATTTATGAATCTCCATACTGATTTTTGTGTGTTAATAGATTTATTATATTACAATTTTTAGCTCTCTACATAATTTAGCTCTTAGATATGCAAGGTAGTCAGAATGTTTTTTTTAATAGTTTAGTACTTCATTTTTTAATATAAACTTTTTTAAGTTATGTTGAAAACTTAAACAGCATAACACAGGTCTTATTTTCATTATTTGCTGTATGTTTAGATCTAAAAGGATTGAGTTAACCCTCTAGTTTTATGCATTCAAGTATTAAACATTTAATGCATGTAATTAAGTAGTTGTTTTTTCTTTAGAGGATTTATAGTTAATTTTTCACGCAATATAAATCTTCCAAAATTTGTGTATTAACCTATTTACATAAAATTAATTTCCTGCTGTTTCAGATTTATCATTAAGAATGCCGATCTTATACAGTGTGATATCAAGGGGCACTACTGTATTGGCCAAATATGCCTCCTGCGCTGGAAATTTTGCTGAGGTTACAGAACAAATACTTGCCAAAATTGCTCCAGAAAACTCCAAGTTGACCTATTCACACGGAAGTTACTTATTCCATTATGTGTGTGAAAGTCGAATAATATACATGTGCATAACAGATGACGTAAGTATATATACGTGTGTGTGTGTGTCCAGAAAGATATGTGTAGGCTGCTGCTGCCATTTGACAGCCAATTAACTTTTTTCATAGTATCGAGATTTAACTGTATTGGAACACCACAGTGAAGCGAAAAATTATTAATTTTTAGATGAGTTGTATTTAAGCAGATGTGTAATAAATACGACTCATCTAAAAATTAATAATTTTTTCATAGTGTTTTCTTTTTATGAAGATACACTTTGGGAGATACTGGATAAACAATGTATATAAAGAAATGATAATGATGATAATAATGATATGGATAGTGTTTTCGAAACATTTTCAAAACAGTCTCCAAAACAATTTTTGTAAGTTTAATTGTAAAGAGTGAATAAAAATTCACCTTGAAGTAGTTAATATGAAGGTAAAGCACTTTTTTTTTTCTTTTGCTTACAAATAAGCATACCATAAAACACATTTCAGCCTGCCTTTGCAAGAAATTGGGTAAATTCTATGACGAGATATAACAGCACTTTTTATTGCAGAAAATTAACTGCTGAACTTTTTTTACCAGTTGTTGAAGTAAGAGGTATCACTTGGACATAGATCACTTAGCTTTGCATAGTATGTTTTCTGCTGTATTGCTGTTTAATTGTTTGAAAATGGAACTATTGTCTCATATGCAAATCTTGCTTTTGTTTTGTGTTTCTATTTTTAATTCCAAATGTATGATGTAATTCCTTGAATGTGCCTGTTTTCAGGAATTTGAACGTTCACGTGCATTTCTCTTTCTGAATGAGATAAAGCAAAGATTTCAAACCACTTATGGTTCCAGAGCAGATACAGCCTTGGCATATGCTATGAATCCAGAATTTGCACAGGTGTTAGCAAATGAAATGGTGAGTGTGATCAATTGTGGTGGAATATTTTGTAGTACTTTTGCTTGAATCAGTATTTTAAAAAATGGATAGAATAGAGAAAAATAGCTGTGCCAAATGTCAAGAAAATATTTACCCAGTTATAATGAGTTTTCAGAAAAATGGCATGATTTCAATTGAATTTTATTGATTTGTTAAAATTCTGTGCATGGTACAGGACATATCAATAAATATAGTATTCTGTGTTTAAGTATTAACATTGTGACATAGCAGCCATACTGCTCGATTAGTAGTAGGTTGGCACTTGCAAATATAGTTCAATCCATATAAACCTGAACCGTTTCAATAGGCTGTAACTTTTGAACAAAAAATAGGACACATGTGCAACTTTGGGAGAATATAATACACACTTGGGAGATTACTTTATACACTGTTCACATCTCAACAGCATCTATACGTGTTTGCACTCATCTCACCATATTCTATGGAAGTTTTACGGAGAGTATCCTTGCCAATGTTACTTATTTCGGTTTGAATGGATTCCTTGAGAACATCAATTTTCTGTGGCCTATTCTTGTACACTCTATTTTTTAGATACCCCTACAAGAAAAAGTCCGATGAGGTTAGGTCAGGGGATCCTGGAGGGCCACAGACCTTTTGAGATTATTTGATTATAAAAAAAACTGGTTAAAAGTTCCATGGTGTCATTAGATATGTGGCACGTTGCTCCATCTTGCTGGAAATAACCTTCTCTCAATTCGAGAGATAACCTTCTCTCAATTGTAGTTTATGTCCTTTAACTTTTCAAGTCATATTGGACGATGAATGGAATGGGTGAAATGCTCAAATGGGCCCAGTGCCCATGGAGTTTAGAGTTACCCGACATTCGTCTTTTAGGATAAGGGAAAACCCTGGAAAAATCTTAATCAGGTAACTCACCCTGACCGAGATTCGAATTCAGGACCTCTTGAACGTGAGGCAGGCATGCTACCATAAACTATTTGTAGCCAGTTTTTAACACTTCATCACATACATTTTTATATTATTGTGACTTTGGGGGTTCATAGAATTAAAAGTCTAAGTCACAGAAATTCCAAATGTTCTTTATTTGCGAAGAAATACACTCTGTTTTATCCTTACGTAACAGAATTACGTCGCATACACAATCACAATCTACCAAGGTGGATGACCATACAAACAGCATTCTGATTACATCTGTTTACAACACTCCTGTTACACCACCTGTTCTGTTTATGACTATTTGCGACTTGCTCTTGGCAAGTCGTCACCTTACATACCTCATTGATATATTCAAGAGATTTCTGGAACAAACAAGAAATGGACTGTTCTATCACCTACCAGAAGCGTAACTTAATCTGTGCCGGCAAGTCCTTTATCTCCGGCGCTATGTTTATCTGCTTATGCAAGCTCTTTATCTCCATGAAACATTATCCGTCTGTTAGTTCCTTTGTGTAAACAAACCGTGCGAACCCTTTTATGCCCGTCACCGCGACACTGCTCCCTCCTCAAGACTGGTCGTCCCGAACAGCACCATTGTAGCGGGCCAGACGATCCAGGTGTACCACCAACATCTTCTCTTGGATGCGGTAGACCACGTCGTTAATCCCCTTCACCACCCGATACGGTCCTTGCCAGGGCTGTTGAAGTTTCGGGCAGCGTCCCTTGGTCCAGGTAGGGCGGTACAACCAGACCAGGTCACCTTGCTGGAACCTTTGGCTGTTGGCTTGCCTGTCGTATCGGGTCTTCATGCGGTCGCTCGCCTTCTGGATGTTCTGACGAGCCATCTCGTGCGCATCGTGGAGATGGTCCACCAGGTTCTCCACATACTCAGTTGCTGGCTGTTTTGTGTCCGGAGGGCTCCCAAAGTCCAGGTCACAAGGGAGGCGTAACTCTCGGCCGAACATTAAGCTTGCTGGCGTCATCCCAGTGGTGTCGTGTGTTGACGAGTGGTAGACCAACTAGAACAGTGGCACCTTGACGTCCTAGTCTCACTGATGGCTGGCCACGACCTTCCTCAGGTGTTCTTATAAGGTCTTGATGTACCTTTCTACCATGCCAACCGACTGGAGATCTAGAGGTGTTGTGCAGGTGTTGTTCACCCCAAGTGTTTCCAGTGCCTCCTTCATCAGGTTGGACTCAAAATTGGTGCCCTGGTCACTGTGGAGCTCTAACGGCACCCCGAATCGGCAGAACACTTGCTCCACAAGGCAGTCTATGATTGTCTTTGACTCCTGGTTCAGGATGGCATACACCTCCGGCCACTTGGTGAAGTAGTCCACTACCACAATCAGGTACTTGTTGCCTCGGTCGGACACTGGGAATGGTCCAGCCATGTCGATGGCGATCCTTTCGAATAGCGCTCCGACGTATTGCTGCATGCGACTCCCGCTTCTAGTCTGGGGGCCACGACTCGCCGCGCACACGTGACATTGACGGCACCATCTCTCAGCGTCTGCTCGGAGCCTCAGGCAGTAGTAGTGCTGCCGAAGTTTGCCGATCGTCTGATTTGCTCCCGGGTGCCCTCATGAAGTACCGGCATGCACTTCCTTCAAGACTTCAGGGATCTTACTTCGGGGAAGTACCGACTGTTCTCTCTGAGTCTTCCCATCAGGCGATTCCCATATCCAGAACAGAACGCCCTCTATTGTCTTCAGTGAGTCCCATTGGGCCCAGTACGACTTGTAGGTGGCGCTCCTTGGTGCGATATCCTCCCAGGTTGGTCTTGTCCCTGCCTCCACTTCCCTCAAAGTGGGCCCAAGTCGGCATCTGCCAGCCGGTCCCTCCTCACGCCTGCGCTATCCATCCGCAAGCACTGTCGTGATCACTTTGACAGCTGTGGCGCACTCCTTCTCTTCCACTCTTGTGCATTGGCCGCACTCCTCTGGGCAGGGTCTTCGGGACATGGCGTCTGCGTTACCGTGGCTCTTCCCTCTACGATGTTCAGAGGTGAAGTCGTACTCCTGCAGCCTCTGTACCCAGCATGCTGTCTGACCTTCCAGGTTCCTAAAGCTCAATAGCCAGGTGCGGGCGGAGTGGTCAGTCCTCAAGTGGAATGGCTGACCGAACAGGTACTTGTGGAAGTGCTCCAATGTCTTTACTACCGCCAGTAACTCTCGCCCGGTGATGCAGTAGTTCTCTGCCTTGGATAGCGTCTTGCTGTAGTAGGCTATCACTCGCTCATGACCGTCTCTGATTTGTGATAGGATGCCTCCAATGCAATGGTCGCTGGCGTCGGTATCCACAATGAAGGTGCCGCCTGGTTGTGGAAATCCCAAAATTAGAGCACTGCACAGGGTCTTCTTCAGGTGCTGGAAAGCGCCTTCGCCGTCATCCATCCACACATAAGGTCGGTGTTCCTCTGTCAGGCGGGTGAGGGGTTTGGCGATATTGGAGAACCCCTTTCTGAAGCGGCGGTAATAACTGCACAGCCCCAGGAAACTGCGCAACTCTCGCTTATCCTTTGGGCGAAGCCAATCTCTTACAGCCTGGTTCTTCTCCGGGTCTGTGGCCACTCTGGTTGGTGAGACTATGTGGCCCAAGTAGTTAAATTCCTTGCAGAAGAGTTGGCACTTCGCGTTCAGGTTCAAGTTGGTTGCCTGCAGTCTCTATAACACCTTGCTCAAATTGTCGAGATGGTCGTCGAATGTCTTGCCGACGATGATGTCGTGCAAGTATAGCAGGCATGTGTCACATGTCAATCCTGTCATTACTAATTCCACGAGGCGTTGAAATGTGGCTGGTGCGTTGCAGCGGCCAAAGGGCATAACTGTGAACTGCCAAAGACCCAGGCCTGTCGAGAATGCAGTCTTCTCCTTGTCTCTCGGGTCTAGAGCCACCTGCCAGTAACCCGACTTCAGGTCCAGAGTCGAGAACCACTGTGCACCAGCTAACGTGTCCAGGGTGTCGTCAATCCGCAGTAAGGGAGAGCAGTCCTTCCTGGTGACAGCGTTCAGCTTCCTGTAGTCCACGTAGAAGTGTAGATCGCCGTTCTTCTTCGTCACCAAGACTACAGGGGAACACCAAGGACTGTCAGACTCTTCAATCACTCTCCTGGATTTCATGTCATCTAGCATATTACGTACCGCTGCTTGTTTTGCCAGCGGAACGCATCTAGGTGGTTGCCGAATAGGCCCGGCGTCTCCGGTGTCGATGCGGTAAGCACTTTCCGGGCGACTGTAGTCACTGTTACCTTGGCTGAAGATGCGCTGGTATTGTCTCAGCAGTTTTCGAACCTTCTCCAGCTGTTCTGCAGTAAGGTGGTCGGCCGCCCTCTCCAATAAGCCTTCTAGCCGGGGCCCCGGGTGTTGCGTCGGCACCGGCTCCTGTGTCTTGTCGATT
The DNA here is from genome assembly GCA_030765055.1 of Mantis religiosa. Taxonomy (NCBI): domain Eukaryota; kingdom Metazoa; phylum Arthropoda; class Insecta; order Mantodea; family Mantidae; genus Mantis; species Mantis religiosa. The sequence continues at coordinate 88,341,508 of CM060951.1, forward strand.
GCTGTTACGCTGACCACGAGCTCGCACGTCCCCAACCCCGTTCCGGCCTGGACATCGTGATCAGTGTCTGCCAGGTTGAGCAGCCTCACTGGTACCTCCTCTCGGCACGGCAATAATGTCCTGGCTACACATAGTCCGCGCACAGGCGTCTTCTGGTCCAGCATCATGTTCTTCGTTTGCTGACCTTCCAGTCGCGCCGTCACCACCATCTCGCTTCTCGCGGGGACCACCACGTCTTCCTTCAAGATGACCCTGCGGATTCCAAGGCGCTCTTCGGGTTGCCGGAGTAGTACCTCATTTCCATTGAGCCGCAGGACCTTCCTGCCGACGTCAACCGTCGCCTCGTGGCTCCTGAGGGCATCCAATCCCAGTATCACCTCCTCAGCCACCTTCGCGACGAACACCCACAGACGCACGGCACTCCGTCCCAAGGTTAACTTCAGTAGGGCCTCCTCCACAGGCAAGGTGTCACCTGATGCCGTCACTAACTGCTATGGTTGGCTCGGTTTTCTCGATGGCATGACCATCTGATGATGGTCATGGCTGCCCCGGTGTCTATGAGCACGCGGCACGGCTTCCCTCTCACCCAACTGTCCGCGATGAGGCTGTCATCCATCCGTCGGCTGATGGCGCGCAGTGTCACTCGAGGGGATGGTGGTGATGGCGACAACATGCTCCTTGCCAAGCCGGGCCTTACTTGTTCTTCCGGCTGCTCTTCCTGGTGTTGGTTCTCGGTGATGTCGTCATTGTTCCGCTTCCTGACACCAATTGTGACTTAGTGGGTTTGTAGAATTAAAAGTCCAAGATGCAGAAATTCCAAATGTTCTTTATTTGCGTAGAAATACTCTGTTCTATCCTTATGTAACAGAATTATGTTGCATACATCATTACAATCTACCAAGGTCGATGACCACACAAACAGCGTTCTGATTACATCCATTTACAACACTCCTGTTACAGCATCTGTTCTGTTTACGACTCTGTTAGCGACTGTCTCTTGGCGAGTCGTCGCCTTCTTAAATACCTCATTGATATATTCGTGAGATTTCTGGAACAAACAAGAAATGGACTCGAGATTCAACTGTATTGGAACACCACAGTGAAGCGAAAAATTATTAAATTTTAGATGAGTCGCGTTTTTTACACATCTGCTTCACTTTCGTACCTATTTTGAGGACATGTTTCGCAAATCTTCGCTTGCATCTACGGCTCTTGTGCGACTGACGCTAGATCCAGCGGTGTGGGTAATTCTGGGGTTGTTGCTGCCATCTGTTGATTTAGTGATGAACTGAAATGTGGGATTCTCTTCTAGCGGGATTTCAAAGTTCATTAGTTGGTTTTTATGTTTTTCTATGTATATCCTCTCCCATATGACGAGTTCACTATGTTTTTGTACGTATTTTAGTAATTTTGTGCTATCTTCAATTTCATGATTTTCAGACCAGAAATGAGCTGCTATTGCGGACTTATCAATATTTTTGTATCTTAAGTGCCTGAAGTGTTCTTTCTTTCTAGTGCCTATGTTCCTTTTTGTCCTTCCTATGTAAATTTTTTCACAGTCTTTACACTTAATTTTGTAAATGCCTGACTTTTCCTCTGGTTTTATCTTATCAGTATTATTACTGTGAAGTAGGTTTTTAATGTTGTAATTGTTTTTTGGTGCCAATGTTATATTGTATTTCTTGAATATTTTTTGGAACTTTTTTGTGGCCCAGGGGTGGTAAGTAAATTTAGCAAATCTAGTTTCTTGTTTTATTGGTGTGAGAGCTGTGATCTGTTTTAATTTCTTTTGAAGTTTGAATAATTTTAGTTTTTTATCTACAAGGTTTTTTCCATATCCATTTTTGATTGCAGTTTTTAAGATTTGATGGTATTCGTTTTGATATTCTTGTTGGCTGAGAGGTAGATTTACTAATCTGTGTGTTAGACTGTTGATGGTTGCATGTTTGTGTGGAATTGGGTTGAAACTATTTGCTTTGATGTAATTATCTGTGTGTGTTGCTTTTCTATGAATGCCAAATTCTAGTTTTTCATTGCCTTTTTTGATTTTAAGGTCTAAAAAAGGTAGAGTACAGTCCTCTTCAGTTTCTACTGTGAATTGTATGCTGGGTTCTTGCAGGTTGAGTAGTTTCAAAGCATCATCTATTAGACCTTAAAATCAAAAAAGGCAATGAAAAACTAGAATTTGGCATTCATAGAAAAGCAACACACACAGATAATTACATCAAAGCAAATAGTTTCAACCCAATTCCACACAAACATGCAACCATCAACAGTCTAACACACAGATTAGTAAATCTACCTCTCAGCCAACAAGAATATCAAAACGAATACCATCAAATCTTAAAAACTGCAATCAAAAATGGATATGGAAAAAACCTTGTAGATAAAAAACTAAAATTATTCAAACTTCAAAAGAAATTAAAACAGATCACAGCTCTCACACCAATAAAACAAGAAACTAGATTTGCTAAATTTACTTACCACCCCTGGGCCACAAAAAAGTTCCAAAAAATATTCAAGAAATACAATATAACATTGGCACCAAAAAACAATTACAACATTAAAAACCTACTTCACAGTAATAATACTGATAAGATAAAACCAGAGGAAAAGTCAGGCATTTACAAAATTAAGTGTAAAGACTGTGAAAAAATTTACATAGGAAGGACAAAAAGGAACATAGGCACTAGAAAGAAAGAACACTTCAGGCACTTAAGATACAAAAATATTGATAAGTCCGCAATAGCAGCTCATTTCTGGTCTGAAAATCATGAAATTGAAGATAGCACAAAATTACTAAAATACGTACAAAAACATAGTGAACTCGTCATATGGGAGAGGATATACATAGAAAAACATAAAAACCAACTAATGAACTTTGAAATCCCGCTAGAAGAGAATCCCACATTTCAGTTCATCACTAAATCAACAGATGGCAGCAACAACCCCAGAATTACCCACACCGCTGGATCTAGCGTCAGTCGCACAAGAGCCGTAGATGCAAGCGAAGATTTGCGAAACATGTCCTCAAAATAGGTACGAAAGTGAAGCAGATGTGTAAAAAACGCGACTCATCTAAAATTTAATAAGAAATGGACTGTTCTATCACCTTCCAGAAGCCTGTGCCGGCAAGTTCTTTATCTCCGGTGCTATGTTTATCTGCTTATGCAAGCTCTTTATCTCTGTTAAACACTATTCGTCTATTAGTTCCTTTGTGTAAACAAACCGCGCGAACCCTTTTATGCCCGTTGCCGCGACATTATTGAGGGACTGGTTTTGGAAGCCGCTGTGTCTGTTATCAACCTCGAAGGTCCAACTATTTGTTGTTGTCTACTCTCTTCTCTCTAGTAGTGAAACTATGAATTCTTTGTCAGGTTATCTGCTGTTTGATTTCAAAGTTGATTACTCTGCCCTTATTTTTCCATATGAATGTTGTGCCACGTTATTAATTTTTAGTTTAACACCCCTTTTAGTAATTTTGGATTTTGATCAGTGTCATGGCATTTGTTCCAAAAATGATATGCTACTGCTGACTTATCTTCTTTTTTCAATTTGATGTTTATTAAGAGCTCTTTAACTCTTATTTTTAGGTTTCTTTTAGTTTGACTTGGTAGCATTTTTTACAATCCATACACAATAGTTTTCTCAATTAATTTTGACGTCACTGTTGCTAAGTTCCTCCAATCATGCATAATTTACCAATATTATTTACTTGTGGAACTTGTAAATTTAATTAGGTGCTCAGGGGCCTACTGTAATAACTGCAGTTTTGGTGTTTGGGGTCCCGAGCCATTCACTACAATTTCACCCCTCTGTTTCCATCAATTGTGGCACTCAAGTACTGTCTTATCAGTATTCATCACCTTCCTCTTTTAGATTTTATTATGACTATTAGTTTCTAAAGTCCTAGTTTTAATAACTTCTGTTTCACCAGAGGAGATCTATGCTATTTGTGTGGTACTTTCCCACATTTCATGATGGCTTCCGATATGTGCTCTCCGGAGCTCTCATGTGCATAGGTTTAGCAGATCCTGTGAGCTGCACCTATGTTGTAACCTTAAGTGCTGAACCCATCCACACCATCATATACACCACGTAGCTACTTCAGGGTCTGACTTGTGTTAATTCCCCAATGGCCATTTGCAATTTGTTTAGCATCATGAGCTGAATATTTTACTGCTGGCAGAACCCCAGTGTAATAAATCACAAGTCCTTGGTATCCACATCTTGGTTTATATACAGTGCAGCCTGAAGTAGGGAGCCACAGGTGGATTATTCCTGTGATAGGGGCTTAAAGCTGGGGTATGCTTGGTGAACAGTTTACTCATATGGACTAACAATGGAGATGGAGGGTAGCTCCTCTGAAGTATACTTTGAGATTGGTCATGGGAAGGGTCCCCATGACAGTGCAGGCCATGAAGATTAGGTGTTTTTCTTTTCTTTTACCCTTGGACGGCAGAACTGATGCTGACGGTTTCGGAAGGAAGTCTGACTAATGTTGTATCTGTGCACTTCTCTTATGCCCGATTTTACCAACAGATGTTAAGACTGAACACGGTTTTAACAATAGTTATAACAAAAATTGCATTTCACCAACAAGTGTTAGCTTAACACTCATGTTAAATCTCTTGCTAAACTAACAAGACAAATTTTGTTGTTAAGTTCTTAACAATTGTAAATAGTCAAGATGCGGGCATGAACATAGCTGTTGTTATCGATTTGCTATATTTAAGACTGTGTAAATGGCATTCATAATAGAGTACAGCCTATGAGGAGAAATTATTTTCAGAAGCTATCAGAAGAAAATTTTCTACAGAGGTATAGACTGTCCAAACAAGATGCTATGAAGGTTACTGCGGAAGTACCAGAGAGGTTAGAACATGCATCGTAAGGAATATGCTGATCTCGCATTTGCTTCAAGTATTAATAACTTTGCGATTTTATAATTCACTTAAGTATGTGGATAATACATTGTCCACCTCCCGTCTTGAAACGTTCAAATCACTTGTCACTTGTCCTTTGCTCTTTTTAAATTTACGTAATACTGACATTAGAACATGCATTGAAAGGAATATGCTGATCTTGCCTTTGTTTCAAGTATTAATAACTTTGCGATTTTATAATTCACTGAATTATGTGGATAATACATTGTCCACCTCCCGTCTTGAAACGTTCAAATCACTTGTCACTTGTCCTTTGCTCTTTTTAAATTTACGTAATACTGACATTAGAACATGCATTGAAAGGAATATGCTGATCTTGCCTTTGTTTCAAGTATTAATAACTTTGCGATTTTATAATTCACTGAATTATGTGGATAATACACTATCTACCACCTGTCTTGAAACATTCACGTCACTCATCACTTGTCCTTGGCTCCTCATTTTAAATTTATGTAATACTGAGTTAGAACATGCATCGAAAGGAATATGCCGATCTCACCTTTGCTTCAAGTATTAATAACTTTGCTATTTTATAATTCACTGAATTATGTGGATAATACACTGTCCACCTCCATCTTGAAACGTTCAAGTCACTTGTCACTTGTACTTCGCACCTCGTTTTAAATTTACATAATACTGAAGATGTTTTGTGTTTCTAGGAATGACACATGCATTTGAATTAAATTCGTGTACAATTTTTTCCCACGTGACATCTTTCTCTTTTACATTCACCACATCTGGCCTCCTATTTTCCACGATATCCTTATACTTCATCACCAATTCAATTAACAGTTTTTTCTCCATCGATGAGAAATTTGTTTCACAGCTTTTGTTTACATTTTTGTTTATCTGCCATTTTTTAGCTGTGTGCAGACGAAAATGAAAAGAAAAGAACATTGCAGTATGTTCAGAAAATAATACAACTCATCCATAGCCTTCTACAGCTGTAATATTTACAAGTTTCTTTGTGTTAACACATGCTTGTTAACATTTTCATAAAACAGTTTGGTGAAATGCAAGAAATTTAACAGCTTTGTTAGTGCTGTTACAATTACATTAATATCTGTTGGTGGAATCGGGCATTACTGATTATTTTTTGGTAGTGATCTTGGTGACTGGACCAAGTGAGTGGTTAGATCATTGGCTCTCAACAAGGTGGCCCAGGTTCGATCCCAGGCAACTGTAAAGCGAGATTTGTAGTGTACAATATGGCGCTGGGGCTGGTTTTCTCTGGGTCTTCCGGTTTCCCCCACCAACATTCCACCAACTGCTCCATCGTCATCTTTCCTATCATTCATCTCGCCCTCATAGTCATCCACTTCCTCCACTCTCACACCAGGCATCGGGCTGATAACTCATCCTGGTCCTCTATCAAAAGATCCAGAGCTTTGGTTTCTCAGGCCCGACCTTCAGGGATAGAGTAACAAGAAGCCTCTAACTCCACGATAGTGGTATAAGTAGGGAAGTTAAAGAAGATCTTGGCTTGTGAAGGGAGAATGATTAACAACCGTAGTCCGTTATACATCAGATATGAGTTTGATATCATTTGTGGCTCAATAAAGAATGTGACACTCCTTTGTGTCATATTATTGAAAGTAAGTTTGTTGCATTTCTAGCCATCTGGGTAGGTCCACACATCACTGAACTTATTTATACTTATTTAGAATGACTGGAGTTTTTTTGTCAATCATTGTAGATGTTGTCTCCATTTTTCTCGAGAGCTTCTATCTTATCTAAATTAAATATTCCTGGTTCTTGTATTCTTTCATTTCTATATGATCTCCTATTCAGTTGCCTTTCACATTTCTTAAAAATCTCATTTTACTGACCACTTTTATCATCTTTTTTTTTTTTATTTATTTCTCAATCTAGGTTTCATGCTGTAGAGTAACGCAGATAGAGCCACTGCTTTATAGAATTTTAATTTTGTGTCTTTTTAAGCTTGTTTCTTGGAGGGCTTTGTAAATTTTTGCATATGTATTGATTTTTTTTTCCATTCAAACTTGTTTCCCACCTCAAATAATTGAAACTGAAAATTTGTTTCAATATTTTATTTTCAATAACAATCTTTGATTGAACCTGAGATTTTTTGTTTTATTAACAGATATTTTAAGGTTGTATTACTGTCCTCCCGACTCACATAAACTGTATATGTACAGTTGCAAATCTAATTGAATCTTTTGAATTAGGTAATGTTACATTGCATATAGCACAGTGTTTAAATGATAAATTCTCTTCAGTTACAATTCCTTTCTTGAAAGTGTTGAAAACAGTGTTGTTATAGTTAATTAAATTTAAAGGGAGTCGATTAATGACATTTAACAACACTTTTAAATTTTTCCGGAACATGTTTCAGAGACTTTGCCTCCATCCTCAACCGGCCATCGACTGGTTCTCATTGGTGTAGTTGACGATATTTTGTCATAGATCTCCTCTGGTGGCGGTTCAAGGAACTTGCTGAACAAATTTTTCTGGGGGATGTCAAAATTGAATACTTCGTTCCTATTTTTTGAAATGAAGATTTGTTCCCATGTGGATAGTTCTTGTTTTCCTGATGTATGTTTTAGTAGTTTTGGTTCTGGATTTATGTTGCATTTTTTTTCCCCCAAAAATGCGTGGCAACTGCTAATTTTTCTAATTGTTTATATTTTATGTTTCTAAAGTGTTCCTTTGCTCTTGTTTCTAAATTTCTTTTGGTTTGTCCAATATAAATTTGAATGCAGTGACTGTAGTCAAATTTATATTGGAAAAGCCAAAAGAAATTTAGAAACAAGAGCAAAGGAACACTTTAGAAACATAAAATATAAACAATTATAAAAATCAGCAGTTGCCAGGCATTTCTGGGAAAAAAAAAACCACAACATAAATCCAGAACCAAAACTACTAAAACATACATCAGGAAAGCCCACCTCAGTAGCGTAGATGGTAGCATGTCTGCCTCACGTTCAAGAGGTCCCGAGTTCGAATCTAGGTCAGGGTGAGTTACCTAGATAAGGTTTTTCCGGGATTTTCCCTTATCCTTCAAGACGAATGTCGGGTAACTCTAAGCTCCATGGACCCTGGACTCATTTGAGCATCATTTCACCCAATTCATTCACCGTCCGATACAACTTAACGTTGGGGTGAACATAAATTAAAAAAAAAAAAAAAAATCAGGAAAACAAGAACTATCCACGTGGGAACAATTCTTTATTTCAAAAAATAGGAACAAAGTATTCAATTTCGACATCCCCCAGAAAGATTTGTTCAGCAAGTTCCTTGAACCGCCACCAGAGATCTATGACAAAATATCGTCAACTACACCAATGAGAACCAGTCGATGGTCCGTTGAGGATGGAGGCAAAGTCTCTGAAACATGTTCCGGAAAAATTTAAGTGTTGTTTAGTGTCATTAATCGACTCCCTTTAAATTTAATTCTCTTCAGTTGTATATCTGCATGAACTTCATTCTCCTAATTCCTTATTAAGTCATCGTTATAAATATTAAAAAAAAAGTTGATTTGCTGTAACTTGTATGACAACATGGTTTATTACAATATCTTCAGTTTTGAGGTGCCTGTATTTATTATTATTCTGGTATCCTGATTATGGTATTAGTTATTTGTATAAGATGTAACTCTTTTTTCCATTATTATTCGTAGTTTATTCTAATAACCAAATCAAAAGCCTTTTCAAAGTCAGTGAAAGTAACATGTTTCCAAATTCACTTCTCATCATTTTTCTAATACTAAAAATACTATCAATTCATGAGTATTCCTTTCTAAGTCCATTTTGTTCTTCCCTTAAATATACTTCCGTTATAATGAAGGCGCATGCTAAATAAGAAAACACAAGGCAGGAGTAGACAAACTGGGCAAGTACAAATAGCCTATCCTAGAGAGGTGACATTGCCCAGTTCAGTAACACATTATCTAGTTCAATAGTTTTTTACTTTGCATTCAACATCATCAGCAATGTCTCATTATTATAAACCATTCCAATGAAAAGAGCTGGAAATGAGCAAGAAGCAATATTTAGGTGGTGTGCAGCCCGTGATATGAGTAATTGAATAAATATTCTTTTAGTAAGTGCAGATGCCACATATGTGTATCTTGATGGCTCATTCTATCTCAAGAATGAAATTATGTAGTTATTGTGATAGAGTTTGATAATTGTTCTTTTACATTAGCTGAGTGTAGCTAGTAAGTTTAAAGCATAATTATAATTAATTCATTGTCATGGCTGGGACTCACACGTGAGTACTCACTAATACAAAACAGTGGATGCAGTAATTCTAATCATATTTTTAAAATGTGTAACTATCCTTTGTCAGTATTGTTACTCTACACTTTTAAAATTATTTGCTTTGAATTTGGTGAGAGCTTTCTTATTGATATTCACTCACCATGCATTTGGATTTGCTCATCATTTCACTCACTAGTGTAATATGAATGGTATAATGAAGACTCCATGTTTTGGAATAGGTTTGCTGCAGGGGAATTAGAATTACCTTAATTTTTGTATTTGTTTATGTAATAGTTGCAACTATTGATAATAAACCTGATAAGGACATACACTCGTTCCTCTTCATTGCAGAAGGATTATTTTTGTTAATTAGCAAGAAATGCTATTCTAACACTTATTTGTGCAAAGGAAGAAATAGCTATGTGTCATGGAGTGAAACTCTGTTAAAGTTTTATGGTGGACTGAAATTCGAAAGTTTCATATTTTTACTGATTGTTTTCCAAAATAAGTATTTTTAACCCCTCATTCTGTAGCTGTCACTTTTATTTAAATCATTTCTTGATTTCAGAAACATTACTCTGAATCACGTGAAATAGACAGTATATCTAGAGTGCATGGTGAACTAGATGAACTGAAGAACATTATGGTAAAGAATATTGGTAAGTTATGTTTTAATGGCTTGACTTTGACCAATATTTTCAGAATAATATCTATGTTCTCATTGTACAGAGAAGTATAACTAGAAACACTTTAATTATTTCACTCAGCTTTACTATTTAGAATATGTTTTGGGAAGCAGTTGCTACTGTATTCAACATCCATATAATTTGTTGGCCTTACATATTTATGCTGAATTCTGTGTTCTTTCATAAATATAAAAAATTCTTACTCTTGCTGCTGAGTGTATATATATACATTTACATTCTTTGTTGAGCTATCTTACAGGTAATTATGATAACTTCTCAGCAAACCTACTGTGCATGTCCACAGAGGCATGCCAGAAGTAGCATAAAACTGTTCCAAAAAGGATGCTGTTATTTTACAATAAAAAGTAGTAATAACCTTGCATGTTACCTAACTATTAGACAGTTATAATTAACTTAAAATCTTCAAGAAAGACTTTGTCATTTTTATATGCTCACTACTCGCATCATATCTCATATCTCATATTGGATTACACAGCATCAGTGTTCTGAAAACATCTGTAGATATCCATCAGTGTAATGTGCAACCAGCCTAAGAGGAAGTAAAGGATTATCTGCATGAACTAAGTGTGCATAATCGTATAGTGAAATGCAGCTCATATTATTTTTTGTTTCTATTTCAGATAATGTAGCAAGTCGAGGGGAACGACTAGAACTCCTAGTAAACAAAGCAGAAAGTCTGAGTGCAAATGTAAGTTTGTGTTTCAATGAATAGATTCCTTTGAATGTTTCAAACATTCAGGGTTACTCACAATGAACATTATGTGTATATATATCAAATTATACACATACATATTTTTCTAGCTCCAACATGACAGTTACTTCGTTTTGTAAGATTGCAGCAAAAAATGGCTGTGATCCTATTTGATAATTTTTATTTTTATTAATGTATTTGTAGTACATGTGGTTCAAAATATATCTGCTGAAACTTGCACCATACAGATCAATATAAAAATATTTCCAGCTTGTTGGTCTGGGTGACTCAGTTCATTAGGTGCTGGCCAATGTTTCCAATTGATCAATGATTCCAAGGCAGTAGATTTAAATTCTGCTCAGACCAATAAATCCAAATTGACTGAAAACTCAATTTTTTACAATATTTGGAGGAGTTAATTTTAACATTTTCCCCTCATAACGATCTCTTTTATTATAATATTAACTAATTTCTTACCCAAAAAAATATTGAAAATTGAGGAAAAAAGGATCTTTAAATGTGCTTAAAAGTGACAGTTCCATATTAATAGATTTACTAGCATCTAAATGAACTCCTGAGGGACGAAATTTGATGCACTGACAGTATTGATAATATCTTGATAATTGACAGCATTGTCAATAAATGGTAACCTTATGCAGAGGACACAAGTTGCTTTACAGGCGGTGGTGATTGCACATTGGCATTGCATATATGTTTTGGCTAAGTGCCACTGCAATCCTCTACAGAGAAGCTGGTAGGTTCTTTTGAATCCAGTGATATTAAAATCTAGAGATTTGCTTCTAAGAATGCAGATTTTTCAGAGGCCCTCTAGCAGAATTCTAATAGCATGTGCTGGCAATCCTGCATGCAATATTAATAAAGACCAATGTATATGATAGATCTAGTTTAATTTGGCGTAGTAGTTCTTGTTTTGTGTAATGGAGTCGATTAGCTCTCTTTCTCGTGATTGGTTATTGCTTATACAAAGGTTTGTCCATAATCTGTGGTAACAACTTTAGATGTGCACAGTTGCTTCTTAAATACATCTGTGGAACTGAGTGAACTACAGCAGTTTCAGTGAGTACTTAACATATGGAAGTGTTAACTCATTCCTGTCGCATAATAGAAGGAAGTTAAAGTGAATTTATTCCACTCTTCATTGCAGACTTTCCAGAGCTGATTCAATGTATGAGGTCTTCTTCCAAGGGCTCTTTTCAGTAACCCAAAAGCACCAAAATCCATTGGCAAGGTATCAGGAGATTTGCCAGGAATGTCGGTAAATGAGATAGAATGAATTCCTGCTTCTCTTCCCATTTTCTCCAAAGTTGGCGGGTTGAAGCAAATGTATGGCTTGATGCCTTATCTTTTTGCAGCCTGACCTTAATTGCATCTGCAATGTAGAGGGCTGGGATTTGTGTGTGGAATATGTGGGTTAGGACATTAGTCTTATAATATGGTGAATTGATTTTTTAACATTTTTTCCATCTGATAGTAAACTTCCCATTATAGTTGTATCCTGCTATAACTATAAAACCACTGGGAAAACTTTCCTTAGCTTGCCTATACCATCTATCAAAACACTTTTTTTTCCCCCTTGGATGATAGGTAATATATGGCCTAGGGTTTGTTGCAATCACTTAGTTTCATAAGCTTCAGCTAATGTGACCACAAACATCCACTTGTTACCCACCGGGTAGCATTCTTATAACTTCCTGCAGTTAGTGGTAGGTTCTGCAATCTGCAGTTAGTGGTAGGTTCTGCAATCTGTAGTTAGTGGTAGGTTCTGCAATCTGTCTCTGCAATCAGGGCAACAGCTTATAGACTCTGCTTTTATATTTTTAAATGGTGTTGCCATGGTTGCTAATGGTGTTCACATTTGTCCTGGAGATTCCCAACTTCAATGCAGTTGCGCTCTGGTCGCCAGATTTGGGCCTGAGACAAGATTTATACTACCTCTAAAATATGGCTGGTGGCTGGTTATGGATTTGCGTGTTTCTTGCCCTCTGGAATAAGGTTTCTTCTAATCTTACTTTTTTTATTTAGCACATTTGAGATACCTTTTTTGGAAAGTTTTAAATCATGCCTCTTACATTGTTTAATAATCTCGGAATACAAACATTTTGCATCAGGTACATTAATGTACCTCTTCCAGAATGGTTCTATTTTTGATCCCATTTAATGCAAGAGGAAAAAGTTAGTACTTCCACAGTACTTCAGTGCTCACTGAGACTGCTGTAGTTTCTTCATTTCCATAGGCATGTTTAACCGCTTCAGCGATGGCCATTTAAAACTTTCACGGGCAGAAACAGATAACAAATAAACAGAACAGGACATTTAAATTGTTAAATGCTGTAAAAAATGCTTCATAAATACACATTCATATCTTCCGTATTTATTAAGTTATTTAAACAAAACAAAAACTGGTTTAAAACCCATTAAAGGCAGTATACATCTACAGTATCAATAAAATGAAGACTATATTAATAAATCGTTGACATTTCACTACTTTGTTTCACTGTAGCACAAGCCATTCTTTGCATCGAATGCATCTAATATTTGAGTCATTTTGTTTTGTATGCTTACGAATAAATATATGTAAGTATAGCTGCATAAGCAACTTCTCCAGTTCAAGGTTTTAGCTTTTAGTTTATGCTATACCAAGCGATAATCATTGTATATGTTGTATTACACTGGAAAGAAACCTCTCTGTCTGCATCTGTATGTACTTCTTATTACAGTATTTCACAACCAAAGTTTCTAGTAGCCTTGTGCAGCTGTTTTTGCTCAGTATTTTAGTTGTTTATACTCTCTTGCTGTTCAGAGTGATTTCTTATAGCAGCTTTTGAAATTGTTAAATTTCAGTGTTAGCCATGGCTTATCCTAGTAATTTAGCAAATAAATTAGCTTGTATAGGATGTGTGCAGACTTCTGACCTTTTGTTGTTTGACGTCATTTGGATATTGAAGGCGATTATGAGAGGTGTTGAGGATATAGGTAACAGTGAGGAAGAAAATGACCTGCTTCCTTCAGGTTTCCGTGAAGATTCAACTTTGTGAAATGGTGAAAATAATTCAAACACAAATAGACGTATAGACAAACATACTTTCTGGTGTACAGCTAACTTCTGACATCCAACCAACTGATATTTTCACACACAAAAGAAGATTATTGCGAACTTAGTGTATCATTGTTATGGAAACATATATGTGAGTAGGATGAGAGAAGCCCTGACCTCTAAAAGCAATTTAGGGCCTAAGAGGAGAATCCAGAAGTGGACAGTGTACATGTTATATTTTTTAAGCCTACATTAGACATGTACTGGTTTACAGACGGCATGTTAGCTGCTCTATTGTTTGGGGAAATGATTGGTCAGATATGGGTGGTGTGGATCAGCCATTACTAGCTAATTCCTCTTTATGAAAAACAGTTAAATGGTTAAAAAAGTATTTTTATACCAGAAGCTGCTAGATGTAACCATACAAAATTGTTTAGTAATTTGCAGAGTTCTAAATTCATGCAAGACAATAACCTACCTGTACTTGCGCGTATCAGTAGCTTGTAACCTAATTGAATACTGTAATATTCAAAGGCCTCTTCATACTGGGGGTAAGAAACCCACCACTACAGCACTCCTCATATTTAAGAGAAAACACTTTCCTGAAAGGATACCACCCACAACCAAAAAAGTTGTGACCATTTCGAAAATGTCTAGTGTGTCGTGAAAAAGAAATTTGCAAGGAAACCAACATTATTTGGTGTTATACTGAAGATGTGCCCTTGTGTGTTTATCCAGGTTTTGAGGTGTACAATTCAAAAAGAAACCTTTAAGGATATGTTTTGTAACGGTTATTTCATATTTATTCATATATTTGGGAATTTGTTCTGGAATGTTCTAGAAAATGTGATTTGTATAAAATAGAATCTAAAACTAGGTAGGCCAAAGAGTGACACAACTTGCGTAACAGTTTTCCTATTGGTTATCACAATAATGTAATTACATAATGTTGTGACATGGACCAATTAGATAAAAATAATTTAGATATTCTAGAAACCTCATACACAGAGATTCGAGAATATGTAGATAATTTGGCATCATTCTGCACAAGGTCAACATGTTAAGACATATAAAAATTATTTGTGGTTGGTTTATTGACACTCGTTAAGACATGTTTTCTTTGATGCCGATCTGCAAGTCTGTAGAAACTTAAGTGCAACGATGTGAAATAAGCTCATGTATCAACATCTATTCCAACTGTAAATATATGAGCTCAAACAACAAAACCTAGAAAACTAATTTCTGATATCAGTATTAATCATTTTATGAAAAGGATAATAATCTATAAAGTTTAACATTGTGATAAGATATATTAATGGTTCATGCGGAATAAATTCCAAGATTTTTAAAGAAGAGAAAAGTTATTTTCTACCATAATAGCAGTGCAGAGGAGTCAAATCATAATGATTTTTTTGGAAGGAAGTGAGAACCAGAGTACAAGACATAGATGGGCAGGATATATGGGAAAGTATAGAAGAAAAGAAATCTTTGAAATTTTATAAGCAATTAAAGGCAGAATGGGGTAGGGAAAAATATATAGATCAATGTGACAAAACTTGAAGAGAAGGCATAGCATGGATGAGAGTAGGAATAATATATCTAAAAGGGTTGAGATAGGGATATGTGAATTTTGTGGAGATGAAGAGAGCACTGTTCATTACCTGATAGAATGTAAGTCAACCACAGAACTGACGATAGGGGAGAGGTCCCCAGAAACTAGTCTTCATCAAAATACTTGTAAGTGGAGAAAAGTAACAATGGCACTAATTTTAGTAACAATGGCACTCCACTGTCTGAAATACTTCTTTTTATTCTATAGAATGTAAGGAGTTAACAAATTGCAGGAGAAAAATATGGGATAAGAAATGGGACAGTGTGAGCAAAGAGTTAGTGGCATTACGCATGTTAACGGGGATGGGTGAAAAGAAAAATAGATGTATAGGAGAATTCTTATATAGGTTAAGAGAAAAGTGGATTAGGTTAAAAGAAGCAAAGGTCAAGAAGAAATGACACCAAGCTTCTCAGGAAAACCAAAGGCTTATGGCCAAGGGACCTGAGTAGCGAGTAAATCTTGGGTCAGCAAATTCATATATTTGTACAGGATGTATAATAGCGCATGTTCGATGTTAAAATCATTGTAGTGAAACTGTAATGGAAACTGTACAAATAAATATCAAATCCCATAATAGCATAAAAATTATTCTCACTTTGATACTTCGGCAAGAGATAAGACTCATTGTTCCAGAGTGCCGAGGCATACATCTACAACAATTCAACAAGATCGACACCAAAGGTGAGATTAATTCATTATTTACCCTCCCTCATGCATTTCGCATAAATTATCCAGTTCCAAAATGATTGCCACAACAACGGGACTTTTAGAACTACATCTCTACAGTCATACCATTTTGCACAAATTAAACTGTTAGTTTTCATCCCTTATAGACTAATTTAAATTTATTGTAAAATAGAAAGATTAAAGTAATTGACATTAAATAAGCATTAAATGCATGTATGCTCAGGACGTCTATACTCGTCCATATCGGTTTGGGGCATTTTAACTGGATGTCATATGATGTACATATCGGTGAAAGTGTTAAGGAGCCACTGTGCATATCTAAAGTTATTACCATAGATTGCGGACAACCCTCAGTATAAGATATATTCAGAAAATGAATTTGTGATGTACTATTTATAAAAGACGATTCAAAAGGAATTGTTTTGATAAGAAACAATAATTCTCCATTTTTCTGCAATTTTCCAGTGAAACTGATTAAGTGCTTCACAAATTTGAACTCTCACAAATGAACTGCATGTACTGTGTATGCGTTGGTGTGTGCATTGATACAGTGTATATACTAACAGTGAAATTCCTTGTAGTGTCTTCTTTAAAAAGAAGTAAAAATACGACTCATCTATAATTTAATAAAGAAGTAAAAGTTTCTGGTTGCTAGATTGAGACTGCCAGGTGGGTTTCCAACCAATCTGGTGGTTGTCCAATACAGCATTGTCATCTACTTTGTTAGCAGACTGTCCCTTCCTTTTAATAGAATTCTCTGTATATCCTACATCCAGCACATTACTTTCTCTGCTTCTATGGTGTGAGGGTAGTGTGTTTGCCTCACATTTAAGAGGTCCTTTATGATTTCTGGTAGCACTGAAAGGTGCCTACAATATGTACTGCAATTTATTTTCTATATCAACTAAGTTGAAGCACTTGAGTTATTTTTATAGAAGCTGCATCTTCCGAATCTAAATTTGTCTACTATTCTTTTCACATTGTTGAAATATTTAGCATAATAGCATGCAGCCTCCAACTACGAACCCCAACTTGTTAAAAAAGGTTGAGAGGGTAATGCTAACTTTGGAGCTAATTTCCTGAAAATGGAAACTCTAGCAGGTACTTAAATGATCATTTTCTTGACATTGGAAACAAGATGATCAAATCTGGATACTGTGATCTGGCTTTGCTATATGGTGTAGCCCATGGGATAAACAGGTGAAATGTACTAGTTTGGGATAGAGAACTTTTAATGCATTTGCTGCTTTTATAATTTTTGGAGTGACATCTGTAAGAAATAATAGAACACTGTTATATTTTATACCATCTGGCAACAAAAAGGCTAGGGAATCAAAGAATTTTGCAACTGTAGAGTGATCTACCCTTTCTAATATTTGAACATTTAACAGGTGAGTTCTACTTCACAATTTAATTGCAGCATCACACATGCACTGGCCTGCAGCAGCTGAGGTCTCGTTCACCAAAATCAGAAAACATTTATGTTTTAACACTTCCTGAATTTCTCGAATAACTTCAATGAAATACTTGGGCGCACACGTTTGGGATGGGTGGATTTGTCAGGCCATATTTTATTAGTGTGTTTTTCTTTAAAAAAAAAAAAAAGATGAATGTTACTTATTTTTCAAAAAGGATTGTTAGTACTTATAAACACTGAACACAATTTCTTGGCACAATTTCTTGGCACAATTTCTTTCTGAAAGTCACAGGAACCTATGGGGACGTTGACGTTCTCACTAAATGATGTACTTACAAACTGTTGACATAAAGCAGATTTTCTGGCTGCATTTTGTTTGTGCTTCACAGCGTTCAGATGCTGTACTACTTAGAACTTTTTGTCAGAAGAAATACTTTGTTCACATAAGAAAAATAATACTTGTCCACTCTCAACAAGATTATCACTCCCGAACTCTGTAACATATTTATGTAACACAGACGAACATGACAATTTTACTGGTAGCATAACAAAGCAAAGTGTTTGCAATTCTGCACTCTTACTTCTGAACTTGATTGCAGCCAAACACATTTGGCAGATATGATCTTATGTCATACCTCAGATGATAGTATCACACTATGAAGAAGGCACTAGCTTCTATTGCAACAGGGGTAAACAATTAGCTCATACAACATTGTACATCTACAGTCACTAGTCATTTCAAGAAAATAGAGAAAACTATAGCATGTGCAAACCAACTAGAATTTTTATTTAAGCTAGAAATAGAAAAGTATATGTTAACTTTTGATACATTGAATGCAAAATCAATTTTTCCCAAAATATGTAACATGTATTTTAAAATTGCACTAGGACCTCTTAGAGGTGAGAGTGATAAAGAATATTGCTAATGCAGAGAATTAGACTATTCAAAAAATATCCATTTTGCATAAAAAATCCAGTCTCTGGTTATTGTATATTTTCAATATGCAATTTTCAGTATCGCATTTGACAAATTTTCAAGAATTAAATACTCCACTCCATTACTGTATGTGTTTTATATGAAAGTTCAAGAGATAATTTAGAATCAATATTACTCACCAAAGATACTATAAAATATTGAGTAACTTTATGGCATATCCTACCACCTATGTCACTTATCTTGGCAAAACCAACCTTCCCTTGTCGATGTCTCGCACAAACTCTTTGTGCAGCCCACGGCCCCAGGTTCATATTCTGATGCATATTCCATCTGTTGACGCCAAGAACGCTCCTGCAGTGCCAGGTGCAGACTGCCCAATCAGGAACACTATGTTGTTTGGTCTAAAATGAAGTAATTATTGCAGCGATGTCCACTAATTAGGCCCATATAGGTCTTAAATGATAATCTTATGGGTATCCTGTGAGGGAAGACATTGAATTGGCATAAAATCAAACAAAAATAATATCATTACTATTTTAAATGTGACTGTAAAACTTTGTAAAACTAAAACTTTAAAACTTTACTATTTGTAAAACTTTAAAACAAGTTATTGTGAAGCTGGAATTACAGCTAAACCAGCATTGAAGAATAGAAGAAATTAGTGTAGCTTAATGGGCAATGTGATTTAGAAGTAAAAATAAAGATTAACATGTTGCTTTTAAATACTTTCTGTAGAATTGGCCAATTAAATTATTTGCTCTTGACTAATACATCTTCATTTTTCAGAGTGTAACATTTCGCAAAACAAGTCGGAATCTGGCCCGATCACTCTTCTGGAAAAATGTCAAGCTCTATGTTGTCATTGGAGTCGTCGTAACAGTAAGTATGCAGGAATAATTATGTATTTTATTGAATGATTATTTTGTGAATTATTCATTTTCAATCTTAAAAATTACTTTTAGTTACATTAAGCTGTCATATTTCCTTCGTTTCTATGATACATTTGGAGTGTGTGTACACAAAAAGGAAGAAAAATTAGGGAATTCCCAAGTTTTACAATTCTACAGTAAATACTATACTTCTAGCACTATGTGAGTTAAGTTATTACAATGCATGAGAAATAATTATTGTAATTAAATAAAACACAAATGGGATAAAATAATTCTTTTATTTTTTTATTTTGCTACTAGCATAACCCACAGTTTGCTCACATTGTTCATATGTGTAGATTTTTGTCTCTCCCCCTTAACTCTATTCCTTCCTCTATTACTCTCTTAGTTTTTTCTTTCTTTATACTGCCCATAGTAATGTGATGCTTTGAAAATCTATAACAAAATTGCTTTATCTGTTTTGCTAATATTACCATACAGGAAAGCCTCCATAACATATTTCTGGAGATTAAAACGTTTAATTAGCATTCTTTTTCCTGAAAACGAATATTAGTTTTTGTACATTTGATATTTTATAATCATGGATATAAAGATAATATTATAGTGTGGTACACAAATGTAGCAATATTAAAGTAAAATAAATCTTCAGGTATACTTGGTACATAAATTAAAATAGAGGTAGTTTTCTCATTTTCTTAGTAGGGAAACCTATGCATTTAATATGTACAGCATGTTAATCGCATGTTATTCTGTTCAGAACTGTTCATTTTCCTTATCTTAAGGACAGATGCGACAAATAACTGAATGTCAGTTTTGAAAATCACTAAATTATTCCACAAGTATTGCAGTTGATATATAACATACCTCTTGATCCTGAAGAAGTTCATAATTGTGATCTGATTCTTAAAACATAACTTTTGAGGATGTAGTAGATCTTGTTCCACCAGATCAATTCTCGTCAATATTCTATATCTGTATCAAAAAATGTGATGTAATTCCTAAGTACAATAGAAGTTCAAAATAGCGCGGTCCAAAATTTGTATGTAACATGGACAAAAGTATGTCCCCGTTAAAAATATTGTAGTTAATTTGAATGAGTAGAGCCAGACTGAAAAATTCAATACCATAGATGGGATTTGAACCACGGATCTCCCACTGTCCGTGCGGTTGCTCTAAACCACTGAGCTACTATGGTCAACATGCCGACATGACATTAAATTCTCCAACTGACTTGTATGTTTCTCGGTAGACCACTAGGGGTTCTCATATGCTATGAGACACGCATCTTTTATGGTGACTTAATATGCTGTAAGTACTTAAGTCCCAGGCTTCAAGTTAAACCATTATGTTTCTATTTTTAAGTAAATTGATGGAAATAATCATTTCTTCCACACTAGCCATGTGTAGGCTCTACTCATCCAAACCTTAGTCTACACACGGCTAGTGTGGAAGAAATGATTATTTCTATCAATTTACCTAAAAATAAAAGCATAGTGGTTTAATAAATAGAGTCGTCATGAAAAATTCAATGCCACGGCCGGGATTTGAACCACAGAACTACTGATTTCCATCCAGTCGCTTTTACCCATTGAGCTACCATGGCCAATTTGCTGTCATGACATTAAATTCTCCAATCGACTCGTATATTCCCCTGGTAAACCACTAGGGGCTCTCGCATCTGAGATACACTGTTTGTGGCGACTTACTATTGTAAGTACTTGAGTCCCAGGCTTCATCATTTAACTCTTATTATTTTAAGTTAATTGATGGAAATTATTCATTTCTTCACACTAGCCATATACAGGCTAAGGTATTGGATTGATAGAGTCGACATGAAAAATTCAATGCCACTGCCAGGATTTGAACCACAGAAATCAGTATATCCGTAGTTCAAGTCCCGGCCTTGGCATTGAATTTTTCATGTCGACTCTATCAATCCAATACCTTAGCCTGTATATGGCTAGTGTGAAGAAATGAATAATTTCCATCAATTAACTTAAAATATGAGGACTGTTCAATATAGAATGATCACAACTTTTTTTTTGATAACGTACCTTTACTCATCCTCATAATTTTGATGGTCCTTTTCAAAATAGTCTCCCATGAATGCGATGCACTTATCCCAGCATTTCTGCCAGTCTTCAAAAACATGCTGGAAACAATTTTTTGAGAGATCATTCAAAATCGCCTTGGCAGCCTTCACCACTGCTTCTGATGATGGATAATGCCTCCCAAGAAGGCGTTTCTTCAAGTTAGGGAATAGAAAAAAGTCACATGGGGCTAAATCTGGACTATAAGGAGGGTGAAGGATGCACTTCACGTTGATTTTTGCAAGATATTCAGCAACAACATTGGCAATATGTGGCCGCGCATTATCGTGGTGCAGCGTCCAGCCTGCTTCACGGAAATGTGGTCTTTTGCGCCTGATATGGAATTGCTATGTTTTCAGGATATCCTTGTATTGTCCATTTACTGATGTGTGTACAGGTACAACATGCTGATAAACCATCCAAGAATATCAAAGAATGAAATGACCATAACTTTTCCAGCAGAAGCAACCACTTTTGCTTTTTTGGGGTTTGGTGTTGGAGATTTCCACACTGAGCTTTGCTGTTTGCTCTCAGGATCAAAATGAAGTAGCCAAGTTTCATCAGCAGGATTACGTTTGAAAGAAACTCCGGGTCTTCCTCTAATATCAACTGTAACTAATGCAGACCTGCATGTGAATGTCCTTTTGTTCAGGAATCAAGTCTTGGAACCCATTGTGCACAAACACGTCTCATGTGTAATGTTTCTGTCACCAACGTGTGGGTGGCACCCAATGAAATGTTCATTATTTCAGAAAGTGATCTTAAGGTAATTCCGGGCGCTAATGACCTTAGCGGTTTTGCGCCCTTAAACCTCACTTCCTTCCTTAAGGTAATTCATCGATCCTCTCTCACAATGGCAACAGCAGTGTTGAATTTTTCTTCCGTAAGAGCAGTAACTGGAGCACCAGGTCCACCTTCCTTTGAAATTGATTGTTTCCCCTCTTTAAACATTTTAAACCACCTTCGAGTGTGCTGTAGGGAAGAACAGACTCTCCATAGGCCTCCTGTAACATTATAAAGGCCTTAACTGAAGATTTGTTGAGACGAAAGCAGATTTTTAAAGCTGCACATTGTTCTCGCGTGTTACCTCCATTGCAGCAGTAGGCGATACCGAACATGTCCGAACTTGCCTGGTTCTCACAGGCGGGAACAAGGAGTACCAACAGTGAAACTACTATGGCATGTGTTTCACATTAAGCTAACAGAATATAATAAGATTGAATTTTAATGCGAAAAATTATGACCATAAAAAACTTATGATCATTCTTTATTGATCAGCCCTTGTAATAAGAGTTAAATGATGAAGCCTGGGACTCAAGTACTTACAATAGTAAGTTGACTCAAACGGTGTATCTCAGATGCGAGAGCTCCTAGTGGTTTACAGGGGAAACACACGAGTCGATTGGAGAATTGAATGTCATGGCAGCAAATTGGCCATAATAGCTCAATGGGTAAGAGCAACTGGACGGAAACCGGTAGATCTGTAGTTCAAATTCCTACCGTGGCATTGAATTTTTAATGTCGACTCTATCAATCCAGTACCTTAGCCTGTATAGGGTTAATATAAAGAAATTAATAATTTCCATCAATTAACTTAAAATAGTGGTTTAACTGTGAAGCGTGGAACTTAAGTACTTACAGCATAGTAAGTCGCCACAAAAGGTGCATGTCTCATAGCATATGAGAACCTCTAGTGGTCTACCAGGAAACATATGGGTCAGTTGGAGAATTTAATGTCATGTTGGCATGTTGGCCATAGTGGCTCAGTGGTTTAGAGCAACAGCACAGAGAGTGGGAGATCCATGGTTCAAATCCCAGCTATGGCATTGAATTTTTCAGGCTGGCCCTACTCATCCAGTCCTTAGCCTACACACATCTAGTGTGGAAGAAACGATTATTTCCATTATAGTTAATTTACTTTTTTATTTGGAAAGTTGCGATAAAAATATTATGCAAACACAGATGAAATATATTCTAGTTAATTATTATTTTATTTTTATATGGAAAGTTGCAATGAAAGATATTCCACAAACACAGGTTCTGCACTATAATTTTCATCTTCACCTGTGTTCGTTGATACTGCTGCATTCCAGGAAATTAACAGTATGTATAATACTGCTGAATAAAATCACGCACTACAAATGGGAAGGATTGCGGAAGGCAATGTTATCTGCATCTGAGGTAACATCCTTGCCAATTCATAGTTCCTTTTTTTTTTCATAGATTCATCATTGCTTAAATTAATTTTTTGTACTTTGTAAATTTTGTAAATTAGGTTCCAAAACATTACACAGTCAGAGTCGAGAAACTGTTTCAAATGTATGGGCATGCATGAAGAAACAAGCTAAAATCAAAGAACTGGTTACATCAGATGATTTTTCTTTTTCCCCATAAAGATTCGAAAAGCTAAAATGCATGTCAGATGACATGAGAGTATCAGAAAAACAGTGAAAAGAATTGTTAAAGAATGCAAGCAAAACGTAAATCA